>JABFEA020000098.1:30542414-30554263 GCA_019775915.2 Cyphomyrus plagiostoma | reverse complement strand
GATTGTCTTGACCAGGACCACACCCCTAAATGCATTGAAGCAACTGCCATGTGATTGGTTGATTATATAATTGCATTGATGAGAAATTGAACAAGTGTTCCTAATAATCCTTTAGGTGAGTGTATAGCATAAAATAAAGAGGAGACCTGGACAACCAAAAGTTCACTCCAGTTGGACCTCGCAGGTGTGTTTGCCAGATCGCATACTGCTGTCACACCTCCCAGGCCTTTGTTGGATATGCAGATATGTATATGTAGGTTGCCAACTCTCCTAAGATTAATGTCAGCATAGTAACTTACTTTGGATAAAGCAACAGATTTAGATGGCTATTGAGATAAACACAGATATGCAAAAAATGCATTAACAAAACAAGTTTCAAGTAGTTTACTTAAATGTTGTCTCCAAATATCACTCATGACCAACAATTAAGTAAACCAGTGACAAGCAGCTGTCAGCTTCACTTTAAAAGATCTGGTATCAATCATGGACAGACATGCCAACTGGCCCTTCAGAGCCAGCGAAAGCATCTCATTTGTGTGTTTTGTTGCACACCACCTCCCACACGCTGGTCATGTTCGAAGACAATGTGGGCCTGCAATTAGGCTATGGCTATGGAAAAAAAAACCTCAATGATGTCATATCCTTCCGTGGAATGTATAGAATTGCAGCAGAGGACCATTTCCAGTGTTTGCTTGAACCCTAACTGAAAATGAATGGGAGTGCCTGGAGTTCAATGCAACACATGCCTCAACTGCAACTGGATTGCTGCAAGAAGGTTCTGGGTGACGCAGCGTGGTTAACTCCTGCTAAAGAGCTTGTGGATTCTCAGTTTTTGTTATTTATGCATTGTGAAACCCTCATTGCGAATCAGTATGGGGCTGTTTGTTTGGGCCCTGAAGGCAGGCCCAGATGTGCTGAGATATAAAACACCCAAACAGGAAACAAGAGATTTTTTTCTCTCTCTTCCTCTCTCTCTTTTTAAATTGGTTCCATACCATGGCAGACTGTGACATGATTAGAATGTTGACACTTTTGGGGGAGCAGGGGGAAGGGGGTGGGGGGGCGGCAGATGCAGGCAGTCTAATGCAACACAGTGTGTCTGTATTACTTTTAACCATGCAAATTATATGACACCATGCTTTTTGAAGAACGCCACAAATTATTTCTTAGCCATTGAACAGGTATGAATTCTGCACTCCTTCGGCTGCAGAGTACAGAGCTCACACATGGATTTGCCATTAATAAAGTTTATTCCTATAATTGAGTCATTGAGCATTCAATAAATCCCATTCATCTGTCTTCATCCTCGGCTGGAATATTCTCCTGGGGTATAGAAGTCTGGGACACAAAAACGCGAAAACCCCAGAAAATATAAATAAATTGGCAAGATTTTTCTTGTGGTTCCGTCTGTCCAGGACGCACTCTGTCAATGCTGCCAAGCTGAGCGTCTACATTTGGGTTTGGCTGTTCCTTCTCCTGGCGGCTCAGCCTTGAAGACCGCAGGAAAAGGAAGCGAAGGCCTTCTATAGGCTTAAAAAATATTGTTCTGGGTAAAAATGGCCATGAAAATTGCAGCATCCAACTTTCCTATGCAAACAAAGGCGCTTTGAAAACGGAGGAGTGGCTTCCTCTGGGTCTCCAGAGCTCCTGGTGCCGTCGGACACGTAACAGTTCCTTAAAACTTAAACGCAGCACAGGTCACTATCTCTCGCTGAAATATCGCTCTCCAGTTACATAAGTGTGCACTGCATTGCATTCTGTGGTGTTACACTTACTAAATGTAATAGTCACTTTTTCATATGGATGACAGAGCCTCTACACTGTACCATTATTTGTCATCAGAAATGATTCGTAATGATTGTGTGTGTGACACCCAAACTATCGTATAGTTCAGGGTTTGAATGTGAGGCTGCTTGACATGTGTGTGGCTTTTGTCTGATGGGTTTTGCCTTTTTGTCTGGAAGTATTGTATAATGTGAAGAAAAACGTTTTTTGGAATGCCTGAAATCATTTTTGACAACTTGGCAGTTAATCCTTTTCTGTTTCCTTCTCTGTGTTCAAGCTGAGGCCCCCGGTCTTATGTTCAGTGCTAGCTGGCAAACAAAATGCCTGTTTAAGCTACATTAACATTCTGTATTGCCGACTATCCCACAGCGGACCTTTGCGGCTCGTTGCCTGTGTGTGCTTTGGATGTGCACTGAAAAATGTCCTGAGAGGGCATTACCAACTGCCCAAATATTCCCTTATGACAAATTTCCCCCTTCATGTCTTCCTGAGCTGCCAGGGTTTTGGCTCGGCCTGGTCTGCGACCTTATTAAAGGCCAGTAGGGCCTCATGCGGGTATTTTTCTTGGCGCAGAGCAGTGTGTTTTGGGTCGACAGGCAGTAAGATTCAGAAGGGGGATGCTAACCACTTCAGATGAGTGTGCATGACCTCCGTGGAGCGGCAATCTCCAGGCAGAGAGGCCTGCCCTGCTTGCAATACTGCGGAGACACACCAGCGCCAGCCAGGCCAGCATGCGGGCATCACATGCTGTCATCTCCATTAAAGCCCACTGCACCTATCCCGTGTGCCAAAACAAAGGCATTTGAATGACAGTGCTTGTCATTGGCTTATTCTGATTAGCCACATGAGGAAATGAGAAGAGACGAAAATTCTATAAACATACAGAAGTGCCACCACTGATTCACTCATCTCGCAATTACTCAATGTCACTGAACAGACAAAGAACAATCAAGTATGTAATTATTGTCCATCCATCCACTCATTGATCCATGATCACTTGTCCTGTTCAGACTGGTAGTGAGTCCATAGCATATGCTAGGAAGTACAGGCCACGAGGCAATAGCCGCCCTGGACTGGATGGCAGTATATCACAGGGCACTCAGGTATAATATACTGTATTAAATCAGACACTGGTTGCTCTCTTTAAAATCTCAAAGTCGGGTAAAACACACAATTGCAAAATGCTAACACACTCCTAGTAGTGCTGCTGCTACCTCTGTGATGTGGAGTATTCCTTACTTGCGAGCTACTTCACATTCTTTTGCAAATTATATATTTAAATAATACTAACAGTAAGAATAGGACAGTATTGAACAGATTCTTTATTTTGTATTTGCATGAGTACAGGTACAATGGAATGCTAATGTGCTATTTACTTCGTTTAACGTGAAATTTGCCTCACTTGTAAGTTACTTTGCACAAAATTGTCTGCTAAATAAACAAGAACACAAGAACATAAGAAATTTACAAATGAGAGGAGGCCATTCGGCCCATCAAGCTCGTTTGGGGAGAACTTAACTAATAGCTCTGAGTTGTTAAAATCGTATCTAGCTCTGATTTAAAGGAACCCAGGGTTTTAGTTTCCACTACACTAGCAGGAAGACTATTCCATACTCTAACTAAAAGCTGTGTAAAGAAGTGCTTCCTCAAATTAGTTTTTTTTTTCTACCGCTAATTTCCTTTAAAATTATACTGGAATATCCATTTGGCTGAACAGCATCCAGACCTGTTAGAATCTGGATCATGTCCCCCCTAAGTCTCCTTTGCTCGAGGCTAAACAGATTCAGCTCAGCTAACCTCTCCTCATAAGACCTTTATTCTAAGACCAGGAATTATTCTCGTAGCCCTCTGTTGCACCTTTTCTAAGGTAGCAATGTCCTTCTTAAGGTATGGTGACCAAACCTGCTCACAATATTCATGGTGGGGTCTTACCAAGAAATTACAGTGGTACCTCAGAACTCAAACTTAATCAGTTCAGAATCCTAAAAAGTTTGAGTTCTGATTGAATTTTCCCCATAAGAAATAATGGAAAACCAGTGAATTGGTTCCCAGCCCCAAAAAATTACACCGAAATCTGTTTTTTTTAACATTTAAACATAAAATGAACCGGATAAAACAAGAAGAGCATATACTCTACTAAACACATCTAGGCACATTTATCAAAACATTTTTAATGAAAGAAAATAAATGTATCCAAACAATGAGTCCTGCCTCGATTGCCCGCTCCTTCGGTGTGCCACGCCCTCTCATTAACCCCGTGTGGAATCCCCGCGTGATCACAGCTGTTTCTGGTTGTTGTCATTAGTCTTCTGCGTTTCTTCTGCATTTTGCCTGCCTTACCTGTAATTATACCCTGTATTCCCTGATACCCTGACATCTGCACCTTCTTCTCTGTTCTGTCCCCGCTCAGCACAACAATATTATTATAATTAAATGTGTTAATGGTTTATTATTCATATTAAAATAATTCATAAGAAATCATTATTTAAATGCAGTTTATTATATAATAATAATTACTGTTACTGTCTATCATTGTCTAAATATATTTTTACTGTCTAAATGCATGTATTCAGCTAGTGCAAGCCTGCACCATGCTATCACAGCGAATGTGAGGCTGAGACTGAAACGTCACCCTCAGTGGACCCCATAAAATATCTGTACTTTACATTTCTGCTCCCTGTATGGATTACCCTACATTTATCTATGTTAAATTTAATCTGCTAGGCATCAGCCGAGTCGATAATTAAATCCAGATCCCATTGCAGCCTCTCTGCTGCTAGATCAGTATCTGTTACACCACTCACCTTGGTGTCGTCTGCAAATTTAACCAGTTTACCGTATGTATTGGTGTCAATATCATTAATGTAAATTAGGAACAATAGTGGTCCTAAAATTGAACCCTGTGGTACCCCACTATGAATGCAGGAAATGTACATGTAAAACAAACCTTTTTTTTCATGTCCCATTGTGCTCGCGGTTTTTTAGACATAGACACACATATATAGAGTTGAGAACAAAACTTGGGGTTTGGGCGCTGGCTCCAGCTATGCACCACATTTTAGGAGAATTCTGAGGGGTAAAAGGCCTTGCTCATGTTCCACTGGACATGTGACTCTCCCACCAAGGCCGGGATTTAGACCAGAAACAGCGATCACCATCACCATGCACAATCTAAGCTGCTGGTCCGCATGGCAGCCCTCACAGTAGCACTGTAAACAGAAGCAGTACGGCCACTGGTAGATTTATTTTCAGTAGTAGTTTTGTAATATCTGTCGTTATTGTATAAGTAATAATAGGTATAGTAAAATAATGGTGGTGTATTTCACTATACTTGTAGCAATAACATTTACCATGCTACACTATATTAACACTTTCTGCTGATAGTAGCAGCAATAACAGAGCATCAATACTAAAGCTGTTACTTATAGGAGTCGCTCTAATGACACTGGCAGAAACTTGATTTATAGTGTTAGTTCAGTTGTAACAGCTATAAAAGCAGTTTGAGCGCAAGCAGCTAATGATGTAGTGGATCACAGTTGTGAACCACGGATTAATTGCAAAGTTTAGCTATAATAGTGCGAAAGAGAGTATACTGCGAAATGCTCTTTACACAGTGACAACTACTTTTGTTATTTCGTGATTTCAAGAAAACATCCAGAGAAATCATCTAGAGAAAACAAGTTTTCTATGTTGAGATCTGGAGAAAAATAAGTCTTAATCTCGACATAAAACGGAAAAAAATAATGGTGGAATCCTTGGACAATGGAGAGTTGCAGTGAAAAGACAGACGGGGCCTGATAAACGTTAGCTGCTTTAAATATTCCTTGAGTTCATTAAGTAATGAATGGAAAGAAAAGTTATATTTGCTGAACCGAAAAATGATCCGATCCGTGACTCAAAACCGTGATACGATCCCAACCATGAGATTGTGATCCGTTGCACCCCTACTAGCAGCAATAGGCGTAAAGGTGGCCTTGGCGTGTTTCGAGGTTATGGTAACAGTATAGTGCAGTGAAACATTATAACAGACCAGTGGAAACGTAGTCAGTGGTGGTGTGTTTTGTATACGATGGTTTGATGCACTTACTCCCTCTTCAGAGCTAATACTTGGGCCTTCCTTCTCATGCTATATACTTGCTTGCCTTTGCTATCTTCTGCTTCACCACGATAATATAATGTTTCACAGTCTGGGTTTTAGCTTCCATATTAAATGTATCCACAAACATCCACAGCTTTTTAAAATGACAAGACTTTGCCTTGTTATTTTAATGAATCACATTACTATGTTTAATATACTAGCCCGCAAAGGAACATGCATATACAGTCACTGCAGTTTGAGTCGCTGCGGGGCACAGTAATGGCACAGGCTTCAGCTTGGCTGATTGTTCAAGTTGCCATGGTACCATATGTGCCCACAGTTAACCCAGATAATCAAACCCTGCTGCCCTTTTCTGGATTAATTGCTTGGTGAGGGTTTTAAATAAGGTCAGCTGGATGGATTGGGGGGTATTAGGCTGGGGGAGGTGTATTCCCAGTAAGGTTTCCCCAGTTTGTTTAGTGTGCCTGGGTTTATTTGCTGCATTTTGTTTGTTTTTTGTGCTGTCTGTCAGGGGCATTTGGTCAGCCGTTTTAAAAAGGGAATTCATCTCTCATATATGTTGGAATTTTGGTGTAATAATTTTTTTTTCTTTAATTCTGTTTTTTTTTCCTTTTTTAATAACATGTTTTATTCGTATTTATAAGTCATGTTTGGTGTTTTTCCTAAATAATATCCATCAAAGTGTACTCCATATTGTTCTCTGTGTGAACATACTTAAAACTCACAATAGACAGGAATAGCATTGCCGTATGGAACCTGGCTGAAGGCACGGAGCCTTCAATGGAATGGGAGCAATTCTGCACATTCTGCCTGTTATTAATATGACAGAAAAATTCAGGAAAACCATTATGTAACAGAGTTAGTCATTGGCTGGTTGAACAGTGACTACTCTGGATTTCCAGTTGAATTATGTAACCCTTTCTGCCTTGTTTGGTGATTCAGATCAGCTGTGGACCTTCGTGCAGGTCAGCCTGCGAGCATGAGGATGCAAATGTTGCGGATCATTGGTTTAGATTTATTTTTCCTGGAATTGCTGTTAATAAACAATGCTGACATAGACGCGATCATGACGTATGTCGTGATTATAGGTTAAAAAGTATAAGCCTGGTCCTGACTTGTATATTCTATGATAATTCATCATATCTCTGTGGATCATCATCTCTGCCATGCTGTTGAATACCAGTCATGGTGGATGAGCTGCTACAGAAAGAAACTGAAGTCATGGGTGACGTCTTTGCTATCTATTATTTCTTGGCCGGAATATTTCTACTAACTACATCAGTAGTATTGACTGTTCTATAACTGTTCATAAAGTAATATAAGTTATGTATCAGTACAACTGTCAAAATAAATAAATACTGTTTTGTATGTGTGTAGTTCCTGAGCGTTTGCTTAGCATTTTAATAACAAAATTTCTACTCCTGAGTTCAGTTCTCTTGAGAAGCATGTCCATATTTTTGTGATTCTGATTCCATTCTCTTAATAATTATTTAAAATATGTATCGATCTGTCCAGCTAGATTCATCCATCCATTTCGCCTGCCACTCAATCCCCGTCACTATGCCTATACCAGGAAGCACAGGGTGCAGATGACTGGGCACACAATTGTGTCCTATGGGCAACTTAGAGACATCAGTTCAACTAACTGCATGTATCTGGGGAGCGGGAGGTAATCCATGCAACCTGGGGAGGACCTCAAACACAGAAAGTGATGAGTGGGACTCAAACCTGCAGTTCTGGTGCAACATACTCAGCCACAATATCACTCCGTCTTTGTATTCATTGAATTTAATTGTAATTATTTAACATTGACTTTGATTATTAACATTTAAAATTTGTGTGGGAATATTTGCTGATTGGCCGTTAAGTCCTGGGGTTGTATTAAAGTAGAGAAGTTCGTAGGCTAAGTTGCTGCCTCACACCTCTCGGACTGGGAGCCTGAATCTCTGGGTGTGGTTTGCATGGTCTCCCCACCCTGTGCAAGTCTCCTTCAGGTGGTGCTTCTCTCCTGCTGTCCAAAGACACGCTGGTGGGCTGACAGGCGGCTCTAAATTGCCCATAATGTATGATTGAGTGTGTGCGTGTACCTTTCAGGTTACAGCCGAGTCATATGTCCCCCCCTTTCCCTGTGACCGTGACCAGGGTAAGTGGTTAGAAGATGGATGGATGCATGAATGGATGGATGGTGAAGTGTGTACTTTGATGGCACTGCCCCAGTCCAAGAAACTAGGGTCTTTCCTATGACTGGGTTCCCTATAATGACTCACCCGCTGTTGCCAGGATATGCTGTCAGACTTGTCAAGGGCAGGTGTTTAAGGCTGATACCTTAATGCTTCCACAATTTGCCCCACAGCATTATCTTTAAACTTGTACATGGAGAGATAACAGGGGGCTTCTTTCTGGGCTCTCTTCTGCATCTGTGATGGAAATCCCCCCTCCCCGGGAAGATATTTGATCACCCGAAACAGTTAAATGGGGCAGAGCCCAAGGGTGCTCCCCTGAGCGGGGCCATCTGGTCACCGCTGCGGTCCCCTTGAAGTGCCGCTGGCAAGGCTGCGGCGGTCTCCCATGGCGACGAGAGGCTTGCTGCACAGCACTTCCAGCCTGGGTCCAAACCTCAGAAAAGGAAATCTGGGTTTCAGAAATGGAGGGCTTGCTCCTGAACTATTTACAGAGCCTTCTGTCGGTCCAGTGCCACCCACGATATTCCACATGAGAGAGAGAGAGGTAGAGAGAGAGAGAGAGAGAGAGAGAGAGAGAGAGAGAGAGACTTTCATTACTGTCTTGTCCATACAGTCCATATCTCTCCCAAGTATCAGGGTTTACTAGCATACACAGTTAGTTTGCCAAACTAACAATATAAGCCAAATAGTTTGTATACATATTCTGAGATTGAAGCCATAAGGCAGAGTGAGAGCCTTTTTCATTCAGCTTAAGCCATCGGCATATGTTTCAAATAAGGGAAACGTTCATGCTGATTCATATTCCGAACTCAATGAGAAAATGTGTAGCTACAACAGCAACAAAACCGCAGTCTTAGTCAAATTCAGTCTCAATTGTTCATGATATGATGATAATAACAATACTGCCAGCTAAGCAGACAAACTTTATTAGCATTATACATTTTCCCATTATATTTTTTTCATCAATTTTATCTTGTGTATGTCTTTTTTGAGATGGGATTTTCCTTTCTGATTGAACAGACATGCAGTATAAACACAATCTATATTTGGATTATCCATCTGGGCATCTACCATAACCACTTATCCAGTACTGGGTCGTGGTGAGCCTAGTCTTTCTCCCAGGGCACAGAGCAGGGGAACACCCTGGATGGGATGTCAGTCCATTGCAGAGCTCACATGAATGGACTATTATTGTTTCATATACAGTATTATTATTTTCTTAGTGCATATTGTTACATTACAACGGGTAATGTTGTCAGGAATATGAGGACGTTTTTTCTTGAAGCAGCAAGAAGATATTTATTTAGGAAACTGCAGAAAAGCCAGAATTAGAATATTGAGGGCCCTTCAGCAAGCTTTAAAGCCAAAGGCACAAGCTCAATCATGTGTTTCATGAGTTTTTTTTTACTTGATTGATGAAAAATTCAAGGGTTGTCAGACTGACTTCACAACAAAATTTTCTAGGCCTGTGATACTTGCGTTTAGGGAGGCAACAATAAAGCTGTAAGCAGAGGTGGAACGTTCAGGTCCAGAAAGTACAAATCCAGACCAAGGTTTTGTTTCAACCAACCAGTTGAGTTCTCTCTGACTGTGACTTGTTGTATTTGACTGGTTGGTTGGCACAAAACCTTGGTATGGATTTGTGGTTTCTGGACCTGAACTTTGCACCTCTGGCTGTAAGACAGGGATTTCGCTGGGAGGGGTGAAAGCAAAGCCCTTTTGCTGGATTACCATAAGGACAGATTCTGTTTTTCCTCCCCAAAAAGGACAACATACCTTCAGCCTGCTATCGGTTGCAGCCCATCCAAAGACCTGACAGCCGTTAGGTTTTCCTGGGTGCTTCTCATGTCCTGATGCTGCAACAGCATTTCATCTGTTAACAGCCACCATTTAGTTAAACCTTCTTTACTTCTGCACCCAAATAACGTCCCTGTTCCTTCCTCCCATCTTCATGTCACATGGCTCTATTTGCTGTCCCACCCAGAAAAATTCTTACAAAAGCGAGTGACAAGACTAACAATAAAATAATACAGTCTGCCTGCGGCATAATGACATACCTTTCTGAAGTATGTAGACTTGTACTGGATAAGCGGTTAGGGATAGAGAGATGATGCTCTGCACTCATAGCTACTAATTTAAATTAGATTAATAACATGATCAAACTTTTAGTGCAAAATCCTAAATTTTTATAAGCAAAAAACTCATCATAAAAAAATTTCATTGATAATTTTTAAAAATACATACATTAAAGCAGCGGCATGGAGGCCCCTGAATCTACCCCTCCAGCCCCCCTGACTTAAAGATTCCCAGCCTTGTATGTGTCAAGGACGTCACAAAATATACTTTCCTGTATTTAAAATGATTGTATTCTAATACAATTCTGTTTGGTTCCTTTGCTTGCTTGAGGACACTAATCCTGCCCTCTGAGGACTGACAGTTTTTCATTAAGCTTGAACCAACCCATTTCACATGTCCTTCCTGTAATATAGGCATAGCCTGTCCCTCTGCCCACTGGTCTGTCCAGTGGATGGGCATTCAGGGTGGTCGGGAGCTCTGGATCGTGGGTGCGAGTGTATGTGTGGACAGCGTGTGTGTGAGTGCCCGTGGGTATATGTAGATGCGTGTGTGTGTGTGTGTGCTGGGGAGTTGTGGGCTGCTGGAGAGGCAGAACGGTGAACCACCCATGAAGACCTCCGGGCTTCAACTCCAGATCATGCAAACCTCCATGTGTTGGTTGGGTTTCAGAGGATGCTGTTATTTCAGGCTACCTTTTTCCAGAGGAAATTACAGTGCAAGAGTGTAAAATAGAGGAAATGGTCCATCTACAATATAATTTGCCGCTTTAAAGCATGACATATATCAACTGGACGGATAGAGCGGTTTGCAGCTCGCAAGCCGGTTAATTCTTTGTTGCCATGGAAGATTTTCCAACTCTTTATCAGCAGTGCTGGCTACAGGCAGGCTGGAATAGTCCCGGACCACGTCTATATCGATGCAGTTTGATCAATGTTACGTTCTCTCCTCTCACTGAGAGAACATGCCCTGAGCGTGTGCTGTACCAAGATCTGACAACCCTCAAGAATGCTGGTGTGAAAACCGAACTCAACTGCCGCAAATATGAAGTTTGTAGTATCAGAACTGTAGAGTTTCATTTCTGCCAATCATTAACTAGCATTTTTGTGACATTAGCATAAAGTTCATTGTGGAAATTGATGACTGAGCATTAGAATAGAATAGAATAAAAAAAATATATTGTTCATGTACACAATTGTGTACAATGAAGTGCAGTGTGTAACAGACATGTATAAAATATGTGTACCTGATCATTAATTAAAGTGTATTCATAACTTAAATAAATGGTATGATATTAGATAAAATAAATATAAAATTAAATTAAATGTAATGGTTATGAAACATGGACATATGATGCATACAATAGTAAAATCTGTAAAAAAAAAAAAGATTGACTGTATATAATAGCAGTGCCTTTCAAATACGACAAAATATTGCACAGAAAGTACATGACGTGAAACACTAAGAGTAAGGTGATGTCATGTCAGCGCCTGGCTCAGTCTGGTAATGGCCCTGGATAGGAAGCTGTTCCTCAGTGTAGGAGTCCCACATAAAGAGTGGCGGGGGCCTGTGCTGCTGGCTCATGCTGCTCACCTGATCCTGTCTGTGTGGCCGTGGCTGTCTAGAAAACAGCACGCGGGGGGGGGGGGGGGGGGGGGGGGGGGGGGGGGGGGGGGGGGGGGGGGGGGGGGGGGGGGGGGGGGGGGGGG
>JABFEA020000098.1:30520382-30530611 GCA_019775915.2 Cyphomyrus plagiostoma | reverse complement strand
TTAGCAAATGGCTGCAATATAACAAAGAGTGAAAAATTGAAGGGGGTCTGAATACTTTCCGTACCCACTGTATATGTTTGGCTACCAAGGTTATGTGTTGAAGTATGGCAAACGTAAGCAAGGTCCTTAATCTGACCTGCCCTTACAGAAATACCCAGCTGTGCACATGTGTGAAGCATAAAAGCATTACTCTTGAATAAACGCCAATCAATCGTAAAGAACTACAATATCTAATTGCTGCATCATACATTAGGTAAGGGGCCAGGGAGAAACCATCATCCCCACCTAACCCCAGGAGGCTCTTTAAACTGACCTCTACTCAGTTTATTGGGGCATTCCTGCTGCTGTAAGGTTTTGTTTGACCCATTTTGTCAGAATCCTATTCCAGTGATACTGATATATCCTACTGGTGATTCAGCGGCGATTGAGCAGTGGGACCAACATAAAGGCAGCATTGCAGGCCGATACGCTGTGAAATAAAACCCCCACATCCATAACGCTGGAGGCTAAGGAACTGCATGCAATACTGAAACATATGCGTGTGGGCCCAGGTTTTAGGGCCGTGACCAATTTGGCGCAAGGAATAATAAGGAGAAATGAAGTCTCTGTTTTTTGACAGGCCTGTTTCTGGAGGTTTGAGTTTTAGTAGTTATTTTTGGATACCACACTCCAGCTGTTTTTGCCACCCTGTGCCGCTGAGCTCCTGATTTTGTATTTATAACCTTCTGAAGACTTCTTACTCTAAACTCTCCGTACTTCCTGACCACCCTCAACCGTGAAAACAGTCTGAAAATACTTGGGAATTCGGAAGGCTCTAGAAACGCAATCTGACTGCGTTTTCCCAAATGGCTCTACTTTCCATGGTGTCTTTGCTCCACATTTGTCTCCTCCCATGCAATGAGGTGTGTGAGGCTACGTTTCGGATCAGCCGGCAAAGGCGGCATCTTAACAGACGGGCACACATCAGAGGAATCTTCTATGAACAAACCTGAGCCACACCTAAATACCCTTTGCATTATTCATTAAACTCGCGCTTGCTTGCACGCCCGCCTGTCAGGGGAGCGGAAAGCTAATGCCCTGGGCATTCCATGCCAGTGCAGGGTTTCTTGAATAACGACATACAATGTGCACAGGGCCAGGCGGCTAAGGTTGCCATCTTGATGCACAATGCATTGTGGGTCAGTAGCTGGCGGAGAGAGAAAGACCGGCGTCCTTGTGAATGTGCCTGACAAAGGACCACCGGAGGGTGGGACAGAGAAAGAGGGTGGGCCAGGTGCCTTGTAGGCTCTACCCCTTGAATGACAAGAGGGAGAGGGAAGCAGTTAAGAGGAACAAAAGAAGAGGGTGAAAGCAAGGAGCAGGCAAGGGGTTATAGAGAGCTACACTGAGAGGGAGTGTCACCACAATTTGCATTTCTATTGACAAATCATTTCTGGCAAACATAAGAATGGGATTTCGAAGTGAGATGGGGAGGGGGGAAAAACAGGAAGCCAGAACTTTTATATTATTTTACCATTGTAGTTCTCTTTTGTAATTTTCTGACAGGACCTGTTGCAGGAAGGTAGTTCTTCTGGGTATCAAGTGGCAGGTGAAATGCTGCTGTTTCACTCCTTTCTGCCAGCGAGTTCCACCTTGGTCAACAGTTCACCCCCCCTTCCCTGGCACAGCGCTGACAGTGTGTTTTATGTCATGCCAGCTCTGCAGCTTTGAAATTTAAATTAAAAAAGGGAGAATAGAGGAGGATGTGTCATGGAGAGAGGATGGGTGCTGGCACGACGTATCGATGAAGATTGGGTTTCCCGCCATCAGGGCGGTGTGGGTATCCGCCCAGGTTTCTGTTGCACAGTTGAAAGAAATCCAACACCCCGCATGCATGCAGCACGCAGCCGGAGGAAAGCAGCTGCGTCTGCTCTAGCTGCACAGTTGGATGAAACTTGTGCCTCAATTATTAAGCCTGTCTACAATAGTTGGGTTTCTCCTCGATGATCGACTGCTATGTTGGCTCCCCTCTCTTCAACCACTAATTACACCCCTGTCGTACGTCCTATCCCACTTATGAAAGTCCATAATGGCTTTGTAACTATTACGATAATAGGGTAAAACCATGCACTAAGTAATCGCTTCAGCTTCGTTTGAACATAAATGTTTTGCTCAAATAAACATGAGGTCATACTTTGAAAGAATCCTTTACAAACGAGTTTGCCTAGTTTAACTGGATTTCAGGTATTGAATGCCATGCATATATGATGAAGAAAGTATAAGGATGTTTTTAACGAAACATCACAGGGCAAAAATAAAGATAACTTGCTAAAACATCCCTCAATGAGAAAGAATTAATACTACAGTAACAAATGGCACTAACCATATAGAATTTTTAAAGAGAATGAGTTTTCTATAGTTTTCTATAGTCTATGCTTAGCTTATAGACTATATGCTACAACAATCTTGATAATGACTATGGAGATTCCCTGTAATTTCATTGTCTTTCATGTAGATCTGATGGGATTTGGGAGGTGGATGTCATCTTCAACAGTTTCATATTGTTACAGCGCCAGCTTGCTCAGAACATGGAATTTCAGTGATAAAATGTCAGTGTTCTCGCTTCTAGAAGGCGAAGGTTCCTGCTGGTCTGGTCAGCGCAGACTTTAGCAGGGTGGTGTGCTGTTTGGAGAGCTGCAGCTGACCGTCAGAACCACAGCAACACATCAGCTGCTGGGGTCAGAGCCTCCTCTCTCTGATTTATTTAAAAGACTTATGTTACTGCGTCTTTAAAGCAGGAATACAAAACCCACTCCTCCTTTAATTAATTAGAAGGCTGGCATGAACACCAGGATGCCCTGCAGCCAGAGAGAGCGGAGGTGTGACAATCCTGTGTAATTTTCCGGAGGAGCTCGTACCCTGCTGGTATAGCTGCCGTGTTTCATGTTTAACGGCGGGATTTCTGGACAGACCTGGTGCCCGGCTCTTGCTGCGTGGAGCAATTAATACACCGAGGATGCGGAAATGGCTAGCGTGTTTTCCCCTCTTAATATTTTAATTAACAATCTGGCAGGCTGTTTATCCCTTCAGATTGTTGTAAAACGCAGCCGCGGTGTGGCGTCAGGACCACAGACTGCGCCTTAGTGATGAATGGGGTAATGCTCTGCCTCCCACTTTGAATACAATCCAAAAATTTGGTACATATTCCAATAATTATATCAATAAAATCAGTGCTTGGAAGATGGGTGGGTGGATGGATGGATGGATGGAAAGCCTTAGAATTTTCAATAGAATTGGACATGGATTTTCCCCATTCTCCTGCACCGATGGCTTCTGCCGTCCGGTGCTGATGCCTTGGGAATGTCAGTGACCCACAGCACAGAGCCAAACAGCACCCAACATACTATCACACCCCTGTGTCTCTCTTTCTCAATGTCAGCAAGCTGGACAGTTATCATTCTTATATTTCAGACCCTCCCCCCCCCATCAGCACCATTGCCTGTATTTCAAACACCCCTAACCACCAACATAACCAATAGGCTGCTCCAGAATACCGGGTCAGCTGGATACAAATGTTAACACTCATTCCTCCTAGAATTTATCCAGTCCATTGAACACCCCTTTGTAGCTCTGTGTGCCCCCTTGTTTGGGAGGACATTGCTATTGAAACTCAATAAAAAATAATAGGTGGTTAGACATTTTGGGGCAGGACCATCGCCTCGCTGCATGGGTGGGCAAAGCCTTGCCCCCAGCCCCAACCTCTGTATTCAGGTGGAATGGACCAATATTTGGTTTCAGACACATTCAGTTGCTCAAACTTCTGCTTGAATGTGAAAAGATCTGAGCACTTTAAATTGTATGACTTCCTGAAAATAAAATAATACTCTAAGTATAGTTGGTATACTGATGAATAAAGAATTAAGATGTTTGGTATGCCACTTACCATGAGCCTGCCCAGGAAGTCGTGTGAATATGACATGAGATTGCATATTAATTTAAATACATAAACTCCTAAAAACAACGCAACTGCAGATACTGACATTTGAATTTCTCTTGCTATAGAATTCATAGTATATTTATCCCATCTTTATCTCCTAGCTAGCAGCATCACACAAACATAATACTCACCTCAAACTCATCCTCAAGCAGGAAAACTCCCTGGATAACTGAATAACTAGCGGAGATTCTGTGAAATGAAATGTAGAACCATTGTCTCCAGACGACAGAGATTTTTTTTAAACACATGTTTTTTGTATTTATAGAAGCAACTCAACTATTTACATGCACGTTCAATATGAGGGATGGAATTGCATGAGTGATTGAGTTAAATGCAGTATTCCTCAAATTTTCCTTAATATCTTATTTTTAAAAAGCACATTTTGCAATAAACGCTGAATCTGTGGATTGGGTACAAGGAAATTTTGATTTTCCGAACTCAGGAAAAATGATCTGAAATACATCACAATGAAAGATCTATAATAGTCTAAAATGATCTGGCAGAAGGAAACAAATGGTTTCTGAAATGGTTTTCAAGAGGGAAAAATGGAAAATCCAACTCGGAGAATTTCCCTTGCAGTGAGATCACCCACATCTACGTTTTCACTCGTTCCACTAGGCCACAAATCCGTTTACGGGTCTTTTTTTGCAACATCACTAGATGTCACTGTTAAGCCAGTGTAGCCTTAAAGCCAAGGTTACTGCACACAAATGTTTCCAGTCCCCATGCACTGTAAATCCATCCACTGGTCTCACATAACTGCTTATACTGCAGGGGTATCACAGGGAAACAGAGGACACCCTGGATGGGATGCCAGCCCTCTGCGGGACACACTCATGCTACGAGATGCCTGTTCACGCAACTGAATCTTTTTGGGCAGCCCAGGGAACCCGGAGTTCCCTCACCGAATGTGGAGAACATGGAGACTCCACACACACAGAACTGGAGGTAGGAATCAGACGCCCAGCCTCAGAGGTGCGAGTGTGTGATGCTGCCCACCTGAAAGGAGCCAAGTAACCTCAGTTTCCTGAATGCAGATGCCTCGCTGCTTTGATGTTATTCTCCTCTGAAATAACTTCATTCTATTAGGCAAACGAACTTGTATATTGTAAACTATGGTTTTATTATTTTACTTTGTCCCACTACTAATAGACAACACTATAGTGTTGACTTTCTGTACGAATTTTTTATTACTTTCCTATAATAACGCTACAATATGCTATTTTATTGCATGCACACACTCAGAATTTCATTGTGGGAATTCCACTGTAACATTTTAACAAATGCTTAAAGTTCCTGTGGGGATATTTTAATCAATAATGTTAGGAAAATATGTTCAACGTCATACAAAAAAAAAAGCAAAATCAAATCATTGTTAAGCACAGTGCATATCCTCCACCGGCAGGTCCTCAGGCGGAAACTGGAGCAGAGTTTTTCCTGCTGCCTGACTTCCTGCCTCAGTGCCTGCATTGTTCTTGCCAGCTGACCAGTAGACACAGGCTGTACTGTCCTGGATGTTGTAGCCAGAGGAGTCACCTGTCACCAGCCCCTGATTCAGACCATATCTCCACTCCATCCGTGGTGGAGCTTCTCATGAGCGACGTTTTGGAGAGGGGTTAGAACTTCTAGGCCTAATCTTGCCCTAAATCTCCTGTGTTGAAGGCTGATGTCATCATTCTGTCAAGCACGGATGACACATATCTCACTCTTGCCTAACGGTTGTATTCTAGAACGGCCAGTGAAATCCACCCCATGTAAATGGCAGTCATACTTATTTTATTTATTTTTCTATTCATGAAGAGTAATGCCTTTATTTGCTTTCATTTCAGTATAATTATAGAACAATATAAAGATTTCTTAAGATTAGTCACTGCAAACTTTCTGAAATCTATTTGAATTGTACATGCTGTCTTTGGTCCAGAAACACAACACAAGAATCGTGGCACCTGAGCTGTACAGGCCTGCTAACCACAGCTCTCCTTAGTGACAATATTTGCACTAATTATGTAAAAAATACCCAAGAGTAAACTTTATGTGTACTCTGGCTACAAGCACTCTCACCAAAGTTATGTCTAAGTCTAATATTTATGTGAATCACTGCCATATTTTCAATCTGGCATTTTTCATAAATCACCCTTTTAAATCGTCAATTAAGCAGCAGGTATGAGAGAGGCATCAGGAAGTTCCAATATGCATGATTCAGAATTAAATTATTTGTTTAAAAAGCTATTGTTTGTCACTTATTTAAAGGAATCCGTATTAAACATACCACAAGCAGGGAACTGCAAGATCTGCTATTGAGAGACATTTTTGTCCTGATTTTTAGAGAATCATCAGTACTTCGCTTTTCCATAAATTATCAAAACAATAACCTTATATATTTATGCTAAAGCAGAGGTTCTGGCCTGGTAGATGATGGTAAAATTCTGTTTAAAACCTGCCGATTACTGGGCCAGAGACCCGAGACAAAAGGAACACAGGAAAATTCTCATTTTCTTAAGAAAAGAATTGTTAATTGGGGTAAATTCCATGTACAGTAACATGACAAACAATCCCTCTTGCTGCTGCTTATCCGGTACAGTCCATGGGAACTGGCAAACAGCACATGGTAGTCATTTACAGTAGGGTTATATTTTATCGTGGTCCTGACATGTTTGTGCCGACTTCTGAAGCCCCAGCTGACTCCCAGTCCTCTCTGGCTACTGAGCCCTCGGTCCTCATTTCCCTGCTTCAAGTGGCCTCTTTGTTCCACCTGCAATACCAGGGGTCAGAGGTCACCTGCACCTGAGGCCAGTTGCAAGAACAAAGCCTCCGACTCACATTTTATTGCATTTTATTTATTGGCAAGAGTTGGGGGTGTCTGGGGGGGGTGGGGGGGGGCAGGGTAACAACGTGTTGACACATCAAGTGGCCTTGTGCTCTGATCAGACCCTTCTCATCTCAGAAGAAGGAGCCACTTGTGAGCGCCTGCCATCACTAGGACCTTATCTGGGGGCCATGCACGAGTGACCGGTTGACAACGGACGGTGCTGTAATTCCCTCTGTCTCTGGAACCCCACAGTTTCTGCTAAGCAGCCACTGCCCCAGTTAGCATGGATATGGAAAGAATTCTCCAGAAGTATATGATTTGAAGCAGGCTAAGGCCTCCTGATTTGCAATCCAGATTTGCGACTGGAGTGCATTCCCATTCCTGTGCACAAACCCATCTGAAGTACTACTCACAGTCATTTTGCATAACACTTGGCATCGCCATGTCTGTACATGCATTATATACATAGCATTTCTTCATGTACAAGAAAAGTCTCAAAAAATATAATTCATCTTAAAACTATAGCTCATCTTACATGACTGTGCAAGAAAAATAAAAAAAATCACCCTTCGTTTGTCTTCTCCCCCCACACCTACTGTCTCAGCTTAAGATGTATTGAGTTTAACACCCTGGGAGCTGTAGTGTGGGTGAGGCCTTTTCAGTTCGACAGTCAGGTGTTTGTGTCAACTGTCTGCAAAAATGCATCCTTGAGTTGTCATGTATAGCCCAGCTTTGCTTAAAGGGGATTCTGCAGGCAGCCAGAGCGGGTTTTCAGCTCAGACTGCGGCGTTTGAGGCACGCTCACAGGACCTCGCGTGTTCTTTAGTGTTCAGCAGCTCGTGTCGACTGGAAAAAGTGTGTCTTGTTGGGAAGCGGTCACCCTGTCAGCTGACACGCTGGAAAATTGATCGATTTATCCCTTTGGTGAAATGAATACAATGACTCAGGGATTATTTTTGGCTGAGGGGGGCAGCTAGTGTTTTTTTTTTTTGAGCATGGAGAGGTATGGGGAGGATATCTGAAATAACACAGCAACCCTGAGCTGTTTATTAATGTGAAAAGCCTGGGTCCTTCAAACAGCAAATCATGCGGAAGCAGTTGACTATAAACAGCACACAGAGCGGGTCAAGAAGATCTGTTACTGTTGAGCTAAGCATTAAAACAAGTATGATTCCAAATCCGGGTGATTTTGAATGTGCAGTGATTGTTGGACAAGAAGACTCAAGTGAAAAAATAGCAACTCAGTACACCAGAGGTGTAAAGAAAGACCCCCGAACACGTGCCTTGTCTAATCTTCTGGGAGCAAAAGTGGGTTGTATCAGAAGTACACAATAGAGTCTGACACAGGTTCTATCCTTTTCTGCTTCCTTCCATATTAGCATTTTCCCTCTAATTTTAATAGTCATTTGGTAACACTTTACTTGTCGGGGCACAAATGATACAGTATTATACTATTACTTATGTATTAATTAACCACAAACTGTCTTAGTTACATACTGATCTCATGTTCATCCATCATTAATGAATTATGATGCATCTTTCATTCCAAGCAGGTACTATATTTGTTACTATGTCTGTTAATTCTGTAAACCTTTGTGAACTGCTGAAGGAACTGCTGAAGGAACAAGTCATGAATAACACAAGTTAAATACTGATCTCATGTTTGTTCATCATTAATGAATCACGATGCATCTTTTAGCTCAAGTAGCAAACATATTTGTTCAGGATTTGTTCATGATTTGTACTTCAGTAGCAGCACAGTTTATTATTTAAACCAAGTATTTGTGCCCAATCAAGTAAAGCGTTACCATCATCCTTATGATTATTACACGCCCATTCACATATAATTGCGTATGTGTCCTGCAGTGGTCTGGCTCACTGTCCAGCGTTCCCCTCCTGGTGCCCTGTACTTCCTCACCAAATCTCTGTAATGGCTATGCAATATTGAAAGATGTGGCGTAAGCATTTACAGAGCTTACTCCAAAGCAAAGTAAAGTTATTGGAGTGACTCTGGTTATGCTCACTATACTGCTAAGCAAACCATAAGATCACCAAGTCAGGGGGCAGTTTGAAGAAAACAGGCATGGGGTCAGTGATCCCATGCATACAGTACAGCCCATGCACACAGTCCATGCACACAGCCCATGCATACAGCCCATGCATACAGCTCATGCATACAGCCCATGCCTACAGCCCATGCATACAGCCCATGCATACAGCCCATGCATACAGCCCATGCATACAGTCCATGCACACAGCCCATGCATAGCAGCACTGACCTACACTAATTGCCAAAATTGTGGCAACTGTCATAGCATTTTTAGCATTATGCTTTAAAAATTATTACATGAATAGTGGTGGTTATGTTTATTAACAATCAGTGAACATCATACAAATGCCATACATTGGGAAATTATGAATTTTGAAAGTTGAATAAAGTTCTGCAATTACAAAAAATTGGAAGTTTTTCCACAATTTTGCCCCCTAGAGTACATCTTTTGGCCATTTGATTGACTCGTTGTTCTGTACAGAGCCGTTTACATACATTTCAGTCTCCTTCCCACCTCTCCCTTGATTAACAGCTTTTACTCTTTAATAGATTGCTCCTGGATCTGGGATTGTTTCCAGCATTGAACATACTAGGTTACATTGTGCTCAGTATAACCTTTTTTGCCCTTTTCCTCTTTTTGGTAAGTATGGAGCTGTTCTTCGCACAGAATTAGTTCTTTGAAGGTGTGACGTTATCCTGACTAAATCCCTTATGGTCCCTGACCAGTAATTACAGATCTGCATAAGAACAAGTCTGATTCTGCATTATGAAAGGGATAACTTGCCGTAGGAACTGGCCCTGACCGCTCTCCGAGTGGCGCCACGTCGTCCAGCGGGAGGCCGGCCGGCCTGGCACCGAGCGGCGTCCTCTCCGGAGGTGCTGTGGCGTAATGGGAGCCAGGTGAGGAGCAAAGGTGTTACGCAAGCTTGGAAGAGGTGTTAAAAGTTACGGCAAGTGAGGCGGCAGATTTACGGGCTTACACTCTTGGCAGGGACTCGAGTCCTTCCAAGGTGGAGCTTTCCCCCTCGCCCGCTTATGCTGGTTGCCAGTTCTTCCTGGCACCTGGTCAAGCCCCGGCAGATGGCATCCTTTGTGCCTGCTGTTTCTGCAGGTGACATTCCGTTCGGCTGACGGAAGGTGCTGCTTTTACTCACAACCTGGCCACCTGGGTATGGTTGTGCTTACCTTCCTATCCCCCCCTACCACACACACACAATCACCCTCCACACACAATCAGCCAACAGACACTTACTTGTCCAGGCACGAGCTGAACGAGTGAGGTCTGTCCCACTGGCTCAGCTGGGAATGCGACCAGCTCCCCGGCGGGGGGGGGGGGGGGGGGGGGGGGGGGGGGGGGGGGGGGGGGGGGGGGGGGGGGGGGGGGGGGGGGGGGG
>JABFEA020000098.1:30504767-30520282 GCA_019775915.2 Cyphomyrus plagiostoma | reverse complement strand
AATCACCACCCCTACACCTGTTACAGCCTCGAATCTGCTCTATGCTGTGGCACTAGCATGCCCCCCCCTACCCCTTCCATGCCTGAGACAGCTATATGCAGCCCTTTCGATCTGCCCCCTCCCCCCTCCCCCGCTGTTTCAGTTCCAGCCGGTTACCTGCCCTCTCGGGGGACACAGACCATGCTCTATTCCACCCCCCAGCCAAGCTTAAACCCAGGTGGGGCTGTAGCTTCACTACGGGGGCTGGCTGGGGTCCAGATGCTGGGTTGGGGGAGGTGTGAGGGGTGAGACTTGAATCTCATTAAAACAGAACTTCTGCTCTAGCAACCAACACTTCTCACCGACTCTCAAAACTGCCAGAGTCTTTACCTGCCAGAGCACGAGAAATTTCACTGTAACGTTGTGTTTTACCGGATTTGAGTTTCAGCATGTCAAGCTTTTGGACCTTTGTTTATTTATACTGCTGAATTAACGGTGCATCTCAAAGTGTGGAGCCATTTTTCTGAGCATTTCTTTGCTTATGTTGAAAACCCCTTGACATATTTCATTTATTAAAATACATTTAGAGCCATCATATATACACTGTACTCTGTACATAATCTTTGATATAGGAAAAGTACTGTGCGTTGAATAGGAAAGAAGAAATAGTAGCAATTATTGCTCATGGCTTTCCCCTGTAGGAAAGTGTACAAAATTTCTGTTCTAATGCCACTTGCTTATTTATTGACATGGCAGTTTTGCCTGATCATAGTGCTTGGAAGTTGCTGCTCAGCTGACCTCAGAACAGTCACTCCCTCTGGCTGTGCCACGGACAAGAGATGCCAACTTGCTTACGCAGGGTGGCGACCGGCCTATAGCTGAGGTCGGTGACCAGCAAATGCCAGCATATACAGGAGGGTGCTGACGGCAAAGAAACAGCCCGTACCCTGAGCCATTCCTCTGAAAACTGGCCACTGGCCACAGAAATATGGACTTTGGTGGCTAGTTAGAGCAGAAGGATCCTGTACAAATTACAGCTTACTATATTAGCAACTTACTAGCTACTAACTGTAGTTAACTGATGCGCAGCACTGCCTGCAGAGCAGTATGTTCCCTTAAAGAACATACTCGCTTCTTTAAGGAAGAATAAGCTTAGAGTTTTGCAATCTTGGAATCCTTTCAGCTACAACAAAAAGATGCATTGCGCATATGTGTGGGAAGCAGATATATCATGGGGGGGGGGGGGTCACAAATCACGGACAGAAGGACAGAAGGAGAAATGGTCTGAAGATCTGAAAAGCAGTCACTGTTAGACACTTATGAAATATCCTTCATGTGAAACATGAGATGGAAATCCACAGTTTCAGGTCTGATAAGGTGCGATAAATAAACATACAGAAACAATGTAGTTGCGGCAAGGGTTTTGAGTGAAAGCCTTAAGGTAGAGCTTGATTTGTGTTTTGATTTTCCCTGTGTGCCTCAGTGTTTGCATGCAAGTTATGCATATTGGCCCAGTGGCTACAAAAAAAAAAACAAGCTACAGGCAATTAACAAAAGGCCCACTGATGCTGGTATGTCTACAGCTACCACACAGCAGAGGGACCGGGAACTCTAGTCTGACTGCAGCCTCCTCAAAACATTTTATGACTATTCCCCCCCCCCCCCCACCTCCAACACCAAACTCACAGTGGGGGTTTTAGGTGTTCAGAATCTGGGGCCCGATGGCCTCCAATCAGAGGCCGGTCTCCTTGTGCCTGCGGCGTGAGTCAGCGTCACATGATTTTTCCACACAGATTTAATGTGCTGACTCACCCCTGTCAGCAGCGCGTTTCTGCTGACAGGTGTCAAGGCATAGAATCACGCAAAGTTAGGAGGGCTCTGGGGGATGGGCTGCCATCTTTGGGTTTCAGTGTGACACGTGTTAGTTATTTTCACCTCCGAACAATCTGAAGTCTGATGTTACAGTTTAAAAGTGATGTATCTAAATAAACCTCTGCCATCATCTGCAGTAAGAATGCAAAAACCTTTGGCTTTAATATTGTATGTTTTTATTTTACATCTATACATTTATTTTTAAATTATATATTACGTGGTATTGTATTATTTACGATAATATTAAATTGTAATTAACAGAAGTAGCGCATGAAGGATTTGTTTTAACTAGGCTTGGTAGTTTAAGAATTTATGATACAATGAAGAGTTAATTTGTAGGTCTATATAAATTGATTTTCAAATTATTTGTTTGTTTATTTTTATATTGTTTTCAATATTTGTGTATTATTTCAAGGGAAAAAAGATGCCGCCCCCCAAACCTACTTCAGTCTCCTCTGTGGTTTTGGTTCTTAGCCAGCAGGTGTCAGTCATGTCAGAAAAGTAGGTCAGAATTTATTTCCCAATTCCGCATTTTAGGCTAGTGTTGTTTGAACACAAATCGTTGCGTGTGTTCTTAAGTATTACAGTTGGTGGTATTTGCACCAGTTGGTGGTATTTTTTGGCCAGACAGCTCCTATATTAAACTCTGAAGACTACAAAAAGGAAAGGAAGGTGCTGGAAATTGCATATTAGATGAAACAAAGGACTTGCTAGAAAATTAACACTACCGACACAATTTCGTTCATATGATTTATACAAATGTCCAACTGGTGTTTACTTTATGGGCCGTAATTTCCCTACTTAAATAGGCACTAACATAAATATTTAATATTCCCCTCAATATTTTTGGACATATCATCTCGCTCATCATCAGTTAGGGAAAAAAAAAAAACCTAACAGCAAAGATGCAGACAAAAAACTGATCCCTACCTGCGCTCGACGCTGTACCTCGGATGAACATGGGCGCCTTTACAGGACTCGATCAGACAAGTAACGCTCAGGCCCCCGGTACCTGGACCCATGCAGATGGAACTCAAAGAGACTCAGCACTTGTAAAAGGCAGTTGTGAGCTATTTTAATGTTATCGCTTTGTGTCTTATGCTTATACAGAAGTCTCAATCTTCTGTTGTGGTCTTGTGTGTTAAAATCATTCTTCAAGTTGGCACATTCTAAATATTGAATTATTTGATGATTCTATGATATCTAATTCTTCTTATTCATTTATTTATCGTGATAGATTTGTTAAATATACATATTGTCTTCCTTGTCTAAACCATTTTTAACCTGTCTTTTCCATTTACTGTAGCTGTATATAATTACTACATTTACCTAGGTTTCTACAGGAGCTGCCTGAGAGGACATCTCTCTTTCAGCAAACACAGCGGTGCATTTTTCTAAGCAGTTAGCAGTCCGCGTTAATGATGCAAGAAAAACGGAGCGATGAAAATGGAACGATATCCAGCAGAATCTTATTGCCTTGCATAATCTCCCAAAATCTTCTTCCGTGTCAAGCGGCTTGCCAGACATTGCTGGATGCTCCTTGGTTTTGTGTGCTGCACTTGGGCTCGGTCTCTTACAGAATTCGCTCTTGGGTGATATTTGTGTGAATACCATTTTTGGTGTGAGGCGTGAGAAGTTTTGGTGCGCCACTTGTTTCGAAACAATCTTGAATTTAGTTCTGGCCTATCATTGTAAGGTCAGCCTAGCAGCAACTGTACTGAAATTAGCTCCATGACTTACTGTATGTACTATATGTACAACATGCATATGTAAATAAATACATACATGTATACACACAAACATGTAGTACTGTGCAAAAGCCTGAGGCAGTCAAAAAATGGTTCAAGCTATTTACCTGGGTTGTAAGTGTATATTTGCTCAGGGAAAAAAACAATTTGTCATTATAACATATGCAAATGAAGAGTAACATAATACAAACTAACAAGAAATTCTTCTGTTCCCCAAAAAGTCACTGATATCTAGTTGGACATGAACAACGCTTCACTCTCCTCAGGGGCACCCAGCCAGTTTATGTGTTTGTTCATTTTCACCAGCAGATCATTAAATTATTTAATTTAGTTTGTTTTAAAAAGTCCACGAGGTATTGATTAGCCATACAAGGCGAGGTAGTGGTCAAGTCAAGAAATGCATGGCCCTACAGATGGTGACTGCCAGGGGTGTCATTAGCTTTATTTTAGGTGGGTTTTAGCCCCCCCCCCAAAATAAAAGTGTATTTATTGGCTTAAGTCATGAATAGTTTGCCATCAGCCCCCCTAATAAAGACTCAGCTCCCTCTATCCATTCATCTTTAACTACTCCCCAAGTTGCTGCAATTAATGGGACACTTTGACAAGTGTAATATCATAGTTTTATACCAGGATGGAGATCATTTAGGCATCATTTTCTTCTTAGACTTTTGCACAGTACTGTACATGCATGTATAAATGCATACATACAGACATACCTGCAGTCGACATTTCTGCATGGCAACTTTCCCAGTTGCAGTTTTAATATATCACTGGGTCAGCATGAGAAATGAAATGGGATTTTTTTGCGAGTTTTGCAAAAGCCGCAGATGACACGTGAAGGCCAACAGATGACACGCAAGAAGGTTAGTAACTCATAAATGCGTAAAATATATGTACAGTGCTGGTCTGGAGGATGCCAAGCGGCAACGTCTCATGTGATGTCAGGCAGTGATCTTTGTATCTCACGTTTCCTGTATCTTTTCGCTTCACTCCACTTACATGCTTGCTTTGCTTGCCAAGGGGCCCAGAAAATTTTACGCAGGTTTTCCAGATCGCAGGGGCCCTGCACCTCTAACCCCCGTGATGTGGGAGGGTGAAATAGTTTTTTTTAACTTGTAGCCCTTTGAGATCCTGTGATGTAAATGGCATTATATCATTATATATATGTGTGTATATATATATATATATATATATATATATATACATACCTGCATACATACAGTACTGTGCAAAAGAAAATTATGTCTAAATGATCTTCCTGTTGGTGTAGAACTACAATATTGTGTGCCATCTTAGCCATTTCAAAACCTCATCCCAGTATTTGCAGCAACCATTCCATGAAACTATGTATTTTTAGACTTGACCCACTAGCACACCTCGTATAACGAATCAATATCTTATTAACTTTATAAAGTTAATTAACAAGTGATAATAAGTGGTGAAATTTAAGAAACACATGGTATGGCTGAGGTGCCCCTGAGGAGAGGTTTGGAAACTGAAGCGCCGTTCGTCTCGTCGTCCATGTGACATCTGTGACTTTTTGCAGAACAGAAGAAATTCTTGTTAGTTTTTATTATGTCACTCTAGTAAGTAAGTGAACTTTATTGTCATTCACACCATACAACGGTACAACGACGGATGCAAAGCGGAACGGAATTGCGTTTCTCCGGGGCTCGAAGTGCGGACATAAAAGACAAGTGCACGCAAGACAACATATAGACAATTTCACAAGACAACATACAGACATTTCAGTAGTACAAACAATAAATAAAAACAATAAACATTTGCATATATTATAATATTACTTTTTTTTTCCTTGAGCAAATACACACTTACTAGCCAGATAAATAACTTTAAACATTCTCATTGACTGCCTTAGACTTTTGCACAGTACTGTAAATACATGCATACATACATACATTGCTTTGCATAAGAGCATCTGGCAAACTAATAAATGTAAATGTAAGTGATCGCCGTGCAGGGACTCACAGAGTACTGACTGTCATAGAGGAAGTACCTGAAGCTTATTATGTTATTGGGAGTTGCTGTGCCATTTCAGGTATAAACAGTAAATGTACCTGCAGGACAAATCCAGGGATGAGGAGGTTCCTTGGGGGTAGGTTTCCTTATGGAGGCAAAGGATGAATTCTATAAGACTGTTACTTCAGTTTTTGATATTGCAGAGGAATTTACTTGTAATTCACTTGCAGAAGCTTGTGCAATGATGTTTAGCACTGTTCTCAGGAAACATCACAATATAATTTGTCATTCTCTTTTAAATATCTCTCTCTATTCCCCGGTGTCGCTGCTCAGAGTGACGTGCGGTGCGCGGTTCGCCATGTGTGTTCCACCGAGATGTGCTCTTCCAGTGACCGCACCAGGTTCTTTACTTATCTTATCACCTCCCGACATCTATTAAGTTGGGGGAGCTCGAACCCGCCTAGACTGGCCTCCCGGATCCCCTTTGCCACCCTGCCACAGTGCCACAGTTCACATACAGTGTGCAGGAAGTTATTAACTGTAAGAGATCAAAGGCAGCGGACAGGATAAACATTGCTTCCTGGGCCTGGCTCCTCCAGGCATCGGCCCACTTCCTCTTTGCGCAGACTTCCACCAAAGTGCACACATTGTCACCACATGACCCGGGACAGGGCTGTTTGTGGAGACAGAGGTGGAGGTGGGGGGGATTTCTGGGCTGGCGGTGGGGGCAGGAGGTGCTAGTTCACCCCAAGGGGTACACTACATCACATCATAGACAGCTAATCCACCCACCTTTATCAATCCATATTCTATGTTCTTGGAAACTGCTGCTGTCACTGAGGAAGGAAGGAAGCCAAATCTGAGGATATTTTTATGTAGGGATTTTAAAGAGATCAGAAAATGGCAAGAACAGGGCTTATGGAAAATGCTACAGGAAATTCCGTACATATAAAGGCTAGAAGATAAAATTATTGAAATTCATTTGCCATCTTTCATGTGTCAGACTCCATTTGTGTGTCATTTCTCAGTCTGATTTCATAGTACATAAGGGAATAGGGTCTCTTAATTGTTGATCTTCAACAATACCCTTTAGAAATCCGCTCCAAAATGCAGAAAGATCTGCAGAAAAAATACATTCTAAATCTTTTACTTTAAATGCTGTTCGTGTATCAGATGTTTCAAGAGAATGTTAAGTTTATTAGTAAAAGAAGTATACTGGGTCCAGGGGTATGTCACTGATTTGAGTCATTTTAATAAGTGACATCATGGCAGGGAAATTGGGTAGAAGAGGTGGGGGGAACAGAAATACAGCTGGGGTACGGGGGAGGGGGGGGGGGCAGTACCCTGGCCTGTATGTGCGCTCCACCCCATCCTGGCTCTCTCTCCTGCTTGGAGCAGCCCCTCTGATTAAGTGGAGTCGTAAGTGCCGGGCCTGATCAAATAATGAAAGAGCATGTAGCATGCTAATTTCACACATGGCGCTCCTATTGCGATGCAGCTGGACGGTTAAGTCGGCACCATTAGGAGTTTATTATGCGGCCAGCTGCAGCTCCTTTTGCTGGGAGGAGGTGCGGGGAGGGCACCCTCGACATATGCGGGTGATGTCAAACAGATTGGATGTAAATGGCGATTCCCACATAACGCAGTGGCGCAGGTGTGCGTGTGTGAGAATGCGTGGCAGTGTTTGTGGCACCGTGCGCAGGAGGTTATCGCTGACTCTCACCTGGGCAGGAAACCTCCTGGGGGGGGGAGCATTGGCCCGCCAAGTGGCAGTAATCTCAAAGTGAGCAATGCAGACCCCTCGACCTCAGCATCCGCTCCATCGCTCGACTGCACTGGAGCCACACGGGAACCCGACAAAAGCTTGTTCGTTACCCAGAAGCCCCTCATCCTGGCAATGACAACAGAGGCTGTGGTCATTTAATATCGTTAGCTGAAAAGAGGCGCACAACAGGCCAGGCGTTCAGGCCCTGAGCAGCTGGTTACGCATTGAAATACGGATTAAGTAGGAGACACAGAAATTATTGTAGCATCATTTGTATTGCTTTCACCCTCCCCTACAATTACTTAAGCACCTTCTTATTAAATCTCCATTAAACCTGTAAATCCCCCCCCCCCCCCCAACAAGGAGAAGACCTCCGTATGACGACACCATCATCCTCCTGGTTTCCTCTCAAACCCCAACAATGAAAAGCTCCACCTAAGCATTTGATTACGGCATTTTCAGAGAAGAGGCTTGATATGCCTCCCCCCCCAATTCTCTTACATTTCTTCTGGGGAGCAGAGGTGATATAAACATTAATTTGCAACAGAACAGGCAGGCGATTAGATCTAACCCTCTAACCTCAGAGAGTGCTCTCGTTGCTGTCCAGGGGCACCCTACACCATACCTGGAGTGAAACAATTGACCTTTTGTTCCCTGAAATGTTTCAGCAGCTACTGTACAAAGGTTTCAGATTTTAATTCCTTTCCATTTAACCGTAGATGCTGGGAAACACACAGTAGAGCATATAACATCGATCCGAGATCTATTTCAACCGACCTGTACATGTAACTGTCACTATTCTATCACTCTTAGTAACATTGCAGTTCGAAAATACATAAAAACAATAAGCAGGGAATCCTGTGGTTAAAGTATAACTCATACTAGCTCAACATGTGGCAGTAATAATAATGTTTCGCATAGTAAAAAACAAGGTGCACAGAAGCCACTCTAGGTGTTGGTGTTTGACAAAACTAGAATGACACTTGACAGTACTGGCTTTGTAGTACCACTAAAGACAGCCTGCTAAGATAAAGACTGAAGTGCTTTAAACTGGGTACATCAGATCAAAGTGCGGTTTGATTTTTTTTTCTCCTCTTTGTTTTTGTTAATTAAACTGTAGCAGACGAGAAAAAAAAAAAACCTTGGAAGAAAGACTCAGTGGATGGGAGATCACACAGGTCCAAGCCCTGAAAGAGACAATTATCCACAATTGGAGCCTGTCGGGATGAACAAACGTTTAATAACCAGGATGAGGCTCCAGTTGCCCTGGAGAGGCATGGCTCTTGTCCGTGAGCAAGGGGTGTGGTTGAGTGACGAGGTCAGCCCTTGGCTGGGACGCTGATGCCCCCCGATAATGGAGACAGGGCTGGGTGATCACAGCAGGAGGTTGGCGGGACCAGGTAAGAAAAGACCCCACCTAGCCCCTTCTTAGCCTCCGCTTTTTAATTAAAGGCCATCAAACAGTGCCTGGCCCTTCTGCAGTGCCGCAGTACGCTGTGAGAACAGCGCTTGACCTTGTCTGCACTTTAAAGATTCATCGAGACCCCCTGGTGCTTCTTGCACGGTGATGGGTTCAAGTGACTCTATCGGGTGTTTATATCTGAGAGCGAGTTTGCCATCAATGCCTGCCACCTTTCTGTTCGTATGTTGGATTACCAGTGAATGATTTACAGATAATGTATGCTTTTTAGATCAAAGCACAGATATCCTTTTATAGTGTTGTGGGTGCCATGCTAGCAGTGAAAATGGAAGCAAAGTATGCACGTGTTCCCGATAAATAATGTCGGAAGTTAAAATAAAGGCTCCCTGTTTTCGCAATTTAAGATTTGCCGTCTGTGTATTATCTCCTGTAATCTAGAGGTTTTTTAATTGAGCTGCACATGATTCTTCGTATGTAATTCGAACATTTTCGTGAAACTGGCTGATTTATGGTTTGCAGTGCCCAACTGTAAGCCACTCGGGATGATCTCTTTCATAAATATGATCCTTTTATTAAAACAATTTTAGCCCAATTTCTGTGTCAATTTCCCTTTTTCGGTTTCTCAGCTATATTTATAATTTAGTGTCACCCAAGGGGTGTCGTGAGCTACTGGAATACCTTTATTGACTGATTAATAAAACATGAATAAGTACTGTCCTATAAACGGCAGCAAGTCGCAGTCACTGCTGCATGAAGGATGGTGAGAGTTATTAAGCTCCGCTAGAAGTGCAGCTGAGGGATGTTCTCACACTGCACATGGGTCAGGGTTGACATCGAGGTTTTGGTATAAATTCTGGAGGGGCATGACTGTCCCTCTGGGGTGACTGAGCACCTTGAATCACCAAAAAAGACTTGAAGAAAATAACAGAGGGTGGAGTACCGTGACACGAGATACTGGCCAAGGAGCGGCCCGCCCATTTGGGGTTCAGGTAAGACGTGTGAGCATCAGTGATGTGGGAGAGCAAGAGAAGACGCAGTCAATCACCTTTGAAGTCTCATCAACACAAAAGGCGATGAGTATATCTGAGGATAAGAACTGTTCTGGAAACAGTCCATCGATTTCTCAGGGCACCATCCGAGCATTGCAAGAGATATGCCATTAGTGAGCAATTTTCCAGGTAACATCTACAAACATGCAGTCAGGTCTGGTGACCCTTAACTGTACATGGGCTGCAATGCAACACCACACATGGATCCCTGGTAGAAAAAGAAGACCAATTCCCTTAACAACTTAATAACAACTATGTCCTCACCATAAAAAGTTGTAGGTCTGTATATAATATACTCAGCCCATTTTGCAGTGATTAATAACAGGCCTCTGTAATGGTTATATTATTACATGTATAAACCCAGTAACAGGGTCACAAACACGCTGCTAAAATGCCTTCAGATGTATCAGTGGGTAAGACAATATATAAATCAATTGGAGAAGATGAGTTTGAAAATTAATTGTTTGAAATAAAATTGTATAGTTTTAGCAAATAGTACATAACTCAAGCATGTAACAGATATACAGTGGTGTAGGAATCGGGGGGGGGGGATTAAATGGTAAATGGGCTGCATTTATAGAGTGATTTTTACTCTTCCGAGTACTCAAAGCACTTCACAATTTATGCCTCACATTCACCTAATCACACACCAGTGGCAGAGGCTTCCATGCAAGGTGCCAACCTGCACACCAGGAGCAATTTGGGGTTCAGTGTCTTACTCAAGGACACTATGATGGGGTCAGGAGGAAGCAGGGGTCAAACCAGCAACCCTCTGGTCGCCGAACGGTTGTACTGCCTTCTGCACCACATTAGCATGTGTCCCCTACCCCTCATAATCTGGCTTCATTCTTCCTGCTCAATAAAAAGATCTTCGCATTCAAATGAATTTGTGCCCCCTCCCCCCATATCGAGCGGTCTCCTATGGTGTTGTGTGTGTATAAGAAGTACGTTGTCTTTGTGGGGACTCTCCATTCATTTCTAAGGGGAAAACGCCCAGCGTGGCGACCTTATCCCCCACCCAGCCCTAAACTTAAGCTTAAGTAACCAAATGAAATACGAGACTTTTGGCATTTTTAGTTTTTTATTGCATTCACAGATCTTTGTGGGAACTTGAAAAATGAAATAACAGGTTTCGATCACATTCTGGGAGACATTTCATCCCCACAATGTAATATAAACACAATTCACATACTGTGTGTGTGTGTGTGTGTGTGTGCACGTGTGTGTGTGAAACCTGGTATAGGAATATTGTAGCACATAGCAGTATATTACATGATAGGGTGCTGAGTTCTATAGCTATGCCAGGTTTTGTTAGAGATGATATTTGCAACCCCACAGCAGATTCAATATTCATCAATCCATTAACAGGAAAGGGAACAACAATGCATTATATCAATAAGTAAAGAGGCTTAAAATACATCACAGCAAAATTATTTACATGACCTGAATTGTTAATATTCATCAAAATAAAAATCCTTCATTATCTATATATCCTGAATATGTTTGTACGGTTTTTTTCCTATTTTGCGTGTCCCATAATTTAAACCCTGTCCTTTTCAAACTAATGCAGAAACTCCAACTTTTTAATTAACAAGTTATTTTAAATGGTGGGTGGGTGAGTGGGTGGGTGGATGGATGGATGGATGGATAATAAGCCAGGTTCTAGATCTTTCATATGAAATTATTTTATACTGTTATATGTTCATGTGGAAAATTATGGGAACATAGCTCAATCAGGAAGTCCTCTCATACAGGCACTACTGAAGCACCACTGATGATATCACCACTGAGGTCATGTTGGGTGAAGTACCTTTCCCAAGAACACCTACCTTGACAGTTCAACCTGCAACAATTCTATCATGACTTTTCTATCAGCTGCTTAAGACACTTTTTATTACAACAAATGGACTTATCCATCTTTGAAACAAAGGGAAGGTGCCCATTCATTCATTCATTAAAATCAACAAGCATTTAGCAGTTGGAATCCAACATTTTGTGATCTGCAGGTAAACTTCCTTGTACAGCTGTTTACAATTCCTTTATGGCTTAGTAATGTTTGTACTGTGTCTTTGTCGCACTTAATCTGAACACAGTTTGTTATCCCAGGAAGGCAGAAGAGGTAGATGAACCCAGAGAAATGTATTGATATGGCCATGCCTTGTAATGTGGAGTGTTTGGTGCAACAAACAACAATACTTCCACGTGGACGTCTGCTGGAGCTAAACAGTTCCATTCACAGACTGGTTACAAATTAGACTCATTTGGAATGATTATCAGAGAAATCCACATATGGTTTCCAGCAAGGTCCAGAGTTACTTTCCCTGCATGCCATTAAAAAACATTTAATCTGATAGAATCATTTGTCTTTGTGTCTGAGTCCAGCAAAGTCAAGGGCAGATCCCAGCCCTCTGATTGGCTGTGAACTATACTGACATCATCAGGGGTGAGAGGTCAGGCCAGGGCAGCCCTTGCAGGTTCCATAGTGGATGCCAAGTTTTGTCTTGAGAGTTGCCAGGTGTGAAAGGGTCCCCTTGTTGTTCTTGGGCTTGTTTGAGACTGAACATCTGCACTGGACGATTAGCCAGCTCCCTGGAATGGATTCAAGCTGAATCTGGTTCTAAATTCCTTTTAAACAAGAGAGTAATTTTGTGAGCAAATGAAAACAAGGGCCCAGAATTCTAGTCCTAAATCTATTAGTCAAACATTAACTTCAGCATAGAATCACATTGTCTAGAAACTGTGACTAACTTAAACTTGCTGTTTTCGGAGGGAGGATTTAAACGTCTCAAATCTGTCAATCTTACACCTGTTCCTATTTCTTTTTTGCATACAATAGTAAATTTGGCCATAAATTTATTGGTTTTCATCCATCCATCCATCCTTCCATCCATCCATCCATACATCTTCCAACCACTTATCTAGTTCAGGGTCAATGGAGATTTATTTTTCTTTTTTTGGTTATTTTATATAGAATTTACATAATGATTATAATACAATTTACCATATAAAACACATGCTTAATTTTATTCTTGAAAATCACATTTTCCAGCTGATAATTGTATGTACTGCTCCTTATGTGACAATAAGGTCCCCAGCAAAATAATCTTCATGCTCTGATCGAGACGTCATTAAAGGACAATAAAAGTTCTTCTGTGTTGTTTTGGATCTTTCCAGGTGCTGTGAGGGGTGGGGGGTGGAGGTGCAGGATTCAGGTGGCCCCATGCTTGTAGCACTGTGACCCTGTGCCCCCTGACCCCTGCTTAAATGGGGGGCAGCTTCCTTTGGGGCTATTGCAGAGGATGGAGCCAACCACTATTTTTAGGGTGGCGGCCATCGGGGACACCCCAGAGAGCTGTGGCCCCGGTCAGAGGTCATACTCCAAAAATGACAGCCTCCATGACCACCCCTTAATTGGACGTTTATTTTTAGTCAAAATAAGGCAACTTGAGCTATTTAAGGAAACATGAAGAGGTTGTCTGCTAATTACAGTGAAGCAGACTGACCCCCCCCCACCAATTGCAGCCATATGCTCACAAACAAGGGGGCTGCTCCATCACCTTGTGCTCCTAGTGTCCCTCACACAAGTATCCTGCTCATCTACTTGTGCATGCGTGTTTGTTGTAGTACTGGTGGGTTCAGTGACCAGGAATCAACACAGGTTGATACATGCTCCACGCTCCACACTTCATGAACCGTGTGTCAGTTTGTTCCAGTGACATTCAGTGTTCTCAGCCACGCGAGTGTTTCCTCACGGATGACAGGAGCTCTTGTTTGTCTCCATGTGTGTGTGGCCAGAGACAAAGGTCTCACCGAAGATACCCCAGCCATGTACATGTATGATCTGCTTCAGGACGTCATGCATCACTCACGCCAGGCCTCAGGCGGTGAAACTAACTCTCCGGATGTCATCACGAGAGGGTTTCTTTTCTTCTCTTATAACGTACGGCAGGCCATGCTCAAGTCACCTCTGCGACAGACATGTCAGGTACAGAAGGGTCTTGAAATATTAATCAAAACACCAAAAGCAGGCGGCGTGGTGGTCAGTGAGTAACTCTGAGGCCTGGCATATCTTGTGTTGGGGGTTTGATTTCCAGCTTGAGCTTGCATTTCTTCTTCCCTTCCAGGGCTTCTGTTACTCCTGGGGTTCGGCTTATGGCTCTCTGCACCCCTGACCAAGTGATTATGAAACATGGATCATAAATCAGTTTCATTCACTGAATGTTATGTATTATACACAAGTGGGCAAAACTGTGGAAACATCAAGCATTTCTGGCATTACGCTTAAAAAGTTATTATACAAATATTGACGGTAATGATTATAAACAATCAAGCATCGTTTCAAATATCATACATTGGACGATTAAATAAGTAACTAGAGCAGCAGTTGAATAAACTTCTGTAATCTCTAAAAATTGGAAGTGTCTCCACAATTTTGGCCACTTACCATGTTTCCTTTTCCCCGTTTCCAGCAACCACTAGTTGAAGTCTAGATAACTTGAACATGCTAAGACATTGATAAGGGTGTAGGTTTGGTTTCAGCATTGGTATGGATCGAATCAGCCCTGAACCCCTCACCAAATACACACGGTACTCCCAGAGTCTTGGTGGGGACATGTCCTTACCGTCCAAATCTACACCCTTGATAATGGAACATGAATGGTACAGTTTTTAAATGGAGGCATATCCTGGAAAGAACTTCCCTGGTATTAATATGGCTGTAGTTAAAAGGCCACCCAGCAGAAACGTGCTTTTTCAGGATGGCTCTCTGGTCCTGTGGGAGAGGTCAGCCTGGCCATCTCTCCTGATCAGCTCAGGAGGCCCCGCTGAAGCACCTCACTGGAGCTGAGACTCAAATCACCAAACAAACAGTGTTTTATAGGCAAGTATGTGCACTCCGTGCATTATTTCCCTCCCGAGTGTCCTCCGAAGCCACTTTAAATGCTTCTCTGGAACCCATGTACATCAAGGGTTGTAATTAATTTATTGAGCTCCACCCAGACCCAAAAAGAGCAAAAAAAAAAAAAAAAAAAACCCAAATCGTTTTTCACTAGAACCACCTCTGGGGAATTTCACAGAACTGGGTTAAAACGTTTAGGAATCGGTAAGTAATTGGTCTGATTTGGGCTTGTTTGTGGTCAGAGGCGAAGGCAGCTTGAGATAAAGCAGCACTTTGGGTATGTTTGTGCAGTTTACAGGTTTTTGATTGCTGCAGGAAGCAGGCCTGGGATTAATGGACGGCTGCATCACGTCGCTCTGTTTATTGCCGCGTTTGGGCACTTGTGGCCACCTGACCACACGTCTGAGGAGCTGCACTTGTGGCCCTGGACCTGCTCCATGGGTTCTGTGTTTCCCCAAATGGTTTTGTTTATGAGTAATAAGTAATGGCACACGATCCCTGCTGCAGGAGAGCGTTTAGTGCTGAAGGGGACACTACTTAAACATTTTAATGGGGGATGAATGAATCCAAATTAAATATCTGGGGGGAGCACAATCCCGAATGGACTTGTCAGTCTTTATGCAGCATCTTGTGTCATAGGACCCTGCCATATCACCCCCCATCCCCTACGCCATCTCACCCCCCATCCCCTATCCCATGTCACCCCGCATCCTCTATGCCATCTCCGCGGGGCGGGGGGGGGGCGGGGGGGGGGGGGGGGGGGGGGGGGGGGGGGGGGGGGGGGGGGGGGGGGGGGGGGGGGGGG
>JABFEA020000098.1:30490605-30502077 GCA_019775915.2 Cyphomyrus plagiostoma | reverse complement strand
TTTTTTGTTAAGTACATAATTCCACATGTGTTCATTCATAGTTTTGATGCCTTCAGTGAGAATCTACCAATGGTCATCAAAATAAAGAAAACACATTGAATGAGAAGGTGTGTCCAAACTTTTGACCTGTACTGTATGCATTTTATTTTTGTTCACAGCCATCTGGCAATCTTTGTAATCCCATAGTGAAGAATCATCAGCCAGGCTTTCTTTAAAGCCACTCATCATATTTATCTTTGTATGATTAGAGGGTTTAGAAAAGATGCTTATGCACAATCTCTGGACCGACCTCCCAACTTTCAGCTACTGTTCCCCTGGATAATGGATTATCAAGGTGCATTGCATCACCAATCGGACCATTCATGATGTTTCGATTTTCGAGCGGTACGCGCCCTAGCACACTGCCCCTAGCACACTGCCCATAGCAAACATCATCTTTGCACCCGAATTCTGTGATGAAAATTACATCACTATAGCCACACCTGCAATACGCACAAATTAGCCTTAAGGACATACATGTAGGTTAATTACATTTCATTCATTTATCTGACGCTTTTATCCAAAGTAACTTGCAACAAAGGGAGGGACTACAATTTACAGTAAAACCTTGGATTGCGAGCATAATTAGTTCCTGAAACGTGCTCGTAATCCAAAGCGCTCGTATATCAAAGCGAATTTTCCCATTAGAAATCATGGAAACTCAGATGATTCGTTCCACAACCCAAATATATTCATAAAAATGATTAATACAAAACATAAAGTAAAAATACATCAAACAAATTAACCTGCACTTTACCTTTGAAAAGAATCATGGATGGTGTGAGAGAGACGAGAGAGAGAGAGGAGAAGAGTAGGGTTATTTTGTGGGACGACTTTCACTATAACTAACGGAATCACTGTCTGTTGGCTCTCTGGAATCTTTTTCTTTTTGTGCAAGTTTAACACGGAATCTATCCAATGACAGCTGCTTCTGCCTCTTTTTTGATTTTGCGGAAATGTGACATTGCATTGTCGTTAAACAGATTCATTGCACGCACTGCTACGCCCTTATTCGGGTGATGCTTTTCTACTAAATTTTGACTATACAAATGAGGGACGCTGACTGAGACTGAGTATGGGACGATTACCCAAAATCCTGCAGCGAGAGAGAGAGAGAGAGAGAGAGAGAGAGAGAGAGAGAGAGAAGAACCATCGGCTCAGTTGTGATCACCTGACGCTAGGCAGACAAAGCGTATACGTATTGCAAGACTTCACTCGTTTATCAAGTTAAAATTTATTTTAAAATTTTTGCTCATCTTGCAAAACACTCGAAAACCAAGTTGCTCATAATTCGAGGTTTGACTGTATATTTGAATCCCCAACTTTCACTTCTTTAGTTAAAGGAGCAGAAGCTCACATCTCTGAACTGCCCTTAGGATGCATGCATATGCTCTGTGATGTAACTGCCTGTGAGAATGTACCCCAGTACATTAGCTCAGTAAGCTGGAGTAATATTTATGCAGAATTAACTGTAATCTGTTTGCCAGTTTGTGTTTAAAATGAATCTGTTCATTCTCTAGTGAACCTGACAGCTACATGGGTTTGTGCTAGAGGGCCTCTGGGTGTTCATTCTCTGGCCAATTTGTAATTTCATCCGCTGCTGGAGTCATACCTGGTGCGATCACTGAAGTAACACGGCATTAAGCAGCCAGATGCAGAGGTGATGCCAGGAGGCAGTCAATACTCCTAGTGGTGCTCAGAGTCCAGCGTTCATTACCATTCATGAACATTTAGCGATGTTTCCTTAGCTTCCATTTAGCTGTTTCTGCTATATCAGAAAGTCACCTGAAGTATGATCATTTCAGAACCTCACACTCATGTTTGTTTCCAAACAGCAGATATGTTTTGCGACCCTGTGCTGAGAAGGAACAGAAGAACATGGTCATTTAATGTCTCAGTAATTCTGCAGTTTATAGACATACAAGTAGTCCTGACCTTGCAATCAACCAAGCTGTTTAGGCTTTGTCAAAAGCTGGACAGTTAAACACTATGCTTTGTGTTGGATTATAGAGAAGATTGTTTTGTATGCCATTGTATATAAATCCCTTTTCAGATCACTAGTTTTCTGTAAATTTTGTAAAAAGCAAAATAATACATTTTCGTGTATACAGGTCAAGGTAATTACCTCTGTCTCAATGAATTCCCCACTGGAATCTATAGCCAGTGATTGATCTCAGCACTCTACAGCTGTTATCCTTTGCCTTGGTAGCTATAATATAATACGCAATATAATTATCAAATAAAAAATCCAGGACTTTCCAGCTGGGGATTGCCCAGAGAATGAGACAGACAGGCTACTTTAAACTCAGGTGGAATATAGCTGCAGTTTGTATATTGTCTTTAACTAACGGTTGCTAGTTTACTTCCATTTGCTGTTTTTTATCTGACAGTTTCTCTTTTCAGTCTAGTAGCATGAGATGAGTTAGAAATGCAGAAATGAATCATTTTAATGACTAAGGTCTTTCTGCATTGTCAGCACCTGTTGGTCAATGTCCCAGTCGAGGCTTCTGGTTGCAATAGGAAAAGAAGTAAATCCAACCCAGTCCTTCCTCATACAGCCTCATTCTTGCTTGGCACGATGGCTCATCCAAACACCACCTGAGGCACTAGATACTTCAAATGACTACAGTAGGCCACCTGCGCATAGCTAAATTGGGGTGACCTTCTGTGGTGTGACAGTGACTCAGACAGGAGGCCCTGAAACCATGTCCCATTCATGGGTGGTTTAAGGCGTCTTTCCTCTGTCCCCAGGGTAGGCAGCCATCTGTGTGCTGTTGGGCCTGTATTGTGTCGCCCCACCCTGAAGAAGAGATTGACAGCTAATGAGAACCACAGACCCTCCTTGGTTGGTCACCCACCTGCTCCTTCTCCACCAGGCTGCTTGGGGCTTTTTCAAGAATCCTGAAATACGTGCAACCTGATTTTGCAAAGTCAACGGACTGTGGTGGTCCTCTTCAGGACAAAGAAAAAATGTTCTGATTGCAGTTCACAGCCCTGAGGAATACAAGGGAACAGGGAGCTGAATCTGAATATATAGGCAGATGCTGCAAAGCTAATTGGTATCTCACTTTGATCTTTTCTCATATCTCTGGGGAATCACTCATTATTCACACACGATAAAGGAATATCAAATTCCAGTTTGCAGTGAAAGGTGGAGGAGAGCTCTGAGCATGTAAAGTCATAAACTTATTTTTAAAATCATGTTATGGTAGTTTTTATTATATGGCTTTTTTTGCCCATAGTTTCAGCATGTTGATGCATGGAGAGGTCACTATTGGTTAAACCCTGACAACGTCCGAGTTAATTAAATATGTAGAATCACATCAATAAAAAAACTTAAGTCTTTAATAAACCAATTGTGCTGAGACATAATGAGACATACCAGAAAGTGGCTGGATTGTGTTCATCTGTGGCGCCTTTGCTTGGCTAGCAGTTATTCACCATTTCATCATACACCCTGTGGCAGTACAGTATTTACCTGTCCTGACTGTTTCTGCTTGGTTGGAAAAGAAAACAAAGCTCTCCCTTATACACACCATGCCTCCCGTTTAAGGGTATAATCCTCCTGAGAACTTCGGGAATTCAAATGCCCTGAGGCTGGCAAAAAGGTCACCAATCACCTGTATGTCTGAGCCTAAGTAAGGTTAGGCAATGGGGGTAAAGAGGATAGGCTGCTTGGGGGAGAGAGTCAGATGGAGGAGGGCAGGAGCATTGTCTATGGCAAGGTGGGAGCTGGGCTGGGCCTGGCCCAGGTTGCTGTGTTGGTTGCCATTGTCAACCCAAGCAATACTGACTCCCCCCACTGCCTCCCCAGAGGCAAAGGGGTATTGTATGAGAGGTGGGGCAGGTCGGACACAGGGTGAAGAAAGCAGTTGGGGGATTTACAGACCAGTGAGGACAATGGCAGTTAACCTGCTGAGCTTCACACCTCCAGGGCCTGAAGCCAAGTGTGATGGTGGCAGTGATCAGGGGACCAGCATACCGAGTCCTAGTCACTGGCCAAGGGAATGAAAAAACTCTCAGGTTAGAAGACATGCAGTGAAAATACTGTCTTTGTTTTTTTGTGAAACCTGGTGCATATTTTCATTGACGATATTGTCATTTGCAACATAATCTTTAAAATTTGAACATGGCCTCCTGAAGTTATCAACTTATCCACCTGCTGAAAGAAGAGTGAAGAAGGTTTGCAGCCTCAGCTGGTGGGTGAGATGTGGTGAGCCCAAGCTGACACTCAGTAGATCTGTCTGCCATCAGTGACTCTACACTTACAGACAAATAAAAACTGTAAATGAACTGCTACTACTGACATTCTACTTGAAGCTACTACTTATCCAAACATGCAAAATGTTTCCTGGGGAAAAGGCTGGGCTTAATCATACTTAAACATACTGTCAGATATATGCTCACCTGTAAAACACCTGCTTGTATTACAGGGCAGGTCAGGAATAACATGAAGAAGAGAACGACAGAACGACAGACAGAAAACTGTGCCTCTAGAACTCCGAGGGAACAATTCTGCCTGTCATAGTCCCCCCCCCATTGGGCCAGCAGGGCAACCCACATGCTAGACGTACTAGATTAGCGTCTGGATAAATACTCCCCCCTACTTCATTAGGATGACTTGCTTGTTCATACAAATATATAATTAAGCGTGTGCCAGCTTAAGGAGCAAAATCATACAAACACTGGTCAAGAACTTCAATTAATCAGGTCAAATATTAGCATTGGAAATCATGTGATTTGCGTGACTGTGACTATGAGCATTGCCTGACTAGCTGATCTTCTGAGATTTTCACACACAGGAATCTCTATAGTTTATACAGAAAGGGTGTGTAAAATATCCACTAATTGGCAATTCTGTGGGTTAAAACAGAGCAGAATGGCTAGACTGGTTTGAGCTGACAGGAATGATACAGTAACTCAAGTTACCAATATTTACAACATTGGTGAGCAGAAAGAATTTCAGAATCCACAACATGTCAAACCTCAAGGCATATGTGCTATAGCAACAGAAAACCACAAATAGTTCCTTATATGCCGCATGCCATTGGAGGATTGTTGCTGGCCATATGCAGCCCTTTATAGCCACCATTTCTAACGCAGTGTTTCCCAATCCAGGCCTTAGGAACCCACAGTAGGTTCATGTTTTTGCTCCCTCCAAGCTCCATACCAGACAGGATACGTTTTCATCCCTCCCAGCAAAAACGTGGACTGTCTGAGGGTCATCGAGGGCCAGGCTGGGAAACATTGTTCTAAAGGCTATACCACAAAGCACAAGTCATCTCAAACTAGTTTCATCAACATGACAATGAGTTTAATGTGCTTCAATGGCCTTCCCAGGTAGTGGATTGGAATTCAGCAGAACACTTTTGGGGTGTGTGGATGAGGAGATTCAGGGCAAACTAAGAATGAGCAGAGCCAATGAAGAAATTGCCCATCACCCATGATTTGTATAAAATGGTTCCACTTAAATGTGCTTGTCTTCCAAATGCACACTTCACAATATCATTATGTTCTGGCAACATTTCTAATACCAAATAGTACAGTGTCATCGCAAGTAATGTCATTTTAGCTAAGTGCATGCATAATTGCATGTAGTTGACTTTAAATAATCCTTTTCAGTTATATAAAAAATCTCAGCAAATAAATCACTTAAACAAACATAATCATAAAAAACACCATCATTATGTGAACCACTAAGAGCTTTTGAGGGAATGTTTAGTTAAGGCTACAAATTAATCGTGAGGCCAAAATCTATGTGAAGCCTGCAATACAAGTATTGTTTGTTTAAGCCTACAGTATTTGTGTGTGGGAATGACAGCAATGTGTCAAACATTCCATGTGAAATGTTTGTTTTCACCTGCTTTTACACCAGTTACCTGAGACTCATTCTAACTCTAGTTTTCACTATGCTTCTAACGCCGCTTAATTAAAATGCCTTTTTCTGCAATCCTAAAAGCCTCTTTCTTTGTATCTGATTTTTTTTGTTCAAGGACCAGTTTAGAGCTTATAAGCTCAGAAGCTACACCTGAGCTGAGCTGAGCATCACCTGAGGAGATAAGGTCACCTGGCTGGCCAGTGTAGAATACTATGGAATATATGACTGCAGCCATGGAGGCAACATTGTGAGGGGACCAAGACCTTAATTATAATATATATTTGGGGTGGTCATTGTGAACACATCTGAATATTAAAAACATGGCCTCACCTCTAAGCATCTCTTCATTGAGATTAAATGATTCATAAAGTGTGTCTCCTGAGTCCTGTTGTCAGTGATTACCAATGTGTGTGTGGTTTACTACTGCTGGAAGCATATGATTGTAGAACAAGGTCTTAAAAGAGATTATGGCATTCATTTTTCCTCTTCCCTGGACATGATTGAAAGTGTAAAAGGTAAAGAACATTAAGACAGATGCAATGATTTATATGAGTTCATTCTATTGCTGCTTTTCTTCAGTTCTTGAATAACTCGTATGCTCCTTCAGGTTAAGGATAATTAACCTGTTTCATGGTCTTATGTGGCATCAGAGGGTCTGGAAAAGGCCTCAGTAGACTGAACTCTACATTTGCTAATAGTTAAAAGGGTGATACAGTGTCATTATGTACCATCAAAAGATTTAGATTTGATGAATGTCAGAGTCCACGCCGTAGCTGATGTGTAGCGTGAACTCCTTGAGGATTTGTGGGGGGTGTACAATGGCAGTCAGAAATATGATGAGATTATCTAATGCATGGAGATAGCACATTCACAAAGGAGAATACAGAAGTGAAGATCTGGAGAAAGATTTAATTTCTAATAGAAATAACAAGCATGTGTAACTGCTTTGTGTTCCAGGTGAGTTAATCTTTGACTCAGCCAGTATTTCAATAAAATGTCTGTTACTCATAGGCTTTTCCTTGACTGGCATAAACTCCATTTCCCACCTTTTGAAGCTTGAAATTAATTCAATGAAGTTTAAACAAAGCTTATTAGTTGAGAACTTCTGGGACAAAGAGTTTAAACAAACTGTTCAGTTATTATATATTCACATACACTCAGATCAGGCGGCCTGTAATCTGAAGTCACATCATTAAATAAAGAGGTTTAATTCGAATTAAACTAGGTTTGCAACTGTGTAAAAGAGATGATGTTAAAACATCATTAAGGATGATCAACCAGCAAACCTCCTTAAACAAACAGCTATGATTATGTTCCACAGATTTTTGGATCAAGTTATTAGACGTGATTTGATACAAGCACATAGCTAAAATAAGCCATTAATTATAACCTGCAATGACAATTTTAAAGGGGTTGATCCAAGAGTACACAACAGAAAGATCACATTCAAACATCAAACTCAATATCTTCTGTCTCCTCATACACATTGGCAAAGAGGTTCCTGCTCGGTTCTGGATCTATGAGGATTGATCCACAAGGACTAAATTTAAATCATATTAAAAGCAAGTCCACATTCCTCATGCTTTTAAAAATCACATCCAAGCTATAAGTAGGACAGCAAGCTTTCCATAGCAACAGAAAGCTGTGACTATATCATTCCAATGCCTTTTCGCTTTAGGCCTGGGATCAGCTCTGTTTTTCTTTTTCATGTTGATTTGAGGTTGATTGCTTTAATCCATGGCATGTATTTCCCTGGAGCTTCTGCCAGTACAAGATGGATGTGCTTAATGCGCTAGTCGCTACATGGCCCGTGCTGGTGGAACATGCCAGGGACAAAAGCGGGATCAGTCATCTTGCCAGTGTTATCAGCCCCGGCCCGTCACGGCCGCCAGATCTCAGCCACATTCCTCCACCTTGATCTCTATCACGCCAAGAGCGGCTACAAGAGACAAAGTCCTCAAGCTGCAGGCACGGGTAGCTGTGAGCTGTACTTTGGGTATAAGTCAGATCAGTGAATGTTATCAATAGTTGGAGTTCAGCTGCATCAGCCTCTTTAGTTTGTTGGCTTGGGAACAGCAGATCATCCAGGACCTCAGTGTTGATCATCCCTGACAGATGAATGACAGAATTTTAATTAAAACTGGGATTTTTTTTTCAACAAGTGCTTTGTAGCAAACAAATATTTCAGTCAAGATATTTGTGTCATGTAAAGGGCAAATGATCAAATATTCTTTTATTAAAAAAGATATTAATTAAGCATAGGTCCCAAAGCACCCAAAGGCTGAATGACATTGCTTTGTATGTTTGCTGGTTTACACTACGGCTTAGGTGGCTGCTAACATGGTTGATTGTCCATTCCCGCTGCCAGGAGATCCACATGGCCTCCAACCAGACACCTGGTAAGGATTTGGTGTTAGCCCCCAACCCACCCCTCACCCCACCTAGACTGTTCCCTCATTGTCACCTTTCACAATTGCACTGGTGGGGGCTGGGACTTAGACATGCCAAACTGGTGCAGTACTGCTGCAGTGCAGAAAGAGCGGCCTTTGGATGCCTTAGTCAGCCTGATTCCTGGAGGGATGCATTCTGGCACTTTCTTGGGTTGTCTTTGTATCATAAACAGGCTCGTAATTGCCATGTTTGAAAGGTTATCTGAAGCCAAGTCCCTCAGTTTTTCTTCGACAGATTGACAGAAGGAACACAATATTGAACATAAATCTGAGATGTTACTCTTTGAACTGTTGTGTAAATAAAATACTAAATTGTTTTCTTTGATAGAGAATGGGAGACAATAAATTACAAGTAAACTGTGGACTCAAAATCGTAGTGGAGTGGTATAATACTTTAATCACTTATAATTATAAAGCTCTGCACTGCAATGCAGAAATGAATGAATGTGAATATGCTTATTCAAAGGAGAAAAAAGACTGTTTTACTTGCCATTTTAATCCTGGACAAACTGAGATACTGAGATTGATAGCAGACACTGCTGGAAGATTTAAAAACGGCTTGAGTCTTAGAATAAAAATAAACCTATTTTGATCAGATAAGATTTTTCTCTCTTTTTTTGCCTGTGGTGGAGCATGCAAAACTTTTCTCAGAGCAATTTGCAGTTGCTAGACCCCTTGTTTGAAGTCTGACTCTGGGGAGCAGATTATGACTAATGGAGAATGTTAACGTGACCGGGAGGAGCAGCTGCCTGGGCTGACGAGCCTCGCAGGCAGGTCAGCAGTTTATCGTACCATCGCCCATGAGCCAGACTGGGGGACGGGCCCACAGGAAGCACATCATAACTGACCTCAGTTGCGTTTCCCTTTGATGGGTGCCAACATATAAGGAATAGATTAAAGAAGGCAATATCACTACCAAAGCAGTTCACAAATGTCTGTATTGACAATACAATCAATGGTGCACATGGTATCCCTTATAATTGGGGCTGTCTGCCCGGATTTTTAAAGTAAACTCAGAGTCCCCTGGGTGTCTCTCATCATTATCTTGTTTGTTCTGTTCCATATTTGTCCTTAAAGCATACATAAACTCTGTGTGTGTGTGTGTGTGTGTGTGTGTGTGTGTGTGCGTGTGTGTGTGTGGAATATGTTTATATTACATTGTAGGGGACTGAATGTGATAAAAACTTGTTATTTTAACATTGTGGAAACCATTTTTCAGGTCCCCACAAAGATCTGTGAATGCATTCAAAAAAACTATAAACTAAAAATGTCTGGTTACTTATGGTTAAGGTTAGGGTTGGGTAGGGGTTATGGTCGTCATGTTGGGATTAGAGTTTTCCCCATAGAAACTAATGGAGAGGCCCCACAAACTCTGTGTGTGTGTGTGTGTGTGTGTGCGTGTGTGTGTGTGTGTGTGCGCATGCGTGCGTGTGTGCGTGTGTGTATTTTATTGTGTGTCACGCTAGGCACTGGTTGACAACAGCCAGAGCAGTAATTCAATCTTTAAACAGGTTAAACCTGTAGGGACAGTTTAAAAAGGCTGCATTCTGCTTGAAGGAAAGATGGTATAAAGCATAAGCAGTAGACAGATGCACAGTGGAGACAGAGGACAAGCCACCAATGTCAGTTATACTGAAGAGTCCAGGGTACCCGGGGGGGGCGCAGGAACATGGATGGCACTGATGTATTGCAATACATGAGAGACTTTCTCAGTTCCTAGAATTCTTTCGTTTAAATATTGCATCCTTCCATGCATCCATTCAATGTCAAACTCCACATCATAGGCAGGGTCACAGGATTGAAATGGATACTTCAAATATAACAATTAACAATTTCAGTGTCTGTATTCATTAAAGTTTGTCAGTTCTTGCCAATTAGTAGAAGGACTTATCACCTGTCCTCAGGGCCAATATTGCCCTGTTATTTGCCAACAGGGTGTTTTAAATGTTTCAGATGCCATGTCATGGCAGCACTGCATTCTTTATGCACCTGCCCCACCGAGTTGGCAGTTAAGAGGCCTTTATTAATATGGCAAAAAAGCTAGTGTGTAATGCACCACACATTGAACTAACTCTTTCTGTTGTTAGGAAAAAGTTTAACATGTGCTCTGGCTTGTTTGGAGAAGGAGAGAAAACAGGAGACTTTTTGTCATTGGTAGGATGGCTACAAGTGGAAGAAGGACTTATCACCTGTCCTCTTGCTGTATGTATTTTCTCAACATGTACATATTTCCTCAACTTGTTTTGGATGGATCAGTACAGCACAGGAATTTCTTCACATTTTGCAAACTGTGCGGAACTGAAAAATGGCTACCAGGCTGACTGGTTGGCTGGGTGATAAAAATAAGGGCTGTCATTGTCATCATTTATGAGAGCTACATCAGTCATTGCAGTTATAAATAGTCCTGAGGGCTGTAAGAACCTTTCCTTCCATTGAGGCTCAAGTGCATGAACTACGCAGTTGTACAATATACTGGGCACACATTCAAACTGCTTGTTTTGGTTGCTGTGACGTTGACAATGGGTCTTGTTCCTGCATTAACTTTTGGTGATTTTCAGAAAAATGTGCTTTTCACACTGATGCTGGCTACTAATCTGCCATGGCCTGCTGGGCAAAAGTAGTACGATCAGGTGGGGTAGGCGTTTGGGGTTTGTGGGGACAGCTGTTGTTGGCAAATAAAAAAAATATATTTGGCCCTTGGAGAAAACAATTACATTTCTCCCCAAAGACAGTGGAAATTGAAAGCTGTGGTTTTGTTGCATGATGCTATTCTTTCACTAATGACCATACCATTGGTGTGGGGTGTAAGTGTTAAACAAAAACCTTTTAAGAAATCAGGATATCTTAAAAAAAAAAAGTGTCAAGATCTTTACATTTACAGTGAATGTTCTGCTATCCTACTGACCAATTTGGGTAGTTTTTACATATAGATCTCAGAATTTTAATGAAATTCTGATACTTTTGTTTAAACTGATGAAATGACAAAATGAAATACTGAAATAAAATTATGAAATGAAACACTGAAACAAAATGATTAAATGAAACTGAAATGAAATGATTAAATGAAACACTGAAATGAAATGATGAAATGAAACACTGAAATTA
>JABFEA020000098.1:30447065-30470956 GCA_019775915.2 Cyphomyrus plagiostoma | reverse complement strand
AGGGTTAGGGTTAGGGTTAGGGTTAGGGTTAGGGTTAGGGTTAGGGTTAGGGTTACGGGTAGGGTTACGGTTAGGGTTAGGGGTTAGGGAAAGGTTTAGGTTTGGGGTAGGGTTGGGGGTTGGGGTTGGGGTTGGGGTTGGGGGGGTTAGGCGCCTATCCCAGGTGCTCAGTGCACCAGCTTAGGGTACACCCTGGGTGGCAAGCCAATAACTTGAAAAAAAATTGGAAATATAAAAAAACACATGATATCTTTTTCCAAACATCAACACTTTTCACCAGGGTACAGGAAAGAGATTATTTGTGTAATATTAGCAGGGTTATTGTGGTGTACGTCTAGCCCACAATCAGCTCTAATTTACCGTGCAAACAAACTGGAAGACAAGGAGTGCAGCAGTGGAAGGTCCTTGCTATGAAGTAACTTGCTGTTTTATGCTTTGGCTCACAGGGTCACACAGACTGAGAGTCCCTGGACAAAAGCAGGTCCCATGCTCCAAGATTTGAAGGCAAGATCTCCTCCAAGCAGCCAAAAAAACATACAGGTGCTACACGGCTACAGCTTCGACTCATAGTCTCTAAACCACTGATGTGACGATGTCATGCCAGCGCTGAGAGAATGCAGTGTGCCTGCCAGGGAGGATGGGGCGGGGTTCAGCCGGTCGTGTCTGAGGACAGGAACGCCGCAAGCCTGCGTCAGCGCACCGTGATGGATGGAGCGGCGAAGGCGCACGCGTAGGCAGCCCCGCACGCACGCAAACATGCTCACAGCGTGGGGGAGTGCAGACGCCAGCGAGTCTGCTCCCAGTTCAGAAGTATTGTTATTAACATTTTACCCGGCGTGTATTAAAGCCGCGGTAAGGACACATCCCAGCACTATGACTTGAGGGCTTGGCTTTGTTCTCCTCCGTAATGCAGACATAATTACGGCCTTAAAGAGAGCCTCTACCTTTCCTTTTCTCCATCTCACATCTGCCCTCCTCACCGGCACTCTTATGACAGGATTTTCTGCGGCTTTCAGTAAGACGGCACATCTCACACTGGATCTAAACTTCTTGTTCCCCTGACGCTTTGAGTCTCTTTACCTCACCCATCAGGCAGCCGGCCTTTTGATGTCAGCCTACTTCACATCTATGCAGTTTCTATTCGTAGACACACGAAGCTATAGACAGCTGTGCCCATGTGTGTTCTGTCTGATTGACCTTTGCCTTTTGTTTGACCAATATTTTTCATTATAAGCATTATATAAACGTTATATTATAATGGTATATAATGGTATAGGAATGGTATATTAGTTTTAAAATATTTTGTGGCTGCATGCTGAAATTTTGGCAAACTGTTGGACAAATCCAATCTTGTCTGTATCCTTACACACAAGGTCACTCAAACTAGCTCTGTTTTTTGTGCCTTTAATGTCGCTAAGAGTTGCTTATTTTTATTCAACAGATGGAAATACTAAAATGAAACTGGTGAATTTCAGCAGTTTGAATGACATTTATCTGTATTTGAAACAATAGCGATGTGTCTCTGGGTTCACTGGTCCATTGATTACAGGATTTTTTTTCTTCACTGAGGCTCGGGACGCTATTGTATCTGAACACAATGCGCTCACACCTGGTATCTACTGTGTATTAAAACATGAGGTAAAACACTGCTTGCTTGTCAATAAGCTCCAAATGGAAGGACGACCTCCAAGGATAGTACAGGTTTTATTGTCCAAAGCAATCAAATATTAGAAGTAGAAAATTCAAAAATACGAAACATAAAGTGAAAAGAATATCTTAAGCCTTGCCAAGGTAAACCCACCATGTGAGCAGAGAAGCTTTAATGCAGTTATTGCTGTTGGCCACAAAGGCTTTTCCCTGCCGTTCAAATGCTGTTCATCATGCATCCCAACTGCACCTTTTTATGGAAACAAATTAGTCAGGACTAGCTGGGCATTATCAGGGCCTTTAAAATGGCTGGACTTCTTGTAACTGGAAAATCTAACATTGTACCATTAATATCATTGTTAAATTGGTGCTTTGGATAATCTCTATTGTCTCATTTGCAGATACTGATGCCAACTGATCATTTTATGCCACCATGATCCTCACATGTATTACAGTTAAGCAGTTTTGTCCACCTGAAACTGCTTTGTGTTCAGCATTTCATTTGCTTCTCCTTCCTGCTTATTTGATTGTTTGGTCAGCTGACCATTCTGACAAAATATCATTTTTGCAAAATTTTGCAAATTTCTATTATATATTGTTTGTATTATATATACAAAACAACAATTGCTAACTTTTCTGTTTTAAATTGACATGAGTTAAAGTAAGTTACTGTTTAGACTTAAAAAAAAAATCATTGGTTTTGTCTCAGGGTCTGGGTGGTAACTTTATTCCCCTGGACCTCTGTTGGACTCAGTTTAACAGCACACAGAGGGGCCCAGCAATACCATTTTGTCTATTGTGTTTCTAAGCAGCTTTGTCATAGTTCTGTGTCACTATTCCATACATGTCATGTGCCGGGGAGTGTAAAATGCATGTCTTCCCTTACACGGTCTTTTTTCTACCTTTCACATGAGCACAATAACTTTATTTGCCTGTCAGGAGAGACAGCCTTTAACAGAGGTTCCAGATGCAGGCTCCTGTGGTAGCACCCTCCGGCTGAAAAATGGACAGCAGGATGACAGAAAGGAGGCGTTCCGGGATTTTAAATAATTTAATAAAAATGTCTGAATGGCTGCAAGACCTTCTGCTCCTTGTGCTTGCTAATTGAGCATTGGCCAGTCAGCCTACTGGGGTCACACTGATAGTGCTGAATAATTCACAGATGACCTTACACCCTGCACTGAGTGAAGGAAGGGAGTATTGCGGCAAAGCGAAGAAACTGCCAGGCCCGACGCTGAATGAAGGCGTGCAGCACGGTTATGGGCTAAATGTGAGATCTTAAGAATGTTGGCAGGAGATAAAAGCAGAAGTGAGCTGTAATTCAGGCCATGTCAATTCTTTGGCCTTATAACACAGGTCCTCCAGCAGTCATACAAGTCTGTACTTTGTCTTTGAATGATCGTGTCAATACATTCTATTTCTTGGCACGGAAGACAGTACTATGCTTAGGGTAGAATTTTCTCAATGGAATATGTTAAGACAACTCAGAGTTCCGATATTAAAGAAATTAAATTAATTCTGACAGTGTTTAAAATATTCTTGGCCTCAGTTCCAACGTTGCCATGAAAATTCATTTTCTAGCGTTGCGTGGGTTCGTTTCTTTTCCTTCTCTTTTTCCCTCCCCCTGTGCTGTTAACAACTGTGTTTCAAGCAACGCAGGATACGACCTTTTAAACGAATCTAATGGCAGTTACTTTACCGGTAATTCGTTTTAATTTTTCCTTTCCGGTGCGGTATTGTCTGCAGTGTGAAATTTACTGAGCACTGTGTGTATGTATGTGTGTGTGTGTAAAAATCGTAATATTGATATGGCATTTATTTGTAGGGACAGTCCCAGTGAACATGTCGACTATTATGTAAACAAATCATTAAAAACGTAGGAAAATGCACATCAAATTAAATGTTATTACCATTTTTATTATAAATATCAGAGACGTGTCCACCGTCATTAACGAATAACGTTATTAATATTTACTTATTGCAGCAACAGAAGCCGTTATATTAATATTTCGATTATGACCAGAAAAATATTTTAATTGCCTTGCGCCCGTAGCCTCCGGTATAGGTTCCGGACCCCCGCGACCCCGAACAGGACAGAAAATAGATCGATGGATGAAAGATATTTTAATTATACTGCAGGCTGCAGATTGCATGTATTTTTTATTACTTACATCTTGGCGATCACTTTCTGAGTTCTGAGTTGCCACACTTTAATTCACACAAGAAACTGACTTTTCTTTAAAGAGCTCTCAGGTTATAAAGTTACATTTTATCGACTGAAACACACCAGGCAGCCAGGCAAATTATGAGAAGATATTGGTGTATTGTTTGTTTTGTGATTTTTTTTTAATTAGCTTGAAAAGATTCACTCCAATGTTATACAAACCAGTGACTTGAATAACAGGAATGTACTTGTACCTCTAACATATGATTTATTTTATATTTCCTGTAGATGGGTGCAGATTTTAGTATTACACAAATGACAATATAAAAGTATATTTTCGAGTGACGGCGGCAAAAGCCTGTTTGACGTCAGTTAAACTGATCGAATGCCAAACGGTTAAAATCAATTGGTTTATTAAGTCTGACTATCAATTTATTTTCTTAACCTTATAGGAGAGTTACGTAGCCTACCTAGCGTTTTCAACCGCGCAGTGTGTGGTCTGAAGTGTCACTTGTTTAATATGAAACGCCACTGGATATCAGAAAAAATAAATGTGGCCTAAACAATAAAACAATTTGTACGACTACGTGGACTAATCAGCAAATATTTTTAAAAAGCGGTCTCTGAAATAAACAAAAAGTTTTTCCATCAAACTTGGTAAGCGCAGGGTACTTTGGTGTGTGATCATATGCATACAGCGGCAAAACAACTCCCTCGATGAACTGTTCGCGTTTTAACGGGTGGGAAAATAATAACAGTAATTCTGATATAATAATAATAGTCCAGGCCCAAAAACATTATGAGGAGGAAACCCGTCCTGAAACCATCGGGGTAAATAGAATATACATTTCAATATCAAAACGCTAGTTTTTTTGTGGGGAGGACACCATGCAGCATGTTTGATTTAAAACCACAATACTGGCAAATACACTCCCCCCCGCCCCCACACACACACACACACACACACACACACACACATACAGAACTATGCTCCATAATTTAAGTGTTAAAATATTTTATTCATTTATTTCCCATTAGCATCGGCGAAGGCTGTGGTTTTGTGTTAGTTAAACAAAGTGGGACTGGGTGGGTTTAAAATGAGTAAACAAAGCTACATTAAACTCTTACGTCAGATATTCACAATGAAATAAAAATGAGATCAGTTAATGATTCAATGTTCAAAATCCATTCAGCCATTATATTTTCAGCAACCTACCTGGAAACTTCCGATCTTAGGTAATAACTTTTTTGCATGGCGTTGAAAAAAAAAACAATAATGCAAGCCTTATACAATTAATATGAAATAGCTTTTATAAGACGTAGACATTTGTATGTGAATGATAATACCGTTGAAAAAATAATAAAACATACATATTAAGTAACACAGTATAGTATTAAGGCGCATTGTGGAATTTCCACATGGAAAACCATGTTATCAGACGTAGGCCCACATAATTGTACACGCAGTTTATGACATGTGATACCTATCGCAGCTTTATGCGCAGCTGCATACTTGTTAGGTGCATATGATTTATTATTATTATAATAATTATATTATTATTATTAGTAGTAGTAGTAGTAGTAGTAGCAGCACTAATCGTAGTTAGAAAAATAAAACATTTTAAATTATTGAGCTGTTCCATGTCACAATTTTATTTTTAAAAGATGTTTTCCTCTATTCCAAGTACTTTCATTTTTCATTTATCATCTATCTCTCCCGGCGTTGGGCCCTTACCTTACCTCAGTGCTCAGCGGCATTTTAAATTTTGCACGGTCATATTTCGGCCCACGGGCAATTGTTTCGTCAACACACCTAATTCTAATTCTTGTTTGTCGCTGTAGTTTTTCTGTGAAATGTATACTACGGTCATTGTTGAAATAATGCAAAGAGAGAGACAGTTACTCTAAGCAGGTTCATTAGATGTTCTAAAGCAGCCTACATATTACTATGGCAGGCACGTTCGCATTTAGGCATGGAATCCACAGCAAATTTAACAAATGGGTTTTAAAAATCAAAACCAAAATATTGATTTGCTATAGTTGTCATAGAAATCATTTGGCCTCCGTTTATATCACTATTCCCTATCACATCATGACATTTCCCCGCAACTGTAAGATTCATCCTGTCGGATGTCTTTATTTTAGTCAATTAAAAAAAAAAAGTCCGCTATTATGCAAGCCGTGAAATGGGTTGTGTTTATGAGACAGTCCGGGGGAGGGCCGCATTGATCTGGCGTGGCTTTGACTTGGGGTCTCACGATTGATAATTGAAATTCTGTGAATTAAGTAGTTCGCAGTGAACCCTCCTGTGTAACTTATTTAGACATTACATAGTCAAACGTAAAACGATTAAAATGTACACTCTTAAAACGTACCATCCAATATCATGTGTGTAAAAGGTGCTGAATAACATGTGATGCGTATAATGATATCTACTTTTCTGTCCCCCAACGGGTGGACCGACATTTCAGAAAATTCACTTATTTCACAATAATCCAAAAATCAATACAAACGCATGAGCGATATTAATTACTATTGCACATAAAGCAGCATGGCCGCCGAATTCCAGAATACATAGGAATTTATGGGAATTAAACGTTCAAATTGAATTTTATGCATACAGCAGGTGTGTTCTTTAAAAGTCGCGGGCCGTTGGTTTCCAAGGACTGAAAAAAACGCCGTTGTCCTTTATCTATGCATCTGAACAAGGCTATGGCAGCTGTACATGGATTAGACCTTAATGATGTTTAAGTCGCTTTAATTTAAACTTGAAAACTAGTACGACCCATTACAACAAATTAAAGAACAGTTCAGACAACCACATCACGTTATCCAAGACACAGAGAACACCGCGTATTTGCCGTAGGCTACGTGCTAGCTTATTTGCGTCTGCAAGCACCCATAGGAATCCCTTAAACGCTCATGTCCACCTCCCCCCACGCGCACTCATATTTTGTTTACAAACATTCAGGTGAACTGAAAGCAAAATAACAAACGAGTGAAGACTGCTTGGTTAAAATTATAGTGTTTAGTTATCCAATTACATCAAACCACATGGTTTAAATTACCGTTCGTAGCAAAATTTTAGCCTTCATGACAAGACACAGTCTAAACCGAGTCTGAAGCGTATATTGTTTATTTGTGGAATTGTTTGCATGTATTTGGATTGTATCCACTTAATTGCCGGTTTATTTTTTATATCATTTAGCTAACTCTTCGCTGCTCTCGTGCCCTACTCTCGTCAGTAAACTTTGTGATGCAAAATTATATCGTGAAATTAATATTACTATAATAATACAAAGTTTTACGCACATGCTGAATATTCAAGTAACAGAATGTAAGAATGCATTCATTCGAATAATTCGACAATCCAATTTAATATTAATCAGACCTGCAACCCCTCTTATTTTGTACGTGTGATAAGTATATGCCAATAAAAATAATGGGGTCATTTTAATATTAAATACAGGAACAGTTTATGGACGTATTATGAAGAAATACAACTTTAAGAACTTTTATGAAGGCAGGATCTGCAGTATACCGATTGTTAATGCTATATTCTAAATATTATGATGCATCTTTTACGGTATAAAAGATACGTGGTTCAGTGTATGTTTTTTGAGCAAAATACTATTTACAATTCGAAATTTATTGTGACATAAAGGGATGAAAGGCAGCGTTCTTTAACATAGGTTAATAAATTTAATTGGGCTTGCCCCTGGGGTCGGATGACATGGTACGTCCTCGTAACCAATCAGAATCCGAGATGGTGAAAGGCAAGTGGGGTTGTGACACATCGGATCCATATGTATGAAGTGGCCAGCGAAATTGTGAACTTTTCCCATGATTTCAGGGAGATTCCCTGTAAACTCTTTTTAACTTGCTACGGTGAAACTTCAAAGGATCTGGAAATATACTGTAAAATAGTGGAATATTTTTTTCGTTTCCAGTTTTTATTAGTTTTATTGATTTTGAGATGGATCGAGTCCAATTTTCCTCTCGCTAGTGGCAATTACTTTATGCAGCCTTTCCAGCGCGTCGTTTTTATGGACTCCTCGATCGATGATGACTATGAGTTCAATGCCTGATAGTCTGATTGCTTCAGACCCGTCCAAATCAGCCTTTTTAGAGTTTGGACACGGAATCCCCGCACACCAGCAGCACTCCCCCGGACTGTCTCATAACCACTACCCAGTTCATGGCTTGCACGCCGGCGGACACGCGCAGCACGAAAGTCCCTTCTCTACGACGGCGTCCTCCTACGGTCGGTCGCTGGGGTACCCCTACCCGAGCACGGTAAGCACTCACCACCCGAGTGCTTACCTGTCCTACCAGCACAATAGCCACAGCAGCACTTTGGGGCACACGCGAATAGAAGATACAGGTATGTACTTACGTATCAGTTTGTGTATAAGTAATGTTTTATAGTTACTGTGACAGTTAATGTGTCGTTTCAAAATAAAGTAACTGCATTACAGTGGAGTTATACAATAATTGTAAAAATCCTGTGTCGCCCACGTTATTTATTATTATTAACAATTATTATTATTAACAGTTATTATTAATAGACCTATTATTGACGCGGCACAATGCCTTACATCCACACTTAAACACATTAAAAGAAATAAATGTGAAAAAAATCCGTGCTCACGCCCGTTTTTACTACATACGGAGTGTATTTTAAGATAAATAATGATAAAACAGAACTGACGTAAAGCATCTAACACTAAGTGAAATAACCAGTTGTACCGTTTAAGTTGCATATTTAGTGAAATTTTGCCGAGTTCTACCCAGATATTGTTCACTTTTTTTTAAGTCTTTCCCAAGAGCAGTTAGGAAATCAGATGTTAAATCCTACGTACAATCCTGTAGAGCCTAAGGGTATTAATTGTATCAATTTAACTGATGTCCACAATCGATGATATTGCTGTGTGATACGTGAAATGTTACTACTTTTTAGATTAATGTGAATTTGGGACTCCGCGTGCATTAAGACTGTATAAGATATTCAGTATCCAGAAATAGCCAAAGTTACAGCATTAGCCCGTTATAATACCGAAAGTTTATGGTATAATACATTTTAGGTCGCTTTGTACGGTTGACTGTAAATGCTGGTTTAATATTAATATTTAAAATTTAATTTTAAACTTCATTAAATGAACCGTTAAATGCGTTGAATCATGCACTTGCTAAAAGAAAATTCGTAGTGAAGTTAACAGGCCTTATAAAAAAATAACAAACCACTGTGTAGTGCTGTGTTTGGCACTTTATTATTATTATTATTATTATTATTATTATTGGTGTTAGGGTTGGTTGTTAAATCGCCTGAACCTAACACGACTTTCTAGCCCTTTCGCCAAAATTACCCTCATCGTCTTTAACTCTCTGGAAAACTTAGAACATTGATCCCCTGCGTCAAGAAGAATGCTTTCATTGTACGACTTTTGCCCATTTCCTGATGAACAATAGATGTTTGTTGGAAAATCGTATGTTCTGCTTTGATAAACATGTGCAATTGGGTGTTGCAAATGTCAGGCTCAAATAAATGATAACACCTTAAGTGCAAATTAATATATAAATAAAACACACCATTTATTGCAGGTAATGAACATGAAAGTGAAAATGAACAATAGTATTACACCTGTAAGTCGACTTTTCACCGTGTAAGGCAACGCATTCAAGTTCAGTCTGAGTTAAAAAAAAAATCTCTTGGTGCTTTTGGTAGACTTGTGAATCGCCTGATCAAAATCAATAGGCCAAAGAGCAAACAGCGGTTATATCATGCTTTAGATTAAGTGCATAACATAATTTGGCCTATACAGGCTGATTTGTGGTTTGCAAGTCCAGCTAAACAAACTATTTTGTTATATACGGGGTACTACCAGAAATCGCATGGGAAATTAAATGCAACAAAACCAAAGTAACCCTATCGTGGAAACAGCGACAGTTGGCTTATTTGAATGTTAAAATAAAAACATCTCCTTTAACTTTCATCTCATAATTAATACGAATTTTATCGGGGAGTATTTACAAGCGACACCGGTGTGCGGCCTTGCCCCTTTCTTTTAGTGCAAGACATCCATCCATCCATCCATTTCCACAATTGTCCTTATAGGCTACTTCATGACTCCGGCGAACCAACTTCACTGAGCTTATTTGCAGCAGTGTGACAAAATATTCTTCTTGAAGTATGATTATTTTAATAAATGTCGTTTATAGTAATTCTTACTTATTTCCTTTTTTTGAAGATCACGAGAAGCCAACCGTCATCGAGAACGGCGAAATTCGACTGAACGGCAAAGGCAAGAAGATCCGCAAGCCCCGAACCATTTACTCCAGTCTACAACTGCAAGCACTGAACCAGCGGTTTCAGCAAACCCAGTACTTGGCCTTGCCCGAGCGCGCAGATTTGGCAGCTAAGCTGGGCCTGACTCAGACACAGGTAAAAAGAAATAATAAACATTTTAAATGTCAGCGGGATGTATCTCTGTTTTGGGAAAAATGCGGTCTTCTTTATGTAGATTCTTGGAAATTAGTTAGGTCAGGAAAAAAATACCGTAAGTTTTCGTATCTTAAGAGTAACCCAATGTTATCGTAGCTGAGTGGTATTGCGTAATAAAATAACTATTTTTGATATAAATCCAAATTTCCTTGTGTAAAAAGGAAAGGTCATTACTCTGATAAGCTATTGCTTTTCACTGTTAGATATATCAACGCCAGTATTTGGCTGTAACGCTTCTCTGTCTAATATATTTATACTGTAACAACTGTACAGTCATATTTAAACCGTATGCTCTGTTCTAAAAAAATATTATGGGGGGCGGGGGTGTAAACCAAGCATGGCTCCTGTTTGGTATATAAATAAACTCTCTACTGATTGGTTATCAAAATATGAATCTATGTAATCTATTTCCTATCATATTAGGTAATAATAAGTGACGTTGCGTGTGTTCTTTTTCTTTTTTAGGATCCACTGCGAATAGCAGAATAGCACCCCCATGTTAAAAGTAAACACTTTTTTTAGTGGATATCAGTAGCGTTTAGGGGAAGCGCAGACAGTGTGGTCTCCTGCACATTACAGGATCGTCATGTCCCACTGACCGTATGATGCAGCTTTATAAATATTTGGTACACGATTCCTCGTGGCCTTGAAGGAGCCCAAGTGCTGCCTATAATACCACATCGCGTTACTGGTTTAGGTGTTCTGTCGAGATTATCCTCTGATTATTTCTTGGTAGCCACTCGCTTTCCTTGCGGATTGTTAAGGTAAATTTGTGAAGTGCTGGCTCTTGTTCCCTAAGCTTTTAAGCTGTATTTTGGTGGAATGTCCTTTTAACTAATTTAACCCCCCCCCCCACCCAGCAGTGCTGTGAGAGTGCTCTTTCTCCTGAGTCGTCACCGAGAGCGAGCAGAGAGAACGTGCACGGGGATGCAAACGTGAACTAACGTGCGTTATTTTTGATAAGAGTTACATTGACCTATCAAGTGCGATGGTTACCTGAGCAGAGTATCAACACTAAACAAACACAACGCCTAAGTAATAAGTTAATAAGAAGCTCCAGAAACAAACCTTACTATTTACATTGATTTGCTGGATGAGGTACAGTATAAACATTGCAAACAAATGGAATTTCTTTACATGTCAGAGTGAATCTTTGGAGAGAGGAAAACCTTGTCTTGGGATGAAAACCATTTACAGTCTGTGGGAAGAATCTATTGCAACTTGAACAATGTTGTGCTGAAGAGATCTCATTCTAAACGTATGTAAAAGCTGTGAAAAGTATGTATAGTTAGTATCACGTGTATCTGGTAGGAATTTGAAGGGAAATCATTTAGCTGAAGTAACTAGAATCTTTACATGAATTATGTTGCGGGGAAAAAACAGAATGAAGATCTCTTTTGTAATTCCAGATGCAGACAATGCAGAGGAAGTAAGTGAGGATTATAGAAATGTCCTTAAGGATTCTGTGAAGATACTTTGATCAGTCATAGTATAGGTTATACTGCTAACTGTCTTGTAGTGACAATACTTACAATTACAGAAGGACATTTAAATGTTCTTTAAAGCAGTTGAGGTTACAGTATTTATGCTCTAGACAGGCTGCTGTTCTGCTCCAAGAAGAACCCATTTTCAGGATCTCAGTGGACAACACAGCAGGAATGTCAGAAATCAACACAGTTCTAGCTAAATACACATAAAATGGGCATTTATTTCTTTAAAGAGTGGGAAGATCTGTATGAAATGGTCAGGATTGTGTGGCATTACACGTGCTATTACTTTAATGATGTCTTTCATCATGATTGAAGCCTTGGTTTGTGTAAGGGATTTTGTTTTAATTCTCATATAATCGGCCCTGTGCTAAGGGTGAAAGCCACCCTTAGGCTGTATTCTGTCCAATGAATCTCAAATGCATGAAAATCTGGTTTTGTGGTTATCCCAGTGCTTGGGCAAATCGGACTTTAGCATTAGAAACCTGGCTAATGATAATCATTTACCACATTTCCATAGTGTGTGCCTGACTCTGTTGTTGCCAAATGAGCCACAAAATAGCTTTAACACCTTCTATGCTATAAAGCATTTGACATATGGCAGATGTTTAGAAGATGCTATTGTCCTTTTTTTCTTTCTTTTCATGCAAGATATAAGTTCCGGAATTTGAACTCTTGAGATTACAGTGTAAGTGAGACTTTTATAGACACTGATGGCCCTGGTCCCTTTCATTCTGCACCGTGTTAATTTCCAGACGTTGCCTTGGTTCTCTCCGTTGCCAAATGCCACCCCAGTCATCTTAGACGAAAACTAGCCCATGGCAAGGCCTCGTTCCCCTGCTGTCACGCACTTGGGTGGGTACAGAGGGGTTAATGAAGAGGCGGTGGTGAGCAGATGCCCGGTGACACAGGTGACATGCATGGGCATGTGTGGCCCCGGTCTCGGCACCGCCGCTGCCGCTGGCAGCCTGTATGTGTGCTGGGTCCCTGTTTTTGGCTTCAGCCTCCTTCCCTCAGCCTAAACGCAACCAGCATAATCCGCCTTGTGGCCACCTATGGACCACAGGTCCACTGGAACTGTCATTAATTTGACTCTGCTCTGCTTCTCGATAATCCACAGTGCTTTAGTTAAGAATACAGGCTGGTTTAAATTGTTTTAAGTTACCTTTTAAGTGATTGAGTGGGATGATCAAGATTAGGGAATACATGTGGGTATGTAAATATTTTTCATTTCCAACTTATTATAGCACTGCAATTTATAGCTTATATGTAACATTTGCAGTTATCAGATGTATGTGAAATACATAGGGTTTACAAAGGATTTATTACAGATTTCCCCTTTGAATAAAAAATTAACAATATTTTTCTTTTGGTTTCTTACCCAGCTTATTACTTATTGTTCTGGTGATCTTGGAATAATCAAAAGCTGTTTCTTTTATTTTGAGCTTTCCGCTTTTCAATATGGCTTTAAATAGAATGTCATTGTTTTCAATGGAAAAAGAACTTCACCTGAGCTCATAACTTTTATGGTAATTTGAATCAGATTTGTCTTTTAATAAGCCGAATACTGTGCTTTTGGTCTTGTACTAAAGTTAACTCGAACCACAGACTGGTTATCTCTCCTTGATACCAGCCGACAACTAACCTATCTCCCACATTAATCTAGATGGCTTGCATATCCTTCAATTTTAGTTACCAGGCAACCTTGTTAAAATATAAACAGAAGCAACCTCAGCTGTGTTTGTAAGTATGTAAGTCTTTTGAATTTACATGGATGGAGTTCTCAGGCAACACTCATTTTCTGTTGCATTAGAGAGCCGATGTACAGTGGAACTAATAATGCCTGGAACAGGGTGATTTCTTTGTGTTTTATTTTTCACCTGTGGGTGGTTTTCCTGTCCCGAGCGTATTGAATATTGAAGCCAAAATGTGTATTCAGAATGTGCGCCATTGTGACTGGGTTCACAAAGCACTCAGTGTGCCATTTTGGTATCACGGCGTACCCTCCTCTCCAGACACATGCCTGCCGGATGGCACGTACCACCGCGTCTTTTTCCAGGGCGTTTGAGCCGAGCTCCCTTCGCGGCAGAAACGATGGCGTTTACGGCCAGATGCGCTGCGCAAGTAGTAATATTTATCCTGGAGACGCAAAGGTGCTGTTTGGCCATCTTTACCTTCTAGCCTGCCGCATGCCTTAATGAGCCTTATCCAGTGGGAAGGCAAGGAGATCCCAGCGATAAACAAGCACTGGCCCCCAAATCAGAAGTGTGACTGGGGTTCTGTTGTTAATGTAGCCTAAGATACCTGGGCTACAATATTTGTAGGCGTGCAGTAATTACACACACAGCAGTGTCATTGTCAAGACTCTGTACAGCTGTTCTAGTGAAACTTGGAATGAAATTAATATGTCAATAACTGAAGAAATTATACATCATTTTTTTAATCTTATATGAGTCTGCTTAGTGATCATAAACCTCTTTGAGCATTGTTTTTTAATTCTTTAATATTATGCTTATGTCAATAAAAACAAGTCGATTAACTCTGTTTAGATGCCAGGAAAAAATGGGACAGAAATAAGCAATATGGCAAGCATTTTCCAGCTATTTGATCTATAAACACGGCTGAAGACGTATAAACAAGTGGCACACTGCAGATGCCTTGGCCTGAAATCTGCCCACACATGTCTCTTCGGTGCAGAAGGCATCCAAGCCACATGAAACCCCATGAGGTCGCCTGCAAATGGCACCGCTGTGACTGCAAACTGCGTGATGTTGGCTTTCTAGGCTGCAAGCGACAAGCTTCATCTCAACTCCCTTAATGGCGCTCCGAGAGGCAGCTCTGAGCAGCATTTTCTTGACACCCTGTAGTTTTGCTCTGGTGAAAATGCATTGGTGGTTTGGGAATGTCAAACGTGGAATTGTGGGTAACTTTGGCTTGGTCTTAAATGAATGTTACATTTTTTTTTCCGCAGGAGAGCCATTCACCCACAGCCATTTGATTACAATTACAACTACAGTGCAGATACATATAAAAAAAAAACATATGGCAAGTGTGATTTTTATTAGAATTATTTGGTGTGCCCAGTTTGAAAAAAGACTAATATAGAAATTTTCTGCTATTTCAGCTGTCCCCATCAATTCACCTAATTAAATATTCAATTAAATGCACGCTAACATCACTCCAGTGGATTGTTAATGTGCTGTATGCTGCAGTTTTTATAAATAACTTCAGCCTAATGTTAAAATGTTTTTTTTTTAACTTTTTTTGCTATTGTCCCGATCGTGCAGAAAAGAGTCATAAAAGCCAAACGAATCTAGCCTGCTGCCTCATTTACAGAATGTCTCCTGGCAAAACATTTTGGGTCAATATTTTTACTATCTGCCTACAGTGATCCACGTGTCAGTGACCCCACAACAAATGTCAGAGAAGTCAGTAGACAATGTAGGCTGCTAATGAGCATCACAGAAGTGCTAGAAACTTCTGCCTTGGAGGACGTGTCCTTTAAAAAGATAAGAAGGGGCTCTTAATGGCTACAGTGGCTGTGGCAGGTTTGCTGTACGTGACACTCAACCTAATGCTACGTTCTGATAGGCAGTAACTGAATTCAGAATGTGTTACTTTGTAATTCATCGAATCATGAAAATGAAATACGGGGCAATTTTACTGTGACTGTGTCTGGCGTTGTGGGTAATCGCAGTTGTCCCTTAGTATTTCTGCTTTGTCTCCCTCTGTCTGTTAAAGGTTAAGATATGGTTCCAAAACAAGCGGTCCAAGTACAAGAAGATCATGAAGCACGGCTCGAACGGGCCAGAAGGAGAGCTCCTCCACACCACGAACCCCATGTCACCCTGCTCCCCTGGGCTGTGGGACGTGTCCATGGCGAGCAAAGGGGCGCCCACTCACTCCAGCAGCTACATGAACAATTTTGGGCACTGGTACCCAACCCACCACCAGGACACAATTCCCAGACCTCAGATGATGTGATGCGTTTATCTGAATTGGCAAAACTGCACATGAAGAATTCCATCTTTTCATTTCATCACATCTAAATGCTCCCCCGCTCCTTTTTACTTAAGAATGGTTTTTAAAAGATATGTATATAAATTTTAATCTTTTTTGTCTTTTATAGTTGGAAGTGTGTCATGCCTTTAAAGGGACATGTTCCTAAGAGACTTCTCTCGTGTTCGAATGCCTGTGTTTTGTTGCTGTTTGTATGAAATGTATAGTCATTTTTTTTTGTCCTTAAAATGCCATGCAGAAATTAAATGACGTAATTAGGTAGAAAGACAGGACTTGGAAGCCCTGGTATATGTTTACCTGCGTGGGATGGGATGATTTCGACCCTGGGGGGGGGGGGAGAGGACTGATCTTTTTTTCCGTAGATCAGCGGAAAACTGGATCGTCCTTACCATGTGATAATCTAAAAAATAACCATGATAACCAATCTGATAATAAAAGTACATTTATAACTTTAATGGTTTGTGTAATAATTATTTAAAATGATGTAAGTTCATCACACCTTAGAGCAAAATCCAGTTTAAACCTAATTTTAGTTATATTTTTGCATTATTTATTAAAATGATATTCATTCACATTTTTGTAAATTCTTTTAGCGATTTTAAGATAAATCACCCTGCTGACTATTTAAATTATTAGCCAAATGTTCCGAATAGCACCGGTCAGTATATTGCGTTCATGTACATGTTTGTCTATAGTTCTACTTAACTATGATTTAAAGTAAATGCAGGATGAACATAGGATGAAATGGAACGTCGCGTCAGAGAGAGTAAATGGATCAGCACACAGGTGTTTCTCTACAAGACACAATGAACGCCCAACTCCAAGTTTAATGAAACTAGAAAATAATTAAATTGGAACATAAATAAAAACACAATTATGGTAGATTCACATATTTCTATTCACAAGGGCTAAGAAACTACTGAAATGTTAATGAGATAGCATCAGACTTGGCTTCTGAGGCGTGAAAAATATGTAGATATATAGTCTCATTAATCTTAGTTGGGTAAACACTTAAAACCGATTATTCTTATATATCTGAAAAAAAAGAGATATCAACCATGTTGCAAAAAAATCCATTTCCACGTATAACTGGAATTATTCAATAATCGGTATACATAAACTGTGGTTTACTTAACATCGAGGAAGCCGAGAACCCTTAATTAATGTTCTTCAAATACAAGACGCGCCTTTAAATACGTCAGGGCTGCTGGGCCTTGGAATAAAATTGAAACCAGCTTACTTTGTGCTACTTTATGCTCTTAATACTGAAATGACTGATCTCACTTGAAGCGTTTTGCGTGAGTTATAAACGTCAAAGGTTAGGTGCATGTTTTGCGATTTTTAAAAAATATACTATACTATATTAGGCCTACTATTACTATTACTATTACTATTACTACTAAATCACATTCAAAATTACATTAGTTTTCATCACAAAGCAACAACGTCCATAAAATATGATCATGATTTAGAACAGGCATTCATTTGCTTTGTTACGACCTCAAAATGTCTGAGTATTAACGCCATATAGGCTGCAATAAATCAGCCGCCAATCAAACTGTGGAAAAATACCAAGTCTTAATACATTTACATTACAGACATTATGACAGTACAATTATTTACACGTGCATCCATTATTATTAATCAAGGTATAATTATAGACAACAATGATAGTAATGTTCCACATAATAATAATTATGTCCTGAAATAAGTACTACACTATCTTACACTAAATTGACCAGTGAACTAATGCACAAGTGTAATGTCACATAATAAAGCTGATATGAATATTCTCATTATGTGATCGGGTAAAAAAATAATTCTCACAAAGTGACGATTCGCGAACGGAGATGAAAACGATGGACTTGCAGTTGAACTCGCGCGCTTTCACGTCAGGTGCAGGGTAATGGGGGAAGGAGGTCAAAGCTTTTAGCTGCGAAACATCTGGACACGCCGAAAGGATGCTATTTTAAGAATCTTCAATGTTTTATGAAATGGGTTCACCAATTAAGGTAATTTAGGACACAGCTTGTTCCTCTTGTTAAATACAGCTTTCATTCCAACAGTGTAATTACAAGTAATTTACAGCCAACAAAATGTATTTCTTAATGCTGTTTTGTTTCGAATGCAGACATGTCAAAGAGAATCCATTGCTTGATACCTGGGTTGGCCGGTCGAAGTGATTCTGTTGTATCAAATTACTAACAGTTTAATGCAAATAATGTCGAACGAGATAAAACTCGCGAAAATGTTGAGCGAACGTAAAGTTGCCACGTGCCACATTGCCGGTTATTGTTCATTAAAGCTTGTATAGCGTTTGGGCTTTAAGTGCCAAAGTTTGATGTAACAGTGTAAACATGTGGCTAAAAAACTACATTTCGTATATAATTTTAGTGCACTTAAAAAAAGATTTTAAAAAAAGCACGGCTTGTCAATATGGTCTGTTAATAGGAAAACGGAAATTCTTCACGTTTATCTGCGAATAGAATAGAAAAGACGAATAGAAACAACATCAAAACGTTGGCGTTATATTTTAACGGTGTTTGTGTTTAACTAGTATAAAATAATCAACAAATAAACAAACAAAAGTATCGTTAAATAAATACGTAGGCCTTCGTATACCAGTCGTTAGGATTTTTTATTTTTATTTTCTATAAATGAAATGACAAACTGAAAAGCTGTTACACTGTAGGTCCGTTATTTACAGAAATAACCTTTGATAAAATGTCTAATTAATTTTACGTTACGTTACATTCAGAATAGAACTAAAATAGGAAGGATTTGGTTGAAATTATACTGATGAAATTACTCTTGTTTTGTAAACTTTTGTACAACGACCCAGCTAAATGGCTGCTTTTATAATGGAATTATGCACGAACTACTGTTCTCCAAGAAACTGGCGTATGAATTGATTTGCGAATTGTACAGATTAATCTGTTGAAAAAGAGAGGAAGTTATTTAAATTTGATTACTGTTGATTTATACTCGCAGCCGTTCCAGAAATTTAAATTACCCCAGGAATGAATTACAATTAGATATACCTAACTAATCCCTATCATACCTCTACATAGAAATATACATATACATACTATTACATATATCAAATATACATCTACTATACATACTATTTAATGCTATAGGAATGGTTATTATTATGACTATTATTATGATTGTTATTATTATTATTATTGTGTTGTGTTATTATTGTTAGTTTTATATTCATATAATATGAATTCATATTCATATATATTATTTTGACTCTGAAATATATACAGCTGCACATTTTTTTCAGGCTTACGTCGAGTCTGAGTTAAAGTATAGCAATACGCAACCCTGGAGCACTAATCTCCCGCGTAAGAATGGTGTATTATGGTGTAACGATGATTATAACAATTATATTATTATTATGTGATTTATTTTGTGACTGCCCTGAACACACTCGTCTAAGAAAGTACTCCATTAATATGGCTCGTCGTTAATATAGAGTGATACAATGTAATGTTTTGTTAGAATTGCGAATTGAAATTTGAATGCCGGATAGATAGATAGATAGATAGATGTACTTTGTAATTTCCAAAATGAGCGTAAATTTAAAGCAGTTGGAATTTTTACGCATTCTTAGAAACAAAGTTGCATTGTAAAACGTTTGCACGGGTGACTTGCTTTGTTCTTCCTTAGGCTGGCAGTTAATTTAATCGTTAAGCTTTCTGTATTATGGTGAAGACACTGGCAGACGTAATTTATTGCAGCGCTATAATATCCTCATTGGTGGCTTTATAAAGTATACAACACTTTTCCTGACAAACATAATACGCGAAAAGTTAAGACAACCCAGGGTGCCCTTGTTTAAAAAGGTAGGCAATCTGATATATTGAAGTGTTCTATTTTATATACGTAATTACTTTTGACGGACTGTGCTGTGTTAAACGTAACATGATATCTTTATGGAACGATCTTTATGTGTATTGCATTCCGCTGTGCAGACGAGCGAAAAATGCGGCTGTTCATTTGCATTGTGTAGCCCGTAATACAGATGTGCACACCTTTACTGTGCCATTTTGCTATGTATTCACTACAAGTGTGATGTAACAATACTAATCAGAGTGTTTCATATATTGTCACTTAAACTTGTATTTCCGACTAATATTATAGGTGTACTAGAATTAGAAGACAATTATGCGGTTGAATAAAAGGGTTTGCAGGTGTAGATCGATCATTAGGAGAAAATTATGCGACTTCCTGAATTTAGGAAATGTTTACTAGAAGTGGTCAGGAGTTATAATGCAAAACTTGTGCCGTCTGCCTGTGCCAGGTTTGTCTGATCTTTAAAAAAATGAAACCCCGCCTCACGCCTGTACTTTATACCATCGCGACAACTTGACAGACGACTTTAGCAGAGTCTGATCAATACCGCGGCTATGAAAAACATGTTCTGGGGAGGGGGCTCCGTTAAAGACTGTTGAGCTTCAACCCGGGACACCCCCCCCCCCGTCCCGTGCGCTCCCCGCCCCCGTTTCCCGCTCCCTGTGAAACGTGAAGGTTGAGGAAACATCTAAATCCATATTATCAAAAGTGGAAAAAAATTTCTTTTTATCACGAAGGTTTAAAAATGCGTTTAGACCAGCTGACTAACTGAGCAAGGATTTTTAAACAAATATAGCGTCGCGGGGTCTGGAGCCTATCCAGTGAGCACCAGTTGGTACATAAAATGAATGGATGATTTTAAAATCCAGTAGATTTTTTTGCAAAGTGGGGTAATACAGTGTGTTGGTAAACCCACTCGAGTACGAGTGACAAAGGAGAATCTAGAGTTTTCCGAGCGGATCCAAAATCATGCATTTCTTGTGGCATTATAGGCTATGTGTATCTGTGTGCGTGTTCAGTGGGCAACATTCCTCAGGTTGAACTGTCACTCGAGCTTCATGTTTGTCCGGTTTTAGATAGCTACATATTACACTATTTAATCCCGCCCATTAGATTATTTTATCCTCTATAGCGGCAGGTACATTTTTAAAGCAGCGAAACAATACAGTTTACCTGAATATTTTTCCGCATAATATTGTATTACAACATATTAGCCAACCAATGTAATACAAACTGTGTCTAGTTATGTGCATTGCATATTCTTTATTTACATTAAATTCACAATTGTGAACAGTTATCCCAAACTGTGTAAGTCTGAAAACCTATTTCTTCTTCAGATCAGATTCTCATGACAGTGGAAATGTCAGGTATGAAACAAATGAACTATGAATTCACATCTAACAATAGTTTAGTTCTTCCATGAAAGAAACAGACCAGGTCCACATATCTTCTGAATTCCATCCCAGATTAAATAACATATCCTCCCTTCCATGTTTCTTAGTCTAGATATCTTCTCCATATCCTCTATGCATGAATATTTGTCTTATGATAACTCTTGACAGACATAACAGGAAGAAAACCTGTAAAATTTCTGGAGTGCTACCTGTAGGCTTGGCCACAAGTACACAGTGACTTACCTTGGTGGGTGGCAGTCTGGTATATTGCAGTGAAAGAAAGGTGAAGCCTGACACCTCTGTACAACGGTAAGCCAAAGTTTTGTTGCTGCTGTGTAAATTCCTTGATAAAGGGACGGGGTGTTGATTAATTTGGCTACTCCCAGCCTTCTTTATATACCACCTCCCTTGTTGGGTTTGGAGCATCTACGGGCCTTGTTTACTTGAAGTCCAGGGAAGAGAAAAGAAGTGTTATTGAATGGAGTGGCAAGGCATCACAGTAAATTATAGGCAATTTCACATCTCAAGATTAGAATAATGGGAGCTCAATTAGGACAGGCAGTGCTGGGTCTTCTGAACAGGGCAATTACAGCAAAAAGGGGTTTGGGAAACTCGAGAGAGCGCCAGAGAGACAGAGCAAGATGGAGGTGGGGAGAAGGAACAGAGGGATGATGATGCAGATAAAACAAGCTGCTATTCCCAGTGTCGGGGCTGAGGCTTCTCTACCCGAGGTGTCTGATGAAATTTAATTGCAGGATATCAATGAAGGTTCGATGGGGTGTTATTACACAAAATCCCAGCTGTCTTTTGAGGGCCGAGGAGCAATTGAATTCATTGTGATTAATGTTATTAGCATGAGTGCTCTGGTAACTAATGTAATTGTGAAGCACTTCCCTTTGGTGCATGTGTCTGTGATGACCGGGTTGAGTATGTGGTTCGTTTAACTTGCTGTCACAATGTGCCTATACGTATGATTATCAGAAAGCCTTGGGTATTAATGCACCCTTACTGTGACTTCCTGACGGCAGGACAATGGGGGTCAAGGGATTTGGAGGCAACAAAGACGTGGAGGAGATAACAGTAAGGTTGTCTCAAAGACTGTCTGTTAATAGACAAATCGATCTAAAAATGTGTTGACTGTTACATGTACTCAATGTCAGCGTCAAAGGCCATTTTGTACTGTGCTTCACCCCCCAATCCAAGATGGAGTCTGGGGGTGAACCAGAGTTCATTGGCCTACAGCTGTCAGGGATGCCGCTTCTTTTTTGTTTTGAATTTTTTTTCCTTCTAAATGATGGTAATGAGTGATCAGCACATGGGGGTGGAATCAAATCTCGCTCTGGCTTTGAACAAGTGCCTGGCAGCTGCTCGCTGTCTTCCCCTCCCAGCCGTCGTCTGCTTGACCCTCAGTTAAACCCTATTTCTGCTACCTCCCAAGTTCCACCAGCAACTCTCTCTTTTTTTAGGTCTCCCAATGAGTCACCAAGTCAGGGGCTCCATCCCTTCTTCCAAGGCACATTTTTGTGCAGCTTCAGACGTCCTGCCATTTGGTATCACGTTCAAGTTCAACAGTTCATTCCCAGTGATTTAGCATACTCACTAATGTGCTAAGTGGCTGTTCTGAGTCCACTGTAACCCCACTAGCCCACACACCCATCTGGTCCATAACCAGCAAGTGTTTCAAAGCTGTTTGTCCCTTGACTATAGTTGGGGGGCCATGCTGAGGGCCACACACAGTGGCAGGGGGTAAATATGAAACCGTGTGTTCGAAAATTCGTATTGCGTACCCTGAGGTCAATGTGATAACCTGTTCCTCAGTTTTTCCATTGATCTCAGTAGAGTGTGAAGCTCGTCACTTACGTCATTTTGTGATGTTTTCTGAAGTGATGTTTGAAAAAGAAAACGCAAAAACATTGCTGTGCTGAGTCCTTATGACAGACTTTTTTTCACATATGGAATTTTAAATACAGTGTCTGGCCCCTCAGATGGTAGTATTTAAAATTAGCAACAACAGCATTTGAAATTCTTGGAAATAGAAGAATGTCAGCCAAGAAAAATTACATTCTTTTTTACACTTGGAAGACAGTCAGGAAACCAGTTTAATTAGGGAAATTCAAAACAGAATCACAACATATGCAACATACAGGTAGCTGACAAGTACCAAAAATATGAATAAAGTGTCACTCCATTGACAACGAAAATGGAATGCAGCAAAGACTTAGGAAGGATCTGGAAATGTTCTTCAAGAATTTGAGACGAAATGAATATGATTGCTCAGGAGAGCGGTATGCAAAGCCCTGCATCATTACACTTACCCCATAACTGAATAAATGAACCCAGGCCATTATCAATGAAATGAGTCCTTGTTTCCAGATAAACAAAAGTTGTGACAAGTGCTCATGTTCGTGCATTGGGCCAGCAGACGGCCAGTCAGCATGTCACAATCCTCCACTCCCCAGGGGTCCACCGCTTTCACTCCGCCGCTTTCACTCCGCCGCTTTCACTCCGCCGCTTTCACTCTGCCGCTTTCACTCCGCCGCTTTCACTCCGCTGCTTTCACTCTGCTTTTTGCTTTAGCGACCAGCGCTAACACTTGTTTTCAGCCATTTGCAAATATTGACATAGATATAGTATTCACCCCAGTCAGGATTGCTTCTTGCTGTTGTTGCTGACACAGGACACTCACAACCCACAGTGAGTCATGGGTACAGCTTGTCTGCCCTTTCTTTCCTGTCTCAGATCAACCAGGCCATTGCTTATTTTCAGACAGACAGACAGACAGACAGACAGGGACTCTCTAAAAACTCTAATAT
>JABFEA020000098.1:30387987-30411385 GCA_019775915.2 Cyphomyrus plagiostoma | reverse complement strand
CACCGATGCAGGCAGCATGTTAGCATGGCTCTGCGGTCACCGACACGGGCAGCATGTTAGCGCCGCCCTGCGGTCACCCATATGGGCAGCATGTTAGCATGGCTCTGTGGTCACCGGCACGGGCAGCATGTTAGCGCCGCCCTGCGGTCACTGACACGGTCAGCATGTTAGCGCCGCCCTGCGGTCACTGACACAGGCAGCATGTTAGCGCCACCCTACGGTCACCGATACGGGCAACTTGGAGAAGAGCAGTGTGGAATTTGCCATTTCTATTGAGTGGTGGGCAAGTTTTTCTGCAAAGAGATTTAATATTTGCAATTGCTCCCTGCCGGCTGAGTCAACTAAGCTCATTTTGCAGGGGCCAGACAGTTCATTTGTGATTTTTCAACCATGGCCAGTCTCTTCACTGATCTCAATGGATGGCGCTCTGCCAGACAGCATTCCTGGCTGTTAAGGCTACACTGTTTATAGGATAATCAGCATGTTGGCAAAGCAGATCTAATCCATCAGCTGGGTGGTCCTTACCTTCCACTACTGCTTCCTACTTCAACCTCAACACGGACCCGCCCCCCCCCCCCCCCCCCACCTTCAGTAGTTATGAAGGACACTGGGGCTTAGATCACTCATTGGTATCTGCTTTTGCCTCAGTTTTATTTCTGGGTGGTCTGAGAGTTGGGGAAGGACCTAATCTGCATTGACTTCCTGTCCCAGGAAGGCAGGGTGTTTTTGGTGGGTGAGGCTCTCCCCAGTCTGGAGGGGGAACTGGGAAAGGAGAGTGTTGTTGCCTCGGAAACAGGGTTGGATTGTGAGCATTTACTTCACCTGCTCTTTTTCTTGGTGGACAATAAATTGTTGATTCCAGCCCTCATAGCTTAGTTCATATGACTGTTGCCCAATGCAGCTGATTTTTTGGGGAGAAATATTCTGTCAACATAAAAAAATTTACGTGTTTCCCGAAAATTTTCTGATGTTGTTGGCATATGTTGCAGTCTTGTATTATTAATATGTTTTACTAAATTAATTAATCTATTAATTCATTGACTAAATTTTGTCCAAACCTTAACATGTTTAGCTTACGAGCATATAGTGATAAACACATGAACATTCACAGTAAAGAGAATTTCAGCAGGGGGCAACCACAACAAAATCCAGAGAAAATAACATTCAAACAAAAGAACTATGTAGAAGAAGGAGAGGTGTATGGAAGGGGGGCGCTACTTATTTTTTGGTCCCATATAAGTATATCATATTGGGCCCCCTATCAAGATCAATCCAATTAAGATCCAAATATTTTAGGGCCCCTCTGTTTCCAGGTCTCTTGGAATCATCCTGACTCCCACCCCCCACCCTCTCTTTATAGAGCCGCTGGGCGTGCTATGAGGGTGTTTATTTATATGGCTGAGCAAGGTTTGTCACAGCATCAGCATAACTGCACGATATGATGCCTTAAGAAGTTTTACGCTACTTCTTGCAGGGTTGAAGGGATTCTAAAGTTCTGACTGAAAAAGGAGAGTGGTGAGGAGACATGACAGGTTTTGATTAATCTGTATCGCTTCCCTAACACAAACAGCAATGTTTCCTTTGTACAGCAGTGAGAACTTGCATTATTGACCCAGTGCACTGTTTAGCTAAAATAACTCTTTTCTTAAATTAGCGTCCATTGTATCTGGAGTATCTTCCCTGTTCAATATGGCCACTTCTATGAAAGGTGTTCAACTACTGGAAAATTACATCTCTAAATTGTTAAATGTTGTTTTTATTGTGATTCCATGTTGTTGTTTGTAATATTTTAGAAGACAAATCGTAAACTGTCACCAGTACCATCACAAACAATAGGGGGATGTATTTTTCTCTGGAACAATGTGCTGTGTCAGCAACATACCACTAGAGGGCACTGTGACCCTCATTTTAAAAACATATACTGTAATAAAGATAAAATTAAAATGTAAGCTAGTGTCCCTGCTCAGGACCCCCCACGACCCTGAATAGAATAAGGGGCTACAGAAAATGGATGGATAGAAGGATGGATGGACGTACAAACAGACGTGGATGTCACCCCAAATTTAAATCAAAAGCACACTATACCAATACACCACTGTAATGCCTGGTACTGTATTGTTGTATATTTTGGGAAATTGCTATTTGTCTTTGGCCTACAATCATATGCAAAATATTGATACACATCACAAAAACATAAACAACAGCAATCTCAGATATTCATAGCCAAAGATGTTAATCAGCTTGGGGCAACTATTGAGATTTAAAACTACTTACTGAGTTTTAAAAATACATGGCTGTAAAATGGAGCAACCGCAACAGTCAAGAAAAAACAGATCGGTTTCAGCAGCTGTGCATCCCTGAGTGCAGTGACACCTGTATCACACAAGGTGGCAGATTTGCATGCATTTTTGATTAATACACCCTTAGGCTATTTCCCAAATGTGTGTCTGTATTTCAGATACACATATCCACAGAGCATATTTGTCACTTGAGTTCGTAGATATCTAGCATTTCATAAAAAGAAAGTGTTATGGTACTTGAAGAGAGCTATTTTGTGCAAAATTGACCTTGAAGCCATGTGTTCTGAGCTCTGGTCTGTTTTGTTGAAGGGGAAGTCAAAGAGGAAGTCTTGCAGCTACAGCAGCTATATTTATGAACCCATGGTTTCACGCCACATAAGGTTGTTCAAACCGCAGTGTTTGCGATTAAAAAAAATGTATTTCATAAAGCAAGCAATGTACTGAATAGGTACGGCCTGGGATATCAGTAAAAGGTCGTTTTTTTCCTCTGGGGTAAATAAGTGATTGAACGAAACCAGTCATGAATGTAAATAAATGACTCAGCCTACAGTTCAGTCATTCATTTACTGCCATAATGTGCTTGTCTACTGCTCTCCATGCAAAACACTGCTTTGCATGATTATCAGTTCCATGGCCTCTCCGGAGGACAATAATATTATGCAGTGAATTCTGCTGTTTCATGGTGAATGAAAGAGGCATTGATTTTGCTCCTTTAATGGCTTTGGAGGAAAACATCACAGATTCCTGTTATGAGATGGTGATTAAGTGCTTGGCGGAATAGGAAGTAGCAGCTGAAGCCACCAGGTAGCACAACTGATTCTCACAGAGTGTGACACAGTGATCCACAATAAAAAGGAATTTTATATGGTCTTTATGGGCCCTGGTAGCACCGAGGTGAAGTTATACTTCAGTTGGTAGTTTTAGCCCTAGATACATTTCAGACACGCTCTTTGTTTTCATTCTTCCATACTGTTAGATCTCCTTCTTATCGCTGTGAGAATTCACACTGCAGTCACTGGTAAACACTGGGGTGGCTTTTATACCCTGGATTCATTAAATGCACTGCATAAGTGAGGTGTCTCTGTGCATTTAAATCCATTTGTGCTAAAGCACCAAAGCTGTACTTTAGTGGATTAATGTGTAAATGGGGATGAGACAGACCAAAGTTATAGTATCAAATGTTATAATGGCAAGAAACCATCAGGATAAAGACTGTGTATATGACAGTGAGAGTTCAGTGATTCACCGGAGACCTGTCATTAGTCCAATGGGTCACCTGGGATGTGCTCATTTGTTTTTTCTGTGGGCACAGCCAATAGTCATTCTGTCATTCATGGTCATGGGTCCTTCTGTGTCTCCCTACACCTTGTAAAAAATAAGCTGTATCATCACCATGTTGGTGCAGGAGGGGGAGCAGCGTGCATGCCTCAGCTTGCGCTCTTTCAGGCTAAAACCCATCCACTGAAAGACAAAGACTGAAGAGGAACTCACTTTGTTCCAGATATATTTTTTTTATTTTAATAGTAGGTATTGTTTACAGTATCAATAACAAAAATGCTCTTGAAATAAAAATTATACACGAAAGCCTAGGGGGATGGAAAAAGTTATTTTTCTTTGGGAAAGTTGCATGCACAAGAGTTTTTATCTGGTTGAGCCGTTGTCCTTAATGTATCTATGTAGGTCAGCAGGCAGTCAATGATTAAGCGACTGCAGAAATAAAAGGCTGAGGGAAAGGAAAAGAGAAACTGCAATCTCTATGAAAAGAAAATACCTATCTGTCTGAACATGAACTTAAAAGTGGTTGTTTTGCCTTTACCTTCTAATGCTTCAAAGGAGCTCCAGAAACAGACAGCATCATTGTTTGCTTACCGCAGTATTGATATCGCAGGAAGCAGAGGGCCCCCTACAGGGGATGCGAATCCATCACAAGGCATACACTTTAGGGACATCCATGGACAAAAGATTACTCAAACCAGATATTTTTGGATCACAGGAACAATCCAATAGAAAACATACAAACTCCACATGCACTCAATGCTGAGGACAAGAACCAAACCCACAACCATGGATATATGAAACCACGGATAGTGCTTCCTGCTGTGCCACTATGTCACCTAGCAGCTGCCATTTTATAAACGTACAACAAGCTCAACTTATTTCTGCAATCCTTAAATTCTAATCTTGATTCCATTGATCTGAATCTGCTTGCTAATTGCATTTCCCTGCAATATTAAAAAAAAAAAAACATTTTAAGGAAATCTTTATCCGGCGTGAATTAATTGCTTTCACTGATAGCGTTTTACTGTCTTTCTTTAGTTTTTTTTGTTCGGTTGTATTGTAGATCGATTGTACTACAGCTGAATCCATTACTGAAAACTTTAAACTCAATAGCGTTACTGTCCATCACTCTTCATTTTTATAATGGGTTTCAATGAGGCAGGAAGGATAATTATAACCTGGAACCCAGAGACAGAGTCAGTAAACAGACTAGATTTAGATTATAAAGGATTTCGATTACTGTCCATTAACTAAATAAAAAAGTTATCACCTGGTTGCTGAATCTTATAAATTGCTTCACTTTTAGTATTTCAAACTAACCCATTCTTTTAGTCTATAATTACAACCTACTGTTGTAAAAATAATATGAATTAAATGTATATTGATATTTTAATGAACAAGTGCACTAAATTATCTACATCCCTCAGCTGATATTATATTACTCAGAACTATACTAATCCAGCCATATTCCATAACCACTTACCCAGTATACGGTCATGGTGAACCTGGAGTCTATGCCAGGAAACACAGGGTGTTTGGTAACTTGGAATTCCATGCCAGTGTGACACACCCCACCTATCTGTTTGTTTTTCACTTTGGGAAAGGATCAGTGTCGCCTACCTGGGGGAAACCCTCTCAGCGCAGAAGGGAAATACAAACTGCACACGTAGAGGGCCATGCAGAGTCCAACCGCCCCACCCTGCCTGTGTGAGGCAGTGCTGCTCACAAAGTAAGCCTGCCCCACTTACCCATGAATTTACAAATGTATAAATAGAATCATCAGAATTCTTTCAAGCGCCCTCAGCTGACATCGTAACAAAAGCCTTTTTCATGGCTTAGTTGTTTGCTATTCCCGCATAAAGTCTAAATTAAAATGAAATCTGTCGTCATATCTAATTATGAATAGATAATAAAAATGTAAATTGAGTATGACATCTTTCGAGAACCACAGGAAAATCTGCTAAACCCCTGGCTTTGTCAGTGACCGGTAATTATTTGGAGTGGATCCATCAGCTGTGTTTTACTTTTTCTTTGACAACCTCATGGCAAAACAGGCAGCTGCATTGACCTGGTGTTCCCCGGAAATGCCAAGCCCCTAAATGATGCATGTGACTGTCAGCTTTGATGGATTTTGACTGGACGAGGTAAATATGGGAGTAAAATACACTTCATTTTGGCAGTGTGTCCAGTGAGCTTAAGTCCTCTCATTTAGCTCAATTTTCTTGTCATCTTGTCTATCTCCTCTCTAAGGGGTGATCAAAAGTTTATTATCAAGCTCTGACCGAGTTCACAAGGCCATGCTAGTTTTTCTGTTTTGTCTTGAGGTGAAAGTTAAATCCTCTCAATAGATTTTGGCTGATATGCTATTGTCTTAACAAAAAATGTAAAGGAAAATGGAAAAAACCTTTCAACAAAGTAATAAATACTGGTCCATTCTCTGTAACTGCTTGCCCTATTAAGGGTCATGGGGGGGTCTGGAACCTATGGGTACAAGGCAGGGAACAACCCAGGATGGGGCACCAACCCATCACAGGGCACACACACACAATTCACTCATACGTATGGGCAATTTGGTAACTCCAGTTAGTATCAGCATGTCTTTTGGACTATAGAGTACCCGGAGGAAACCCCACGACGACATGGGAAAAACATACAAACTCCCCACACATGGAATCCTGCCAGAGACTTGAACGGAGGTCCCTGAGGTGTGAGGCAACAGTGCTAACCACTGCCCCCCAAGGCAATAAACTGTGTAGCTGCCTTTCAGATTTGCTACATATCGGAGTTTCTCAAGTTCACACACATGCACACAAATATGTACACCGGACACACACATGCTCACACACACACTAACCCTTTTCCTGTTTGTCTATGCCACATCTCTCCAGAGAGGCCGCTTAAAATTCAATTGCCTATAAAGAGAGTTAAGCCGCCCCCTTTTTGTTGAATCAGTGTAATTTCCTTTCAAGTACTTCAGGGCCAGTTCTGCCTCAAAAAACAAAGTGAACCACCTTCTCTGTATCTGTCTCTCCCTGATCACTGGGGCATGAAATTTCCACGGCAGAAAGGCGCAGGTGAGGATGAAACTCTGTCCTGGTCTCACACGCACAGTAATGGGTTACCCTCTGGTCCCACCTCAACTCGTCCTTTTCATTCTGTTTGATCTATTTAGCTTCTGTTGTCCCAAATACACACAAAGACACACACACACACACAAACACACTGACACACATACACAGGACTGCATAACAATGGAAATATTGCATGGGCAAGTCCAAAAAAGCATGTGCTGTAATTATAAGGTTATTATAGGCCAGCAAAAATATTTTGTGTGTGTGTGTGGGGGGGGAGGGGGGTGTATCTGTCTAATCTGTGATGCTGTTTAAGTTCAAGACAAGACAGCGTAGGGAGTCTCATTCAGTTAGTGTCTGTGACTCCAGACTATCAAAATCTCTCCAGCGATCAGAGATCGCAGACTGAAAATCAGCCTTCCTGTGTGCTGATGTGGGGGAGTGTCGCCACCGGGGCTCGTTATCCATACGTAGTCAGGCGGGAAAGTGGTCCTGGCTCCCATCAGCAGGGGCTGGCCTGTAAGTCAACAAAACAGCACCTAAAGACTGTTTCATAAATTGATAACTCGTTGTTTGCGCATTTTTTTTTCGGCTTTGCTGTGTTAGGAAACGCGAGTCAGCAGGAAAAATATGGCGAAACTGTGGCAGAGGTGAGCAGATACACATTAAGCTTTCCTTAAGTTAATTAAAGACAAATCTACACCATCAGGGTGAAGTTCTAGCTCTGATGACTCACTCAGACCTGTCACCATGCTTCCTCACTCACATTCACAACCTCGCAACCAAGGAGGGTAATTGCTTCAAACACCAACATTACAACTGTTGCTACAAGTATATTCTTGTATGACTATGACTGTTTCATCCACAGGGTGCCATCAAACTCTAGTGAATCACTGAAAGTTTTTGCCCAAACTTACCCGATGAGCTCTAAGGGGTCAAGAACTGGCTGCTTTCAGGTATGTATGCTACACCCCCTCTACCTTACATCCCAAGAAGGCTACACTGCACATAAAAGGAACTACTTCCTGTTTCCTATTTCACCCTTCAGTTAGAGAAATATGGATTTAAGGACCTTCGTCTCCATGGTCGGCGTTAAAGCATGCTTTTAATTGCATGATCACATCAGGCCCAACACATGGACTGGCGGCAGCTGGATTTTTATTTGTCTTTTATTATGTTGTACTGGTGCATACAGCTGTCTTTCTTTCCGGCTTCCCAAGATGTAGCGGAAGAGGCTCCGTGTCAGCAGTGCTTGACAAGGCAACCTCAGGCGAACAGTAACTAGTTCAGGTTTGTTCATTTTATAATCCCCTTTGGGACAGTAAAACTATTGCTTCAGTTACCCAGGTGCATAAACATATAATCACACAAAGATCTTTATTCTTATCCATTGAATAACAACAGCAACAATAACGCAGAGGAAGTGATTTTTCTTTTTTTTTGAGGGAGAACAAGAAAGAGGCAAGGAGCAGTTAGTGGTGTGGATGGAGGGGGAGCTGGAGAGATGGGAAAATTGTTGAAAGTGCCTGGGGTGGTTGATTGTGTTCTTGCAGTAGGTGGTTTTAGCAGAAGTGAAGGTAGCAGAAAAATGATAAAAGTGACTGATACTCAACCTGATGCAAAGGGTCCCCGGTTTTCTGCCATTTCCTCAGAGCCATCTCAGGTTTTTCTGTTTCCCACAGATAGTACAGCCAAGATGAGATGGTTGTGAGAATGTGGGTCTGGAGGGGAGGAGACCTGGGGGGGTCAGGGCATGAGGGTGGGACAGGGCAGAGTGTACCAGAGGCTCCACTTGCACCTGCTAAACAGAACCTGTCAGAAGAAGGAAAGGCAGGGGAGACATGCAGAGAGACAAGTAGGGGAGTGGGAGACATGGTTACAGCTGAAAGAGGATCAAAGAGGGGAGACAGATGAAGATGTAGGGAGTGAGAAGGTGAACTAAATAAAGCTGTGATCAGAAACATGGAAAGGGGCTGTCTCTCATGCAGACGGATTTCAGGGTGAGGTTCAGTGGAGTGCGGAACCTCTCCAGGACAAATGAGGTTGAAGTGGGTATTCAAGCATCCAAGGATGACGAATGGTGAGCCATCATTGGGAAGGACTTGCAACAGCCTGCACATTTCTTCAAAAAAGTTACCTAGTAATTCTGCCCTGTGACAAATGCCAACAATATGTCGTTTATCAGGGTTAGTAATAGCAATGTTATGGTGTTCAAATGGAGAGTGATCACATAGAACATTAACCGCACAGACAATGGGTGCAGGTTGTATGATTGTAACTCATGTTTACAAATGCAAAAGATTAAAAAATCCGAACCAAATTACAGTAAAAGATCCAGTACCTGGCATGAAAGGGACCAAAGGCCCTGCCGGATAGTTAAATGTTCCGCTTGAAACACAAGAGATCACAAGGTAAACAATGATGGAACAAGGGGAAAGACTGCTAAAGTGCGCTGCTCTGTAGGTATCCATAGGAATTGACATACAGTTCTGGAGAAAATTAAGAGACTGTCAGGGTCAGCGCCGTTCTGATCCTGCCCTTTCTGTCTCTTCCCTGCTTGGCCAGTAGGTGTTGCTGGTCATCCCATCTTGTCGCTCTTTGTCTGATAATCCTTGTGTGTTTTCCCTGCTCCCCAGACCTCTGCTTAACTTGTTGGGTTGAGTATGTGGCTCTGACATTGATTCCCTTAAGTCATCTGTTTAGTTATTCATATTTGTTTGTTTTCTGCTTTCCAGTGTTTATTTTCTGTTTTAATCTCTGTACTTGGATCGCCGTCCTTGTGTTCTGTTCTGGTTTTGTTTTGTACCTTTTGATCTTATAGTTAATTAGCTTTGCTTTGTATTTCCAGTATCAGAGTAATGTCTATTACGCCTCCTAGTTTTTGTATTCATCTTAGTTAAGCAGTTCCACCTGTTGCTTGTTACCCTGTGTTCTTGTTGATTGGTTGTTGTGGTAAAGTGTCACTCCTTCTCCCTCATTAGCCCAGTTTGGTTTGTGTATTTAAGTTCCTGCCTATTTTTCCTCAGTGAATTATTGTTGTTGTTGTTATTGGATAGTGTGTATTAGATGCTCTGTGGATGTTAGCCTGCTTCTGTCTCTTGTGTTGCTTAGTTTTTCCTGTATACATACTCTAAAGTTCTTTTAGTTTTTTTTTCCCTGGGTGTTTCCGATCCCTTGTGGTCCTTTTATTTGTGGTTGCCAGTGGGTTCTGTTTTTGCTTAGTAAACTCCTTTTGTCTCTGAGCCACTAAGTGAATCGCCACTTTCTTTTCCCCGCCTGCACCATGCCCTGCTCCCGTAACAGACACCACAGCAAAAAAATTTTAGAATTTAGCCAGGACCTTCTTCATCTACCTTTTTATAATTTTATGACTTGAAATGAAACAAAATACATGTTTTTCCAGACATTAATCAGCATTGATGGATAACAGTTGCAAGAAAATTGTGGTCTGGAGTATTTTTTTTCTTCCCTATCGAGTATTATGAACATAAAACCTAATAAAAAATTACGTGAACATCAATCACTTTATCTTGATGATTTATGACTTTGTAGCTTTTTAAAAAGATACTGGAAAACTCTGATATATACCATGGCCCCTTTATACAGACACACTAATAGATAATCACTTATATTTACATTTAACATTTACATTAAACAACGCGTGAAGCTAATGCTTTTGTACAGAACTACGTACAAGTGAGGCAAATAGCACCTCGCACACATACATGATGTCAAGGATTCAACTAGGCATACGTGCAGCTAGGCTGAGTTTCCAATGAATGTCCATCTACATTTGCAAGCAGTATCTGATATTATAGAGGGTCATAGGCACAAAGAGGAGGGACATCTTGGATAGGATACCAGTCGATCACAGAACACACACAAAGTGAAAGCTGGAGATGCCTTTGGATAACTGCAAGTTTTGGACTGTGGTAAATAGAGGACATGCACACAGCACAGCTCTGGGGGTGGGTTTTTCCTGGTCTGGATCTCGGAGGTTCGGGGGCAGACTAACGTCTCTGGGGGCCCTAGGCTGACATGGATAGGGGGCCTCATAAAGTAAGCCATTCAAGCTCATTTTTGGACCTGAAAGAGGGAATAAAGATGATGGAACATGAAAAATATGCTAATCAATGCATGGGGTGCAAGCAGTAAAACTTACCGATCAGTGTGGGGAGGGAGTGCCATCAGTAAAATTCACCAGTCAGATGAGGGGGTGTATCATGCCAGCAGATCAATCAGCAAAATTGAATAAGGTTATCCTTCGGTTTATTATTTATCTACTACCCTACTGGGATAGTTTCAAAGACACAGGAGGTAAGGAGGAATTGTTAATCTTTGTACTGTTTTCCTCTTGTGTTAGGATACTTTGTGCCGGTTTGCTCGGCAGTGAAACAACCACTTGCCTACCGTTAGACTCCAGTGTGAAAAGAACGTTGTGTAGCATAAAGTCTCCATGTAGAAATAACTCATTATAACAGAGACAGGGGGCAAACATATTATTATAATTTAAACGATCATATTATCTTATATCCATAAAAGTAACTTCTGCAAATCTCATTCATAGGGCTTCATAGGGCCCCTTGTTTTTGGGGGCCCGGATGGCTGCCTACCCTTTCCCTATGTTAAGTCTACAAAAGGCTACTGGCTAACTATAGGCTAACTACGTGACTTGTATTGTTGGATGCCTGGGACATTTTCTCATAAGAGATGCAGATAACAATTAAAATATACATATAAGTACGATAGAGAAAGAAAAAGACCTTATTAAGCATAAATGTATAAGAAAGAATTAATTTTTCAGGACTTTCGAACCATGATAACTTTTAGCCAGCTACTGATTCACAGATAATCTGTTAGCATCATCTGTTCTTTAAAGGAAATAATGTAAGACAATTATTTACATAAATGTAAGACACTGGAGTTTATTTTCCCTGTATAGTGACTGAATGAAAACATAACATACATTTATGTTTATAAAGAAAACAGAAGCATAGCTTAGCCATGGACGCCCTGGCAGATCAGTAGCAACTAATTTACAAAATGGCCAAAGGGGAGTATGTGCACACTAAGGAAAATACCGGGAGGACACATAAATACAATAAATACCAGTACATTTGCTTTTGCTTTAACAAAGTAGCTTTTACTGTCTTCATGTGTGACTGAGAGCCTGTTGTTGTAAAACCTTTTTATATATATATAATAATATAAATAGAACTTTGCTTGAGAATATAGCAAGTAGTCATGTCTTACTGTTAACCACATACTTCTCATGGTTCTCAGGGTTCGGATAAAACACAGATGAAACTGCTCAGAACGGAAAGACCACAAAGTTTGCATCTATTTGGTTTAGGTGATAGACGTCCCAAGCATCCGCTTCCATGGGTCTAGACATTTTTTATGTCCCTCCTACCCCCCTGAAATAGATATAGTATACTCATCTGCATGTTTTACAACATGAGCATGACAGCAGAGAGTGTAATATTGTACAATGTTACCGTTGTACTTACCTACAAAAGACAAAAAAAAAATCATGAAGGATGACTTGTATAACTAATCTTTTCATTTAATTACTTACAAACAATTTAAACAAATGACACTGAAAATATAAGAATAAGGGATAAACATTATGAGGATAATAAGGGACTATAGCAGTATAGCTTAACAAGGGATCTGCATCATGTTTAATGAACAAAAAGTTGACTGAACTGAAACAAACTTTCAGTCACTTCAAAACAATTCAGGCAGACGTGTCAGAATAAACCAGCTAGTGTATGCTATTCATATTAATGGTCACCTGGGGGGGAGTAGGGTCATGGATACTCTGGCAGATTCAGAAGAGCCAGCACTTTACAATGGGGCCCTTGAATCCATAGAATTACAAGGGATATTTTGTCAGGAAGCCCAGAATGTCTAACTATGCCCCTTCCCCTTACCTCTTGGGCATAGCCATCAGCAGTGTGTCTGCATTGAGAGGTTCACTTACCTTGGCAGCTATATTTATGTCTCTGCTGGCTCTTCCTATGAAGTCAGCAGACGGATTGGAAGAACATGGGGGGTTATGAGGTTGCTGGAAAGGGGTGTGTGACACTCTCAATATCTTTGCATGCAGACGAAGGTCCAAGGCTTTGGAGTCCCAGCGCTCCCTGTATTGCTGTAAGGCTGTGAGACATGGACACTATCCAGTAGTGTTGTTTTCGTCAACTAAATTTTTGACAAAATATCTTTGTCAATGAACCTTTTTGACGTGACGGAGATGACGCGCGATGTAAATGCTGGTCATGTGATGACATCTATAACGAAATATATTGTGTAATGTCGTTGACGAATAAAAACAAGACTAAATTTTGTTTGCAAAATAAAAACTACACTAAAATGTCTCTTCATTTAACGAAATCTTATTTCCTCTTGTTTAACCGCGTTATTATTATTTATGTTTCCTACGTCTCCCATTCGGGCAGACAGATGGTGGAGAAATGTGGCCACAAAATATCGGGAAAAAACACCACAAACCTTCAAACCTTAAAAGACATCTCAAGGCATTCCACAATGGCATTGAGGTAGGTAAAGACATTAACGTCACATTACTTTCTATTTTAGAAAGCTCATGCTAACTGTGGTTAACATGTTATCATTAGCAATAGATGTTAGCCTGCAAGCTTTAGAAGTTTTGGAGAAAATTATATTTCATAAATATGGATACTTGGTGATCTGAACAAAATATCCTTTCTGATAAGATGTTTGATAAGAATACACGGGTAAAGGGAACACTCTGAAGCTATGTAGGCATTTTAGCGAGCTAAAGCTAAGTAGCAAACTGAGAATGACAGCTCAGTTTTCTTGAATCCTGGAAATCTAAACTTTCAAGCTTTCATTACTGGGTGACTAGATATATGTCGAAAGGGGTAGTTTTTGAAACATTAAAAGAGCATTTTTCGGAACATCATGCATGGGTCTGGCTTGCAAGTTACCAGGCTAGTTACCATCCACGTAGAGGTAGGCTCTGGCTGCAGCTCATGTAAATACCTGCTCATTGTGAAATAATGTTCTTGTGGAAAGGATGTTCATGAATGATACAGAGCATGATGCATTTTGATTGGCATCCCTTATGGTCTTGTGAGGCTTATTTTTTTCTGTTAAACAATAGTAGCTGAAAATAAACAGCCAAATGACAACCAATAGTTTTAGTCACTGAGGACAAAATAGCAAGGATTTATGCTACTTAATATTTACAACAGTTAGATTTTCCAGAGGCTGCATCTGTCCTGACATTGTATCTATTCCTATGCTAGATTCCAGAAACAGCTTCAGTGAAGCAAGTCCCGTGCAAGAAGATGGACATTATTTTTATTTATTTATTTTATTTAAATTTATGTGTATTTCTAAGTTCAAACATGTTTGTTTGGCAAAATAAATGTTATACATTCAAATCAACGCATCTTCCATGTCTGGAATGGATTTAGAGTATTCTTGAGTCTATAAGGTAACAATAATATAATAATAAGAACCTAGTTTGAATTGTTAAATGCGTTTGACTAGAAGAAAAATTTGTTTTTGTCTATTCTAATAGGTACTTGTACTATATTGACTTGGTAAAATAGAATTGCATTACTAAAATAAGGAGACTAAAATACAATTTTCATTGACTAAAACTAGACTAAAATGCCATCAGTTTTCGTTGACTAAAACTAGACTAAAATTTAATCAGTTTTTGTTGACTAAAACTAGACTAAAATAGTCATGGATAATTCTGAGTAAAATATGACTAAAATGTTCAGACTTTTAGTTGACTGAAACTTCACTAGACTAAAATGAGTATGGACATGACTAAGACTAATAATAACTAAAATGACAGCTTGACGCAAAGACTAGACTAAAACTAAAATTAAGACAGGCCATCAAAAACAACTATACTATCCAGTGACCTGAGATGAAGACTGGACTCCTCCGGTACTGTGTCTCTTTGGAGAATCCTGGGGTGCCGCTGGTTTGACGAATGAGTGGTTGCTAGAGGCGTCCTGAAGGAGGCGCATTACCTGCACTGTGAGGGAGCGTCAGTCACGGCACTACAGCCATGTGGCGCGTTTCCCTGATGGTGATCCGGCTCACAGGACCCGAGCGGCTGGTCCAGGCTGAGGGGACGCCCCCGTAACACCTGGCTGCGGCAGATAGGCGGTCATTTCTAGAGGATGGAATTGTACCACGTGTCCGTCTGGGGCACTGCTATCCGGGATCCTGAGGTGTTTAGTTGTGCGGTGGGTGTACCAGTGCATGCTCCCTAACCTGACTTGACCCTTTCCAGTGTCACACAACTTGTAGGAAGCATTTTTCCTAATGAACGTCAACAAACTCAGACAAGGGCTCCCTCTCCTTACAGTCACCACCTGAGAGAAGATGCCAAAGTCATTCCTGGCTCCCGGAGACTGACTTAGGGTCTTGTTATTGCCCAGATACACTCCTGTGTGGGTCTACAACCGGAACCCTTTTCACAAGGTCCCCTTATTAATGACTGAACACGTTCAACTATATATGGACAAAAATATTGGCGCTCATACACTTTCAGCAAGTATCACACAATTTTTCATAAAAATAAGCTGAAATTGATCAAAATATTTGGTTGCCACAATTCCTTAATTTTTTGTAAAAATCTGTCAGAAACTTTGATTTTGATCATCTTAAATCGGAAATTAAACTGAAATTGCATACAAAATATTATTGACACTCTGTATCCTCCATAAGCTATACATGAGTTTCCTGAACATCATTCCGTGCAAATGACACTCTTGCCTGACATTATAGTTATTACACATCCGACTGCCGCTGTCCGGGACTAATGGATTATTCCCACATGATCCAGTTGGCAAAAGGCCACACAACCACCACAGAAAGTTTCAAAAAAGATCTCATAAAGCCTTCTCTATCAATACTGAAAAGCTTTTTGGGAGGAATGTGATACCTAGGGTAAAACCTATTTGCAAAATGGCTCAACAATAGCCAGTATAACAGTTTAGAAATGATAAAGGACGTTGTTATCGGTAACCACTCTCAGAAAAAAGGCTAAAAATTCATGCCTTTGCTTGTCACTGGGTCTGTACCCTATACCTTTTAAGGCAAAGGAATGGACTCTGAGGAACATCCCAAAGTTCCCAAACAGCATTAATGTACTATTAATGGTATAGAAATGTACAATGACCTACAGCTAAGGGTACTAACAGCCCCAGTGACAAGCAAAGGTACACATTTTTATCCTTTTATCTGAGAGTGTATTGCAAACTTGTAACTAACAGGTAGTGTTGATATTGCAAGTGTCCTACTTCCTTAGAAAGTTACTCACTTACTGTATGTCCTTGCTGTTGATAAAGGACAGCCTAAAAATCTTTGGTACCCACATGGGACTGGTGGCAGCCATTTGCAGCTTTTCATTTATGACTGCTACTTTTAAGGGACTTCCACTAAAACGAGACCATTGATTAACTAAACCGTGTGTAGGAGCCAGGAATGTTTATTAACCTCCAATGAACCACCCTCCATATCTACAAAACCCACGGATGACCTCAGCTTCCTGAAAGTAGTAGGAACTGATTATGATGGAATTTTTAATCTTTCGGGATGTTCTAACCCCACGGGCTGTACTCTGTTATCCCAGTAAATAAGCAGAACCACTGAAGCCATGAAGTCAATTTCAAAATCATATTTGTCCAAATAATGTTCTAAATGCTGTGTTTGGCCAGTGTTTATTCTGAGGGAATGTTTAGCCTCTTGAACATCGCTGAAAGATATTGCGCAGTCGTGATGCTAATTTGCACAGATACAGGCTACTGCCATGGCGTGCCTTAAATTCCGCAAACTGCTACTGAGTTACCTCAAGCTATTGTAGACTTTCAGACATTGGACGCCTTACGAGGAAATTACCCAAGATGCTCCAGCTGACTTCTGTTGAGCAAACAGTAAACTGAAGTACATTCCCAAACATGTTACATTGTTCTGGATGCAGAAAATAGAGAGTGGTCCTTGGGTCCATAGTTAACAGATGTTCCACTGGGGTTTATAAAATGTGTTTATTTCTGTCTTGGCTCTTGTGGGATTCTTTTTTCCCCTGTTATCCTCAGAAAGTATCCGGCAAAGAGCTGTAAGATTGACCTCCTATCACTGCTGTATTCGGTTTCTGTTGTCCTGTTCTCAGTTTCTCACTTTTAGACTTTCCATATCGTCAATGTTCTTTGGTGTTTTTCGCGTCTTTGGCTTAGTCCTGGTTTTGGCTCTGCCCCCCCCCCCCCCCGAAAAGAAAGGGAGCAGTTGTTCAAGATGGGCCTCAGCACGGTCTCTTTTTTTTGCCTGTCTGTCTATCTCACAACATTCCAGCTGGAATTTTGGCTTGACTGAGATCTCCAGTGTCTCCAGACAGTGTCTCCAAAGAGGAGTGATGCAGAAATTGGACTGGGAGGGGAAACTGATGTCTCCTTCAGACTTTCCTTGGCAGGGATTCGAAATGGCTATCTTGAAACAGCTGTCATGGGAGCTATCAAAAGAAAGCAGCTTCCCTCTTTTAATAACTGCTTTGTGGCTGCCTGGCTCCTGTGGCGTTCTTATAACATACATGATTGAACATAATTTTCAATTTGTTCTGGGGGGGTTATGTTATATACAGTTGTGTTCAAAATAATAGCAGCCCAACATCACTAATCCGATCAATCACTGTTTTTGGTAAAAATTATATTTCTACATGGCAAATAATTTACTAGTAGGTATATATGGAAAACCAACAGACTGAACAGTCATGACATGCATGTTGCTGAATCTCTGTAATTGAATCATTAATTAAAAGGGCCATGTTCAAAATAACAGTAGCAGTGTGAAGTTTAATTAGTGAGGTCATTCGTTCTGTGAAAAACCAGGTGCCAATAATGGGCCTTATTTAAGTAAGGAAGGCAGCAAATGTTGTACATGCTGGTTATAGTGCATTTCTCTCTGAAATTCTGAGTAAAATGGGTCGTTCCAGTCATTGTTCAGAAGAAAAGCGTACCTTTATAGAAAAAGTTGATCGGAGAGAGGAAAACATATACGTGTATAAGAACAAGTGCAGAAAATGGCAGGCTGCTCAGCTAAAATAATCACAAATGCTTGAAAATGGCAACCAAAACTTAAAAGACGTGAAAGAAAATGAAAAACAGCCATTCGAATGGATCGAAGAATAGCCAAAATGGCAAAGACTCAGCCAATGATCATCTCCAGGAAGATCAAAGAAGGTCTAAAGTTAAATTTACATTTACATTTACAGCATTTGGCAGACGACTTACGTAAGTGCTTTAAGACTCTACAATGAATTTTTTCGATACTAGCTCAATAAAACCAAGCCTATGAATACCAATCAATTTAACTCTTGGGAAAGTGCAGGTTTTTTAAAAATATTTTTTATAAAGGAAAAGAGCTCAGAGTATAATGCCAGAAGTGCTAATTCAAGCATTTCTGGAAACGGTGTGTTTTAAGTCGTCGTTTGAATACATTCAGTGACTCAGCTGTTCGGACATCTAGGGGAAGTTCATTCCACCAACTTGGTGCAGAGATGAGCCGAGAGGTGTGTTTTTGTTGTGCCTTGAGGGGTGGTGGGACCAGTCGAGCAGTGCTGGAGGATCAGAGAGATCGCGGTGCAGTGCGGGGTGTGACGAGGTCTTTTAGGTACCTGTGAGTACTGTTACAATCAGATAACACCTATATGAGGCCAAGCTATCGGCAAGAAGCCCCCGCAAAGTCCCATTGCTGAAAAAAAGACGCGCTGAAGAGGTTATAATTTGCCAAAGAACACATGGACTGATCTAAGGAGAAAAGGCGCAACATTTTGTGGGCTGATGAAAGCAAGACTGTTCTTTTTCGGGCTAGAGGCCACAGACAATTTGTCAAATGACCTCCAAACACTGAATTCAAGCCACAGTACACTGTGAAAACAGTGAAGCATGGTGGTGCAAGCATCATGTTATGGGGATGTTTCTCATAATATGGTGGCGGGCCTATTTATCGCAAACCAGGGATCATGGATCAGTTTGAATACCTCAAAATACTTGAAGAGGTCATGTTGCTTTATGCTGAGGAGGAAATGCGCTTGAAATGAGTGTTTCAACAAGACAACGACCCCAAACACCCCAGTAAATGAGTAACATCTTGGTTCCAGACCAACAAGATTGACGTTATGGAGTGGCCAGCACAATCCACGGACCTTAATCCAATAGAAAACTTGTGGAGTTACATCAAACATGCTGTTTCTGAGGCAAAACCAAGAAACGCTGAAGAACTGTAGAATGTAGTGCAATCATCCTGGGCCGGAATACCTGTTCACAGGTGCCAGAAGTTGGTCGACTCCCTACAACACAGATGTGCAGCAATTCTGAGACGCAGTGGTTATACAACTAAATATTAGTTCAATGATTCAAAGGAAAGCAAAATCTTAAAACATTTTTCAGTGCATATGCTGAATCTTTGACTTTGTAAAGAAGAATGTGGACACTGCTATTTTTTTGAGCAGCCTAATATTCCATTTTCTTCCCTTTCTGTAAAAGAAAAACACAAATGTGATGAATTTTTCTTCTCGTTTTGATTTGGAGTACAATTTGTAGTGTTCCCAATGGATTTACTTGTATGGAAATAAAACTATTCTAAGGATTTTCAGCTTTATTCAATTTTTTAGACACACTGCTATTATTCTGAACACGACTGTACATTCAGCAAGTGCTGCCTGCTCTTTTTAGAAGGAGAGCCTAAGCCCTCCTCTCTGGGACAGCAGGTTCTGGCTCTGCTCACTAAGGCGGCCAGCAAGTCACACCTTTAAATATACAGCTTGTTTACTCTAATACCCTCTGGGATGATACCTCTGATAGCTCTTTACACCCAAAGCTGACATCAGTCACAAGGATCACAAAGTCACTCATGCATATCACTTTGTCTGCTACACAGCAAGAACGTTTTCACAGTAAAGACTAATGTGTCTGTGGCATACTCCTGAAATCAAACTTATGGGACATTGTTATACATTCAGGTGTGACATGAGATAGTTCTGTTTTACCTCCTTTCTCCTCCATTTTGAAGTAAGCTTCCTTTCTTTAAATCAATGTCTACAGCTGGCAGAATCTCCTTGTACTTACCTTGTACATCATTACAAGAATGTAGAATGTTCTTAAACACCATTGCCTTCTAGTGATCTCTGACTCAACATTATTATTTTAACATTATTAACACAGACCTATTATGCTGTTTTATGTTCTCAGTGTATATTTATTGTATGTCAAATACAATAAAAATGTGTTCTGTAAGTCTTAATATCTATGCAGGTTAATATCTATGCAATTTAACGCAATTTTTGTAAGTGAAACCTCCAGTCAAACTAGCATCTTTATTATTATGTGCATGCTAGATAAAGTCATCTGGAAAAGAGCAACATTTTGAATCTTGGACACTTTGAGATGCAGTTCTCCATGAATTATTGAAAACCATAATCTTTGTAACAAAGAGTGAATATTAATCAAGGTGTGGTTGAAAAGAACAAGCATCCATGCAAGCCTGGATAATTACAGTAGCTTTTAATTCACCTATTGAAGTGTGTTTCTGTAGTGGGTAAGGCCAGTCCTCAGGCTAGTCAAGGCAAGACTGGGAAGTGAACTGACATACCGTCACTGTTATTAATCCTCTGTTACACAGAGAGGGGCTTGGGGTATAAAAAAAGTGTGGAAAAACCCTGTGGTCACAGACAGCTATCAGAACGCAAAAGCGCTGCAAAAAATCTTAGCATAGAGATTCTTAGCTAATAAAGTGTTTCCATAAACTTCCCATATCTCTCATCTTCCTATAAACATGTCAGTGATTAATCTGCAGTGCTTGCCGGCTTGCTCAACCTACCTATCTGCTCTTCTTGTGTAGCTGTAATATTTATACCAGGGGTCTCCAACTCCGGTCCTGAAGAGCTACTATCCAGTAGGTTTTCTATCCTACCTGGCTTCTGATGAGCCGCACTAGTTCTCAGGTAAATACCAGGAGCAGGTGTAGCTCACCAGAAGCCAGGCAGGATAGAAAACCTACTGGATAGTAGCTCTCTAGGACCGGAGTTGGAGACCCCTGATTTATACAGTGTTACAGACGGCCACGCGCAGAAGGGGAAACTGGGGGCCCTGAGCACCTGCGAGCACTTGCCCAACAAAAAGTCTCTGCACAGCCCTGGTTACAGACATACAGAAAGCACATTATGTGCGAGTGACTCTTCAGATATGACTGTGCAAGTCTTTGTTCTCATAGTGTGTGCTGAGAGTGTTTTTCTCTGACCTTTACATTTAAGTATGTCTATATAGTCAAATAAAAGCAATCAAGTTTTACTGCACCAAGAACAGGATTTGATTTAAAAAAATATTTGAAAGTGACCCATTGCAGTTAGAAAGATACCTATTGAAATAACAATACTAACTGTAACTCAGACCCTACTGTAAGAGGTTATAGAAAATTAACGTGGGGATGGTGAGATGTGAATAAAAGGGAAATGGCAGGCTCTCTATGTTTGTTTGTGGTCTGTGTGTAGCCCCCACCTTAATAAATGAACATTGAATAAACCTGAAAAAGCAGTTAGAATGAGTGAGAGTACAAATAGACCTGCAGTACTTTACTGCTGTGATGGGAGAGAAGGTTGTTGATGCAGATGGGAACAGAGCAGCTCCAGGCTGGGCAGACTTCAGGCCTACCACCCTTTCCCGCTAATACTGTCTCCAGGAAAACAAGCCATTTTCCAATCTCTGTCTAGGGATCTAAGGAAAATGAGAATCTGATCTTGTGTTTCTATAAAGTAGGCCTGATGAGTTCTGGTGGGTCATTGTAGAACACTCTCTGCTAATTATGCTGTTTACTTAGGCACTATGAAGGTTCACCAGGGAGCACTGTGACATCGCATCTCCTGGGTAAAGTTTGAGTCTTCAGAATTGAGATTGTTGCTTCAGAATCGAGATTGTTCTTATTTTATTCCTCCCTGTGGGGAAATTGTATTGATCTTGTTCTCCATGAGACACACACAACCGGTGAGTTTTGGAGGGTCACAGCACAGTTTTTGACAACTGGGGTTAACGGTCTTCACTTTGCCATCCTTGGGATTTTAACTGGGAACCTTCTGATAAATAACAAAGAGTCTTAACCCCTAGAGCCACACTACGCCGCCATCCTCCACCAAATCCCTATAGCAATGTTTCTCAATCCAGTCCGCAAGGATCCAAAGTCGGTCCATGTTTTTGCAAAAATGAGGACTGTGGGTGTCAGAGGGCCTGATTGGGAAACACTGTCCTCTAGACATTCATAACAAGTTCAAGAATTTGATGTTGGCTTTCAGAGCTGTTGAAGAATCATCACCCACCTCCACCGAGTTTCTTATCAAGACCTTTATTTCATTTCACCCTTTTCAGTCAGAAAGTCAACTCATTTTCCACACGTAAACAAATTGTATGGTTCCTTGGTGGTGGAATGAACTGCCCAACCACATCTGTTCAGGAGAATCCTTCAACCCTCAGAACACATCTCAAGGACCATAATTTCTTCAACACCTGAACTAGCTCTGCTGTACAGTCTCAAAACACCATAACTGGATATTTGATCAAAGATGAGCTCAATTTTATCTTGCGATAAAATATTGTAGTTCAGCTATGCTCAGTTTTGAGTAAGTACTCTATCATTTATCTATCTATTACACATACAGCTGAACAGTCAAAAAATGTTGAAGCCCCTTTTCTCAGTTTGAGTGCCAAGCCTAGTTAGTTTGTTTTGTTTTTCTAGGACTGACCTCATCAAACCAGTGATCTTCTCAGTCTTTATCAGTTATACCTTTTGGTCTCTAGGCAACATTAGATGCTCTTGCATTTTACAAATGGTATTGTAGGAACCTAATACTATTTTTAAGGGTCCAAAGCATGAAATGCATTGGACCATTATTGTTTTTTTTAATTATTATTATTACAGCGGTACATCGGTTCTCGAACTCACTAGAAGTCGAATTACTTGAAAGTTGAACAAATGAGTTTGACCTAGAACTCGATCTGAATATCAGAAGTGGAACCATAACCTGCTTATGTGATATTCAGAATAAATAGCAGATTGCGCAAAGGAACTGCTTGGCATACAAACATCATGCGTGTAACTAAACTCTTCTGCCAATAATGTCAAAGGTGTGTCGTCACGGAGGCAGTTCCAGTTTGTGCAGCCAGGTGAGAGGTCGTAATGCATCTAACCGTAATGCATTGCGTCAGGATCAGAATGCGTTCCTTTAAGCCAGTGCTGTAAGCAAGTCAAATGCACCCAATGACTGGACTGGGGAAACAAACTGAAATGCGGACTTAATATAGAGGACTAATGACAACAACCAGAAACAGCTGATTACATGGGAATCCCACACGAGGTTAATGAGGGGGCGTGGTAGTGTTGTAGTCAAGACCGCCTAAACCGAGACCAAGACATTGCTGAGACCGGAGGGTATCAAGACCAAGACCAAGTCCAAGACCAAGGCCAAGAGACACTAAGGCAAGACCAAGACCAAGAATAGTCGTGACCAAGACCAAGACCAAGACCGAAAACAGACTAGGGATAGAACTGACATCACATTACTGTGGATTACAAGGCATTGCTGGGAAGTATCATTCGTCGTTAAATCAAATTCATGTTATCAATCATATTGTCCATATGTCTCTCATTTAAAATCTCTCAGATTTGTCATAGTTATGAGGCCTGATGGAAAATAGT
>JABFEA020000098.1:30356144-30387887 GCA_019775915.2 Cyphomyrus plagiostoma | reverse complement strand
GAAATGTAAAGCGCATTGAGACAATGTAATGTTGTGATAATGCGCTATATAAATAAAATTGCATTGCATTGCATCACATTATTCAGATCAACTGTAGAGAAAAAAGGCATTGCTGTAAAGTGCCATTTGTCATTAAATCAAATTCATTGTCCATATGGCTCTCATTTAAAATGTCCCAGATTTGTCATAGTTATGAGGCCTGATGAAAAATAATATTCTCAGCAATCCTCTCCTATAACCATTTTATTAGACCTCGTCAAGGGAAAGAGATGGGATGTACCAGAAAGATGTTCATATTCAGTCTCCTATACCAGGGACAGAGGCTTCGGGTAAGCTATGAATACGACTACGTAATGATCCTTTGCTTAGAATTGTAGAGAATGAGCCTCCAGATTGACTTGCACCTCCAAGACCGTGCTTTCTAATGAATGTAAAATACCTAATTTACTTGAATTATTAATATTCTATAGACTTTGCGAACATTTTCGGACATTTCTTTGCTCACTTCGCTATGATGCGATGTGTATGACGTGTGTGGACTGTGAAGCATTGGCAGTGTCCATTGAGAAAATGTATACTGTGTGACGTTTTTAAAATAGATGCATCTGACTGGTTGCATTTCAACTGAGATGTGTAATAAATAATGATACTGTTCTGTGAGGATATGCTGTTTTCTCTTTTTTTCCCCATTCCATCGAGACCGCTATGTCCGAGACCAAGACAAGACCGAGACTAAATAGAGTCGATACCAAGACAAGACTGAGACCAAATAGTGTCGAGACCAAGACAAGACCGAGACCACAAAAAAATGGTCTTGAGACCGGTCTCGAGAACTACAGCACTAGGGCATGGTACATGGAAGGCGTGGGCGATTGGGGCAAGACAGGGGTAATGTTGGGATAAGATCTTTATCGTTTTGGAAGCCATTAAAAAAAAATGTTCTTCTTGTTTTATCCTGTTCATTTTTTGTTTAAATGATTTTAAAATATTTAGCGGTAATTCTGCGGGGCCATTATTTGTTATGGAAAAAATTCAATCAGAACTCAAACTTTTTAGGATTCGATCTGGAGTGCGAAACGGATTAAGTTCGAGAACTGAGGTATTATTATATTATTATTTTTAATTGTTCTGATGCTACATTTGTTGTGTCTGCTTCCTGCCTGTGGGTGGCACTCAGCATATACAGAGGATAATCGAGAAAAGGTATAAATGGTAATGTTCTACACATAGTAGGCCGTGAGTTTAATGGATATAATTACAACACACCACCATCTTTACTAATGTATTGCATAGCTATTACTCCCATGCCGACTTCTGCTTGTTACTAGTCATTCCCTGGCAGCTCAGCCTAGCTGCATGCATACCTAACTTGGCTCCTTGACTTCTGTATGCTTCTTGTCTATTATTTGTCTCACTTTAAGAAAGGGTATCTGCTAAATAATGTAAATGTAAGTTTCTCCATAAACATATGTGCATTTTCTCTTGTAAGTCCAAAGGTATGCTCTCTAGGTGGGTAGCTGCCTGTAAACTCCCCTTACTGTCTGCCCTGAGATGGACTAAAATTTTGTACAGGGAGTATCTTGCTAGCTGGAGGGCCCTGGTTTTGGCAAAATCCTGCCTAAATAGAACTATATTGATATTTTCAAGGAAAGATTCAACAGTGAGCCTAAAAAGCACAGGATGCAAGGTCACATACAAACAGTTAACAGCGATCAGCAACTTAAAGACAAAGGATCATTTTTGTAATAGAAATTTCCTTTTCCAGGATAAGTGAGTGGAAGATGGATCTTAAAAGTACTTAATAGCTGAAACATTTCATAAGTGATTTGATTTTTTTTTTTAATTTAGTTGCATGGTATTATCATATTACACCTGCTACCCTTTTAAAACCTATGCTTACTCCATGTTGCACATAGGCAGAATGAAAGTGGATGGAGTATTCCTGAAACCGAACAGTTCTGCCACAGTCACACATGTAAAGGGCTGATGAGATGTGAGGGTGACCCAATGAATCAGCACGACAGATAGGGTCTTCAGCATCATGGTTCTAGAATGTTGCCGGACATATATAGCAAATGGCAGTCTAATTCCACTATTATTTACTTCAGCGTCTAGAAAATCCGATTTGCTGCGTCACAGTTACAATACATCATCCTTACTGTCACTGCAATCTGCAGTGCTGCGACAAGTGGACTCCGCCTGTCGGTTATATTTTTGGGGCTTGATAAAAAACCATGAGCTAATGGAACAGACAAGGGGGGCAGTGTGTGGTTCAGCAGGCCATGCCTCTGTGCCTGTTGCTGGAAGGTCACCGCTTCAAGGGCAGCTTCCACAGAATAGTCATGTGTATGGGCCCTTGAGCAGGCCCTTAACCCCTAGCTCCATGGGCAGCACTAATGGTGGCTGCCCATCACTGCCAAGCTCGCCCTCACCCACCCACGTATTCGAGTGTGATGCAGAGCAAAATCGGGTAGCCGCAAAAAGACGGTTTCCCCCCAGGGATCAATAAAGTATCATCATTCTTTAACAGCTAGTGGAGCTGCTTTTTTGAGCCTTCTGGGTCCACATTAAAAGAAATGGGTTTGTCTCTAAATGCTTGCAGATTCTAATCAAATTAAGAAACACGTGTTGCGGCATTAAGATTAAATTGCTTCAGTAAAATTAAGTGGTAAAATGTGAAAATAATTATCTCAGTAGCATAACATAAAGTTTTGGCACCTATATAATTTTAAAAGCCAATATGCAACGGAGCTGTTCCCTGCTTCAAACATCCAAGCTCCCACACCACCCTTTGGAGTACGAAGGAACCCACAAAGGTAGGTGCAGTCTCTTCAGCAGGTACAATGATTGTGTGTTTGATATTAGGACATGTATTTCAATTTGAAAACAAATGCACCATGCATCTGTTACAGATAAGTAATATTGGAAGGTAACCAATTCATATGATATATGATTAGTACTGCAGTTAAAATATTCACGTTAATGCATTAAAATATCAAGTCATTCACAAATAGCGTCTTATACCTCCAGTATAGTCTAGCTAGTAAGTGAAGTCTTGGCAGCAGAGCAAAGTCAAAATACAACAACAAAAGTGAGAATTTAAGGCATCATGTAGGGATATCTTCTCCGCTCAAGAAATTAATGTCTGGTCAGAGCTACTAATGAAAATTATCAAGATTTCAGAACGACAAATTTTAGTACAAAATTGAACTTTCATTAAATCATCCACTCTGAATCTTTTACTAAATTTTAGGAAGAGAAAAAGGGTTAATGTTGAAGGAGGTGGAGCTGGATTCCAGCAAGGTGCATTTTTTCCACATAAGGAGGCAGAGCTTGGCTCCAGTAAAGTGCGATTTGGACATAAGGAGGCGGAGCTGGGCTCCAGTATTGGGGGATTTGGACATAAGGAGGCGGAGCTGGGCTCCAGTATTGGGGGATTTGGACATAAGGAGGTGGAGCTGGGTTCCAGTATTGGGGGATTTGAACATAAGGAGGCGGAGCTGGGCTCCAGTATTGGGGGATTTGGACATAAGGAGGCGGAGCTGGGCTCCAATATTGGGGGATTTGGACATAAGGAGGTGGAGCTGGGCTCCAGTATTGGGGGATTTGGACATAAGGAGGTGGAGCTGAGCTCCAGTATTGGGGGATGTGGACATAAGAAAGTGGAGCTGGGCTCCAGTATTGTGGGATTTGGACATAAGGAAGCAGACCTGGGTTCCAGTAAGGTGCGATTTGGACATAAGGAGGCGGAGCTGGGCTCCAGTATTGGGAGATTTGGACATAAGGAGGCGGAGCTGGGCTCCAGTATTGGGGGATTTGGACATAAGGAGGCGGAGCTGGGCTCCAGTATTGGGGGAGTTGGACATAAGGAGGCGGAACAGGGCTCCAGTAAGGTGTGATTTGGAAATAAGGAGGCGGAGCTGGACTCTGGCAAGTTAGAATTTGGACATCAGATGGAGTTGGGTACCAGTCTGGTGCGATATGGACACAAGGAGGTAGAACTGTGCTCCTCTTGCATTTGTCTATATTTACACACTGCCTAGGGCCCCTGACAAGGTAGAGCTAGCTCTGGTTTTACCAATACCCCATCTCACACAGTTGTAGTCACCATCCCTTACTGCCTGCCCCTCCTCCCAAAGTCTACACTCTTTGCATGCTCCAAATGTTCCCTGCAGCATGTATGCTGCCTGCCTGTCTTGCCACACCCCTGCCTTGAATTCAGGTACGTGGCATTAGCCTGGCGTGTCGACACTGGCCTGCCGCTACACACGTGGCCTGCAGTTCACTCGGAGTCACATGACCCAGCCCAGTCATTAGCCATAATAAACAACTTTATGTCCTCCATGACCAAATTGGTTAGTACACGGAAGACCTGGGAAACTTTCACAGATATATGAAAACTGAATGATTACTAATATAGTCAGTATAAATCTTAGATCTTAGGCACCTAAGATTTAGTTATAGTATACTTCACTGTGGGGTTTCTGTAGTTCTCCTCTTTCATGAATAATATTAGCAAAAGGAGGTTTGGCCAAATATGGCATAATCTCATAATTTATTACAGAAGCTGGAAACTACCACAGCAATGATCTACCACATATACTTTGTCATATATCTTTTATGGAAGAAACACATGCACTCAATTTATCATGTATGCCAGGCAAGATTAATTTTTTATTTGTAATTCAAGTAAATAAATATGTGCGGAAGCTTTCTTGTTTAGGTACTCTTTTTGATTGGACTACCAGAACATATAAATTCAATCCAAAGTATTAATGTTCCCAGGCAACTCTGCACTGCAAATCTTCAGCTTACGGCTTTGTGCAAAATCCCTGCCCTTTAACCCCATTAAATCAGTTTCCTTCTGGAAGTGCAGCCTTTGCCCGTATCTCTGGCGATAACAGAAATAGGAAGTGCAAACGTCATTCGTTTGCAGTTCACATGAAAAAGAGATTTATGCAACCGCAACAGTCGTGGCATAAGTAATAACAAATATGAAGGGCCTGACAGAAGAGTACCTTATTATTATTTATTTTGCTTAATGAAAAAGTGCAAAGCACACAAAGCATTAAACAAAACAGTTTATCTTCAGCACTTAATCTCATATGCCAACAGACTCAGGCCCCGCTGTCCATTCTTCCTGCTGTCCAAAACCACTTACAGCTCAACAGGTAGACCTGTCAGGTTACATATGTTATCACTCCAAAGAGTGTGAAGTCAGTGAGCTCCTCACATTTCTTTATTTTGCAGCGGCCATCCTTTTTTCTGAAAACGAATCCACAAAAAAACATTTCACTCTGGCCAAATGCTGTTGCCATATCTACTGAATAATGTATGTGAAATGTAAATAAACAAACTTCCTCTCAGACGTTACAAGCATGATATATTCTGTTTTCTTATTTTTTACTCCCCTAGTCTCCACATTTTTCATATTGGAATGTTGCCAAAATATTTAGATAAAAATAGCCTGATGTATTGCTTGTCAACATCAACTCTTTTTATATTTTGCATGGTGAGTAGCAGGGGCCAGTCTTCCGATGGCTGACTGTAACCAGCATTAGCTGTAAAGCCTAATTCACACTTCACTGTTCCATGTGCACTTTTGGCCCCGGGACGGTTGTGCGTGCGGAAGCTTGTGTCCATATTACATTTGTCTGTGGATGCAGGTGCTCGTGGTTGGTGCGTGCATATAGCAATGATATTCTACCAGAGCAGCTGAGGGCAGATGTGATGCAACAAACACAAATACAAATAAGTAAAACAAGTAAACTCTTTATGAGCAGTTTCACTAGGCTTGGATGGTATTAAGGTAATGTGGCATATCACAGTATATTGAAATCCTTACAACAAAATTAGCCAGGACTTGACCCCTGCTTGGCACATTTTAAAGGGAAGATTTCAAAATGCTACAATAATGCTGCATTTGAACATACCATATACCACAGTATAATGTCTGGACAATATGAAAAATTACATGTGCAGGTACCTCCACACCACCTCATATAGCTGCTCACTATGGGTGTTTAATATGCATACTTCACTGTACTTGTGTTCTTGCGTACCCATTACAGTGCAGTGCCAATACTCAATAATAGAAATATGGAGTATGGTAAAATTCCTCAGATGTTGTTCTTGCCCAGCCCCAAACATCAAGGATGCAACATTGCAATTCTCGCCAACGAGAACAATCCCATGAGTCATTGTATCCCAAATTCACTCGCGGGAGGAAAGTACAATCTTTGCCTTCTTGGAATTGAGAAACACCCCATAACTACTACAGCAACACCAGCTATTCTTCCTCTGCTCTTTCTTGATTGACCTCTGATCTGTGAAATTCAGTGCTGCCACCTACTGGAAACACCTAGTCAATTTTCTTGCCCATGCGCAGTCAACGGTCACTGACATGCATGATTTCCGTCAGATAAAATCCGGGCTATACGTGCACTGTCCAGCACACACCCCTGCTGACAAAATTTATGGCACTCACCTTTACACAGAATAATGTTTGTTAATTTTGCTTCCACTAATGTACTAATGAATGTATTCTTGTGCACACCAGTCAAAAAACTAAGTACCCAAACAGGGTGAATATGTGTACCACTGAAGTTATAATATTTAGCCAAAAATAACATGTTCAGATAAAATGTAGCTTTGTATAATCAATGACGAAATGCATGTATTTAATACCTTAATATGATCATTATCTAGGCGAGTTTCCCATTTGAAAGAGGCACCTAGAGCTCGAGGCCCTATGTAGCCACAACAGTTGCACCACCCAGACTAACGTCCCATAACCTCACTAATCAGCCAACGCCTGTCCTGCGTGAATCACCCACAAAGGCCCTCTCACTCTCAAACCACTTCACTGCGTTTTAGTCATCGGATGGAATCTCACATCGAGATTTGAAGTTTTCTGAAACAATGCTTTTCAAATTTCTGCTTTTCTTGCTCTGACTCATGAATACATAACTACCAAAACTATTCAATATATTAGCATGTTGAAACTGCCCAGATGATGAACCTTGATTTGTGTAGGACTACCGACGGGCTTGCCGTCGTACCCCTGTTGTGGTCTTTCATAAATCAGGATAAGTGCATTTAATAATGGGAATAAGACACATCAATAGTCGATTATTTTTTTTTTTGCCAAAATGTGGAGCCGCTTTGTGGTTTTCATTTTTTATGTATGTAGTAAGTGACTTGCATGGCAGTACAAGTTAGCTTTGATTTTCATCTTTTTAATTAAATGGAAGTAAGCCGCTGACTGTAGACGCCAAAATATTTCAGCTGTGTAAATGCATTGTTTGGTCATCTATCTGACACTGGCAGTTTATAAAGTGCATGAATTATAGTGATCTACAGGCTGATAAATTACTCATAAAACGAAGCCACAGGGTAGAGAACTGGCACAGTTTGCCCCAGAAAAAATGGCATCCATCACTGAATCATAATGACTAGGAGCAATTCAAAAATGGCTGCTGTGTTCATTTACTGAGAGCTCCAGAGAGCCGAATTTGCAGGGGACAGGGCATATAACAACCGCCAGCTCTATGGCAACAGCACGCTTCCATCATCAAGGTACAGACAACACTTGACTAGGATGTGCTTTGGGAAAAATGGTCCTGAAGGTTTTGACTGATGCTAAATATGTATAACTACACTCTCCTATCAGCTTCTCAGTAGATCTAGTCTTTCTCAGAAAAACCATTTTACTCATAGGTGCATTAAACGGGAAACTAAATCATACATTAAAAATTTTTCCAATGCATTATGAAATCATGAATATTTACAACCTGATTTCATTATACATTCATTATATTTATAATGTTCCAGCAATTCAAGCATCCATTATTCATTTTCTGCTACTTATTTTAGGTAAGTCTGAGATCGAATGAAACATTTGAGTCTCTAAAGGTGTCCATTGCCGACAGGGAGCCTGCAGGCTGAGTTCCTCTAAATGCCATGCAGAGTGTTTTAAAAGTAAACAGCACGCCATAAACCCATTGATGTTTTATCACGGCATCAGACTGAACAATGACCTTGTGAGGTGAGCAGCAAAGAACACAGCGTCATAGAAAGGTGGAGGAGGAGCCAGTCCCGAAGGAAGAGAAAGGGTCTATTATGGTGTGTGACTGTGAGCTGAGTGCTCTCTGCGTGAGCTTCACTCTCCACCCCTGCTCCTGCTCTACTTAAGCATTCACAAATAACCATTCCTGAGATCACATGTCCAGACTGGGAATTCTGGAGGCATCACGCCATCTTTTTAAAACCATAGTACTTTAGTGGCTGCTTTGTAGTGGCCACATGCAATAGGAATGACAGGATTAGAAGAGTTAAGAGCAAGAGGGGAAAATGGCAAAAGGTCCATCGCAAACCAAAGGGTCCATCATTAAATTTCAGTAGAGAGGTAGAAGGATAACCCTCTTAAAAGGAAGCTGGAAGAAAGCACGTGGTAAATAATAATTATCGTGTGCTATATAGTTCAGGTCAGGACGTATTAATTCCTTTGTCCTGCGGGAACAGAGGGTGGTGTTGGTTTACAGCAAATCCAGGGAAAAGCCATTGCCCTGATTGAATGAACTTTGCACCTGTGTTGTAAAAGGAAGGGTGTGTTATTCTTTGCCCATATTTGCCTTGCAACTGTATGCACCTACAGTACGGCTGGTATTTTTTTTCCTTACTCACAGGAAGTATCTATGGACATGCGTGTACATTAGTACCATGTCTCTAACGACTATGTTTGTGGCTGCCAGTGCAAATGTACAAGTAGGCTTTAGAGCATGTGAGTTTTAATGTTAAAGTAGTGTAGGCTGAAAAGTGAAGGAAAACAGTAAAAAAAAAGACATTTAAAGCTAGGTTTATCTTCAGATAACCTGGATATTAAAAATAAAACAGCATTTTTTCCTGCACTACTTTAATATGGACGTGATAGGTCTTTAGTTTTCCTGCAAATTATGCACATGCGTATGTCTCTACATGTACTAAACGTGCTAGCACATTATATGCATACATAGCTATAACTTTTTGTGGGGCTCAGGTTGCATAAGCAGAGTGTATCATGTCCCAGAGACCTGATATTGCCAACGGAGGGAGGATAGTAACAGGCAGGCCTCACAGGGCTCATAGCTTCACCGCCGTAGATCATGTAGCACAGAAGGTGGGTCACCCAGCTGGGCTTGTTTTGTCTGAGCAATCAAAGAAATACAATCCTATAGGTGGAAATTTCAGGTCCAGAAAGTACAAATCCGAACCAATATTCGGTTCCAACCAACCAGCTCAGTATTAAGAGTCGTCGTCACAGAAGCTCTCAAGTGGTTGGCTGAAACAAAACCTTGGCCTGGATTTTTCTTTCTGGCCCTGAAACGTCCACCTCTGTTCCATTCTAAAAACATCCTCATAGGAATATGTATAGCCTGTCAAGTTTGAAAGTCTTTTAACAGTGAACCAGAAGATGTTATTTTTTAAACATGTGCATGTGTGCATACTATTGGTATTTATGTTGGCAAATATGAAAATCAGGCTTTAATTCAGCTAATAAGGTGACCTTGCTGGTTCCCCCACAGTTCCTCACTTTTTTAAGCAGCAGCTCTTAATGAATCTTAAGCCTGCAATAGAAAGAATGAGATGGATTATGAGGCTAAATGGAAGCATCCATCAAGCAATTAAAGCGTGATCACTTTGATTATCAAAGTCAAAACTTACCGCCTTTGTTAGGACCAATAATTAATATGACAAAAGATTGCAACAAAAATAGGTACTGCTTTTTGTGACAAGCCCTTGATCATTAGTGAAAGTAAATTAATGGTATTTGTTCCCAATCTTTTTCATGTTGAAAGACCCATGACGGAAATGGCTCTCCACCACAACAATGCTAAGATAAGCGGCATGTGACATTTTCAGTATGTGAATATTCATGAACGGTCTCAACTGTATTGCTGCGTGAAAGGGGTCAGAGGAATCACTGCCAGAAACGGGCCAGTATTATACATGCCTAGAATTAAATATTTAATTTAGTCATTTTAGTAAAGTCATGTTGTGACAAGCAGATGACTAACATAGAGCTCACAATGAACTTCCTGTTTCCATTGCCTAAATTCACTGGGAGTGGGGGGCAAACAGGAGCACGAATGAGCTGATAATACAGACCGGCTGATTCAAGATAAACCCAATGCAGTAATCTCTCTGCTGTTTGGCAAAATGCCGCTTTACCAAACTGTGAATCTTAATCTCTTTGTTATGTTATGGTCACACAATTTCAAGCAATTAATATTAAGGGAAAATAGATTGGAATGTTATGAAGGTAACATATACCACACATACTACAAGTGATCAAGTGATCATATTTTATTTGTATATGCTTTTATAAGGAATGTGTCTGAACATTTTACAAGGGGAATTTGTTTAAACCAGAAAGATTACATCTTAGGGCTCTCTTTGTAAACAGCTGAAAATAAACAATTATCTGGAATATTTCTTTAATATGTGGGATTTTGTATTTGGGATTAGGTTTGTTGTATAAAGAAAAAGCATTCATGTGTTGTTTCCTCCCTCTAGGGTTGACCCATCCCAAGAGATCATTAGAGATGATAGGACATATTTAGTCATTTTGCAGTTTGATTAACTTTGCTCTCCTCTTCCGGAGAAGACTGTGTAGATAAATATGGGTAGGCCTCGTCCTTTTCTTGTTTTCAAAATAAACAGGGAGGTCCTGTGATAAACTACCACATAGCTTCTATTAGAATAGCAGTCACAAAACTGGGAAGAAATATGTGCAGGAGATAAGGAGAAGGGACTTTGAAAAGGAAAAGGGATTCTTTATAAGTCACAGAGATGATATTGAGCTCGAGGGGTAACCCACTGAGCATCCATAGAGGATCAGTGTTTTAATGGTCTTCCAACAGATGTTTACATGAACAATGACATAGAGGTTTCAATTTCCTAGAGCCATCCAAGTGATGGCCATTACATAGTGACGGTCCAGGATGGATGAGAAACCCAAGCAGAAATTCCCAAAAAGTTTAAATATAACTTTAAAGTTTAAATATACTTATAGTGCCGGTCAGAAGTTTGGACACGCCAAGCCGCCTACAAAGGAGAGATCGCGTGTTACATCACATGACCTTATTTTGTTTGGTTCTAACCTGCCAGTGCTGCTTTGTGCATTTGAGGCCCTGAATATCCTACACGTGGACCCATGACTTCACTGAGTGTTGTCATTTTGTCACTCTCACCTGTAGTATAAGGTGTGTGCTCTGGTGACTTGTGTTCAGGGACAGACACCAACTGGCCAAATTCAGACCAGAGCTGCAGCCTCACAGCAGCTCTGAGCAGAGCCCAAGCTCTGCTCAGTTTCGTGTCTCTATTCCGCTTGTTATAAGTGTGATACCTGTACTTACTGCTCACTGGGTCGCTACACTGGATAAGCAGCTATGGAAAATGAATTAGTGCTACGCCTGTAAAGGTACATTGATGGCAGAGGAACTAGAAGAAGATATGACTGTGGGCAGTGGTGACCTAATGGTTAGGGTGATGGCCTTGCGATTAGAAGGTTCCTGGTTCAAATTGCCAGCTAGCAAGGTTCTGTTCCCCAGCTGCTGAATTCTCTACTGCATAGGACACATTTTGCTATTGTGTGTCAACAATGACAATTAATCACTTTCACTTCATACAATAAACCTTCATACAGTTTTTAAAAATTAATAATTCCTTTGATCATTACTTTTTACAATGTTTTCTGAAGGCATGTCTGACAACCTAAAAGGTAAAGAAAAATTACATGATATAAAACCATCAGTAACACTTTACTTGTAGCTATCATCTATAATGCATTATAGATACCATCAGAAGGCATTGTAATGGTTCATATAACAAATAATAAAACACCCAGCATCTTCTATTGACAGTCATAAGGCATTATAGTGTTGATAATACTTAATGAGCTCTTATGAAGGTATCTATAGTGCATTATAGATGAAAGCTTCACAGAGCATTCATAATGCATAATAAACATGGCTATAATGTGTTGTGCCTTTTTATAAATATTAAAAACCATGTTTATAATGCTTTATATATGCATTAAAGTGTTTTATTAATGTGCTTATTGATTCTAATAGACAGGGCATTGATAGAAGGTGTTAACAAAACATCAATATGCTTATCGAAAACATCTGCATATACAAAGTGGCACAGTGACTCAGTGGGTAGCTATGAGTCTGCACTCCCTCAGGGGTGAAGGTTCTCTTCCTTACTCTGACTCTGTATGAGTCCTTCAGGGGTGAAGGTTCTGTTCCTTACTCTGACTCTCTATGAGTCCTTCAGGGGTGAAGGTTCTGTTCCTTACTCTGACTCTCTGAGTCCTTCAGGGGTGAAGGTTCTGTTCCTTACTCTGACTCTCTCTGAGTCCTTCAGGGGTGAAGGTTCTGTTCCTTGCTTTGACTCTCTGTGAGTTTGCATGTGTGTTTTTTCCTTAATCCAAAATATGTGGGTTGGTGTCCCTGAAATAGCCCATTGTGTGTGACAGTATGTGACATGAGATGGTACATCCCAGGTGTTATAGGTCCTATTCATCCTGGGATAATGTTCAGGCTCCCCCATATCCTGTACTATAGACCCCGTTCACCCTGGGATAATTTCCAGGCTCCCCCGTATCCTGTACTATAGTCCGTGTTCATCCTGGGATAATGTTCAGGCTCCCCCGTATCCTGTACTGGATAAGGTGGATTAGTGAGTGAATGGATTGTACGGCTCTGGAGAAAATTAAGAAACCGCGTAAAATTTTCAGTTTCACTCATTTCTCAATTTATGGGTATGCACTTGTATAAAATACACATTTTTTGCAAACTCCAGCCTGGCTCTTCCCTGTTTCCTATTCATGAAGGGCTTCTTCCTTGCTTTACTGGACTTCAGTCCTGCTTCTATGAGCCTGAAATGAACTATCCTAGCAGTGCACTTCACACCTGCATTAAATGTTTCACATTCTATATGAAAGTGGTTTGATGTCATCCTCCGATTCATGAGAAACTGTCAGATAAGTTAACGGTCATCTCTGGCATTAGAAAGTCCCTTCCACCCTTGACCTGGCTGGTTTCTGGTCATTCCCATTGTCTCCTGCTTCACCTTGCTTTTGGGTGCTGCTGTCTTACAAACTTGGAAGCAGTCTGCCTCTTTTTTTTACTAGGCATGAACATATAAAGGTGTGTGCTTTTCTTTTTTGGACTGGTGGCATCTAAATATCTTTTATGATAAAACATCTTCATTATAATGGAGTACAGTAATAATACAAAATAATATTTAAATACATCATCTTTACAGCCACATTTTGTACGTTTTCACCTTGCCTGATACCGTGCCATTAATCGTACCACATGAAGCATCCGGTGCTTTTTAGGTCCTTTGATTCACTTGGTTATAAAAGTGGGTGTGGAAGACCTGCCGATAGGGTGGGCGGTAACAGCGAATTCTCAAGTTTGAAGGGACGCAGGGAACCTTTCCGCAACAGGCAGACACCCACCGCAGAGGGGAACATGGCCTCGGAAGGAAAATGCCCGCTCCGCACGGATTTCTACCTCTTGCTGCTGGGCATATTATCTTGTATTCTCACCTGTTTCGGATTTAATCTAGACGTTCGGTTCCCAGTTATAAAAGAAGGAAAGACGAAAGGTAGTTTCTTTGGGTTCTCCGTAGCGCTCCATAACCAGACACAAGGCTCTCAAAGATATCTGTAAGTATCCTAACAGGTTACATTTCTTCCCGCAGCAAGTAAATATCGTTTCTGCTTTTGTACAAGTAGCAGTCTTGGAGATCGTATTTTTAAAAATGACATGTGAATAGAGAGCGTGCAAAGTTGCAGTGGTGTTGCTTGTACTTGCTGATATTAGGCGCTGTTACTGCGCTGCGTCTTACGGCTTCGTCCCCTTACCTTGGTCGCACCGGCCAACCGGTGGCCACCTGATTTTGGTCTAAATTAGAGGGCATCTATTGTGTACAGTGTAGTCTAATAAGAAAGGCTCGTTTTTGAACAGTACTACCTGCCACCTGTCTTCGCCTACACCACAAAATAAACCTTCCATCTGCCAACGACGGCTAAAGTAAATAAAACAAGAGACCCTTGTAATATTCCCGAATTTCATTCCGATTTTATTCATTCAGCAAAATAAATTTTCTTTTCATGTAAAAGTTAAAATACGGGAATATCCCTAATATTTTGTTCCTTGGACAGCCATATCTTTGGTAACTCTATTTAGGAATTACAGTAAACTGGAATAATGGGTGTAAAATGGTTTATTAGTTCCCAGGACTGCAGCAAATAGATGATCTACAGCTGACACCGAAGAACAATATTTTTCCATTAATGCCTTTTGTCAGGAGCGTTACAGATTACGGCATCCCCTGCATCTCTCCTTTGCCTCAAAGTGCATTAAAGTACCTTTAGATTTAAGCACCGACTTACATTTACGGAAGTTATAACGGAAGTTTCAGTTACTGTACCCAGTAAACCGCGTCTGTCTATTCAGCCATATAATTAGTTAATTATAGACTACTTAGTATTAAACTGAGCCTGTGTGCCTATCAGGGTATATTTATTCTTTCATGTAACGTTTATTCACGGTGCTAAATTCATTATCTTTAAAAGAATATTTTTTTCCCGGTTAATTATGAGTTTATTGAATAAGGGCATGAGGTATGGCAGCTCAGAATAAGTACAGATAAGCCTGCAGGCAGTAAGCTAAGAATGTTTATTAGTTGTTTATTAGTGATCATTTATAATGGGCCAATCAGCCCTGCTGCGAACATCATTTACAACTAGGGTCGGCGTTCTGGCGAGTTGAGCTACCTATCGAGATGTACTGTCGAGCCTATTAGCTCATGTGCAGTTCCACCGTTTTGGGATTTGGGTTAGGTTTTAGGGGTTTGGGTTAGGGTTAGGGTAAGGGTTTTAGGGGAGTTGGGGGTTTAGGGTTAGGGTAAGAGTTATGGTTAGGGATATCGATTAGCACTACGGTAGAATAACTCGACAAAGTAGCTCACAGAACACCGGCAGTGGATTATGTTTTACTCGGTGTAATCAAACTGGAGACTGTATTCAGAATATGTCTAGAACAACATCCACGTCAAAAATGTTACATGTTTATGCCTTTCAGAGTTATTTTGTGTGACATTTAATGCTAGCCTATATGGATCGGAAATCAAAGTAGGAATATGTTAAAATTAAATAGATCAGAGGGCTTTGCTAACGGTTTTCACGTAAATTCTGATGTTCCGACAGAAAGCGGGACATTTCGCCCTCTTCCCCAGTAACGTGGGATCGTATTCGCGGCAAAAAAAACAATTTCCTTTGTATCGTGTTCCTGTCGCAAACGGTGTACCGTTTTATTGTAGCAGATTGCTGCGTGTACAGGCGTTTAATGTCATTGCTTGGACCTTTGGTATTGTGGCCCCAGGTAAAACAGGTGGTCTAGCAGGGCTCTGTAGTGAATGGCAGTAATTGTTTTGGATGGGGGTGCTTAGAAATCCTTCTGCCATCTTGGAAAAACTGCAAAATATAAAGTACAGGTGTAGGTTGAAGTGGTGACTTTATGCACTGCGGTATGTGTTATATTTTGTTGTTTTTTAAATGTCTTTAGTGGCATATACTGTTCTGTGCTTTTCAAAAAAAAGGGGGGGGGTAGATTACCAGCTGTAGCTGTTTTTTTTTCCCTTTAATTTTTAGGGGATCTATCTAAGTAAAGTGCAATAAAGTTGAGGCAGCTGCAGTGCCTGCAGGTGGGACTTTGTGAGCAATAACAATGTAAGATGCTGTTTGGACTGAGATTGCAGGGGGTAGCCAAGGAGATTCCATGTGTTGGAGCGATACTTTCTTCCTCACTGCGCTTACACTGTTTAATTCCCTAGAATTTGTCCAAATTGAAGATGATCGTGCCTTTAGTTGAGTGTGACAGTAAAACATGCTGATTAATTACACACGTGTGGCATGTCCTTAAGTGCAGGTGGTACAGTGGTTAAGAACATAGGCTCATTAACTGAAGAGTATCTTTGCTGTAGTGCTCTTGAGCAAAGTAATTGACAAATAATTGCCTTTATAAATAATGATCAATACTTTATTGATCTCTGTGGGGAAATTGTCTTTATGCCTCCCTCAACTTGCTCCTTGTAGAGTAAACTGGCCGCAAAGGGACAGACAGCTGGGGGTTAAGGGCCTTACTCAAGGACCCACAGATGTGCTGAGGCTGGGTTTGAACTAACAACCTTGTGATTACAGGCACAGCCCACTGAGCTACACACTGCCTCACAAATATTTCTCTATGAATAGATTTTAAAATAATTGTTTTAAAAAAGGTGTTTGTCAGGCAACCAAACATTAAAGCAGCTAAACTCACCTTCGAAGCCAGTTTTGATGCCAGCTAAAGGCTGAGCATAGTCAGTTCTTATTATGTGGCAGTATTGCTGAGTAACAGTAGAAGGAATGGGTAATAAAAGCTAATTCTGCTCTGGCCTCCAGTAGCACTGGGCATCAAGCTGCATGGTGCCAGCTCCTAATTGGCCCTGAATCCTGCCTGGGTAGCTTTCTGTGCAGGAAGCACTGGGCAGTGGCTGACTGTGTCTTGGGCTTGTGGGGGCTGTCTGGTGGGGGGTGGGGGGGGAGGGACAGATGGCTGCCGTCCAGCAACTGCAGTCCAAAAGCTGGGGGCGTGGTCCCCGTAATGCGGCTGGATGGTGTGTAAGGAGCTCCTCTGAATGACCTCATCGCGGGCCGAGGACCCCGAGCCCCTTTGTGTTGTGACGGCCGGGGCCAGAGCGCCACACGATCATCCTCAGTGTTTTAAATTGGCAAATGATTATTTGATATGAAAAACATGTTTTTACCATATTATTGGCTTCTACTGGTTCACGTCTAATTTAAAACATCTGATGCTTCTTGCATTGTTTTTTGAGCATCAAAGGAGATTACGTGTGTCACTGTCAAGCAAAGTACTGTTTTTCTTGGTCTCCCTGTATTGTGGTTTATGTTTTACGGGCACCCCAGCTGCGTCTACATGATTTCCCCTCAATAATGTATTTTTTTTTTCCCCAGTCAGCTTATTTTCTCAGGACACCATGCTATGGAGCATTTAAAGAATGCGAAATGGGGTAGGGAGAGCGCTCTAATCTGCTCAAAACACGAAGGAAATATTTAATTGAAGACATCCTTGAAATATTAGAAACATCTGAGTCCATTTTCCACAGAAGGAAAAGGACAGTTGGGGCTGGGTTCACTAATTTCATAGGCAATCAAAGACAAGTATGGAGTTTAGAAGCTGGAGCTCAGTGTCTGTTCGTCCACCTGCCTGGCTACACACCTGCAAGTTAAACACTGCAGCAAAGGGAGTGCTGCATACCATAGTGCAGATAAGAGCCACCTACTGAAGTCTGGAATGTTGCAGAGCCCTTAGGCAGCTAAGTGCATTTATTTCACTAGTCCCCTACGTGTTTGCCTCCTTTCCTGTGCCCTCCCCCACAGTCTGGTTCAGGCCATGCCTGAGCTTAGCCCCTCCGCTTATTCCACAGTGACGGCTTATGTCCACGTTCTGATTGGCCAGTCCAGTCTCACTGACCCTAAGGAATCCCTGGAATGCTTGGCCCTTTGCTGTGTGCATTGCCTGCCGAGTGGCAGGTTGGGACAAGCCTGGTGATGGAGGCAGGTAGTGCAGAAGCCAGTGCTTGGTTTTTAAGATGTGGGCTTGTGTATTAGGTTTTTGGCTCTGTGAAGGTCAATCGGTAGCACTGCCCCTACCCAAAACGCATTCAGTTGCCTGTCTGTTGCCCACTGCTCCTTGTTGTCCGTGATTTACAGCTATCAGACTGCAATTATTTCTTTCCATACTAATCTTTTCATTATCATATGTTAATTACCTTACAGTTTACGCCTCACAATCTACTGCTCTGATTTTTTTGCACTATAGCATTTAAAATACATTTTGTCTTCAAGTTATAAACCCCTGAAGCCTGTCATGAACGGGTGTCCCATCCTGGGTATCCCCTGCATGGTGCCCAATGATGGACTGGCATTCCATCCAGGGTGTGCCCTGCCCTGTGCCCCGTGATAGACTGGCATCCCATCCAGGGTGTCACCCTGATTTGTTGCCTGTACTGTCTGGGATGTGATCTAGAATAGATCCTCCCTTTGTGACCCTCTGATTCATATAGTATATATGTGTACTGTTGGACGGGCTTCATCCATTCTGTTTATATTATAGTTAGCAATTTTATGAAAAAGATTATGAACAGAGTGCTGTAGCATATTGTCCATCTTCCCTGTATCTCTCTTGGCTAAGCTACTTCTCTGATTTTCACTCTGCTTATTTTATTACTCTTTCCAGTTATTCTCCATTTTCTAAAAGAGTCAAATCATCTCTTTTATGTTCCTTCTTGCTCTGCTGTTTCGTAGGATGGAATCTGACCAGAGTTTGGTCCTCTCAATGTTTCTGGCAAAGCTTGGGCTGTCGAGGTGGTTCAGCACAGGAATCACACCATGGAGACTGCAACAATGACACCATACAGACAGCCAGTAACCGGCCTGTAATCCCTTAGTGTTTTCAAGGGAACAGAAAATGCTTTAAGTGTTGAACTTGGCACTTTCATGTCCCCGTTAGAGTGTCCTGCCTAGAGTTGGTGGGTAGATCTACTTTTTGTGGTATATCAGTATATTTTCTAAAGAGGTATAGGATGAGACAATACTATTTATATTAATATACTTTTACCATGTGTTAAAATTTAGGCTGTCAATGTTAATGTTAATTTTAAAATCATAACACCTTAGTTCTTATTGAATGGAGAGGAATATGGATGAATGAGATGTATGGCATGAGACAATACAATTTATTGATATACACTGCCTGGCCAAAAAAATGTCATTGCTTGAATTTAAATCAGTAGGTACTTAAAAGCTAAGGATAGGATCTTTATTAAAGCTTAGCAACATTATGCAGGTGAATACCTGAATCTACTGAATGGCCAGGTTATACCATCAATGGGTTTTCTCCTTACCTAAAGGCATGGACATATTCCGGGATGATAATGCCAAGATTCATATGGTTCCAACTGCTAAAGAGTAGTTTAGGGAGCAAGGAATCATTTTCACACATGAATTTGGTAGCACAGAAGCTTGACCTTAACCCTGCCGAAAGGCTTTCAGATGTGCTGAAGAAGACTTTACGGATTAGTTCAACTCACCTATCATGAATAGAAGATCTTGACGAGAACTTAATGCAAATCTGGATGAAGAAAATGTTGAGATGCTGCATAAGCACGTGGAAACAATGCATTAACAAATGTGCACCACAATCAGTTAAAGGAGGTTCAACAAAATATTAAGCTGCAACTCTTTTTTGGCCAGGCAGTGTACCTTTATTGTGCATTAAAATAGCATGAGCAGAGCTTTCTAAAGCTTTTCGATAGTATTCCTTCCTGCGTGCAAAGCTTCCGTCATGACGCACAGAATCCCAGGATTTACAGCTCAGACAAAAACATTCCCCTAGCTTTTCATGGGGAATCTCATGGAGGGGAAAGTCCATTTGAACATTGTTACTTGGTTCATTTGATTAAAAAAAGTGACAGATAAAAATATCGTAGATTGAAGTCTTTGTTTTATTTTATTGAGGTTAACGTTAAAATGAAGATCTGCGTTTTCAGTGGTTGTCAAACTTCTGTATATGAAGGTGTTTGCCAAATCGGTTTTAGATTTTGATCGACTTGTTTTGAGAACAACGTCATAAACCGATAAAAAAGAGACTCTTGATAGTGTAGTGGAGTTACACTTTGATGTCGTAGCTGCTCTACTTGACGGATGCAACACTGATATAGGCAAAATGTTTTTTTATCTTTGTTTTCAGACTTAAATTTCTATACCTAAGAGTTGTAGTTATTTGCAAACATAGAAGGAAACCTTGTATTTGCAATTTGCTTTTCATTTTGTTTGTGACATCTCACATATGTCTTTGACTGACAAGCTGAACATTTCATCCACTCCCTAGAAAATACCGAGATGTACATCATGTATCGCTATTCTGCCTAAGAATGCAGAGATATGGTCCATAACACCCTGCCCTAATCCCACCCCAGTATCTCAGGTTCTTCCTATTGGCCTAGACTGGCTGATTCCAGTGGGCCAGAGAGACTCTCTGAGATCCCACAGCCGACTGCCCTGTGCTACCTGATCAGGACGGGCAGTCAGTAGATGGCTGGATAGAAAGATGGATGAATGAAAGTTTTCTAATAGCTTTTGATTGTCGTCCACAGATCAGCTTGGGGTTGTGATTGTGGTTGTGCAGCTCGCGTTTAACCTTTCTTCTCTGGCATCCTTTCAAAAATGAACACTGCTGAGAAATCAGAGATGGGAAAATGACATTTGTTCCACATTAAGGCTAAACATCTGAGAAAACCACCCTGGTCTCCAGTGAATTTTCTAAGTGTTTGTTGTTATGCTTTGAAACTCTGATGCCATATGGGCAGTCTGGTGATCATACTGGGTTTATATTGCCATCCATTTATATTCTGTAGTGCTTTTCCAGTACAGGGGCACAATGAGATGGGGGGGGTATTCCAGGAAGTCAGATGGCAGTTGTCTGTCAAAAGGAATATAATAACTGAAGAACTAAGAGTCCTCCTGCGTAGCCTGCTACCTTATGGTATCATGACCGCATTTCATGCAGTGCCAGGAGGCCTTTTAAGCTGGCAATGACAGAATGACACATAGCTGCACTTTCGAGTCCTTTACCTTCTGCGATTCTCATGCTTTGCATTAAAGTCACCTGGTTCTATGGTTTCATCTGTCTTTTGCTCTTAAAGAAAAGAAGAAGTATCAAAATGAAGACGTAATAGTGAGAATAAGTGCTTGAAATGTGGAACTTCTAATTTAACTTAAAAAAACAGTATTTGTTTTTGCTGACTTCCCTCTAAAGCAGCTGTAATCTTTGATCATAGATGACTTTAATGTCATAATTGTATCTGTAGTAAATTTCAGTCAGTGACATTCTTTTTCTCTTTTTTGGTTTTTTATGACTCTGTGAACTGGAGACATCTTTGTAAATGCCTGTTGGATTTCTCATCTAGTGCCTTCAGTGTGTGTTAATGCTCTTCGAAGGAATTACTTAATTAATTAATTTCGTCCACCATTTTTTTTTTGACTAAAAAAAGCATGTCCAGGTCTGTCTGCATCAGCTTCATCATCCATCCATCCATCCATCCATCCATTTCCAAACCGCTTATCCTACTGGGTCGCGGGGGGAGCTTCATCATCTATTATTGCAATTACTGCAATTTTAACTTAATATGAGAATATATGTAAAGTCCCACACTCTACTAATTAAAAAGGCCTTTTCAATGAGCTGTCTCAGATTTTTTTTTTAATAAGAAGCTGTGAACTTTCCATGGTCTGTGGTACATACCCATAGTTAATGTCAAGTTTGACATCATTTGCCTGTTGATACATGCATATGAATATTGGCGCCAAATGCACATGCCTGTGATCAATTTCCTAGACTTTCTGCACCTGTCATTTTCCAGCTCCACTTATTCTGATCTGTTAGGCCTCAGGACCCACCGTACATCTACAGTTGTGGCACAGTCATCATATCATCTCTGATCATGAGGGTACACACAGCAAAAAGACTGCAGTCATTGCACTCTGGTGCATGACAGTTCTGTGTATCTTGCAGACCGTTTAGCACAGTAAATGCTATCGCTGGCCCATCTCTCCCTGACGAGCCGCTATAGACCCTGACGCACGCTTGTGGCTCTTCTATTTTCCACCGACTCCTTCCTGAGAGGCAAGATTTGACCATAAACAGGGTCCTGTCGCTCATCTCCATGGTGACTGCCACGCAAGGCAGGTGGCGAGTCACACGGGTGCCGCGTTTCCAGGCATTGTCCTTAACGTTCTCGGAGACCCTCAGTCATTTCTCTGCATATTAAACAAGTGGTGTGAGTGTGAGTCGTTACGTATGCAGAGTGTCTGAGCTTAATGATGAAGTGTTTAGCTGCCGCCTGTTTTATGCTATATATTTTTATCATACATGGTATTTGCTTTATTGCTGTTTCTAACAAGTGCTTAATTAACGTAGTTAACGTACAACTAAGTGTTACAAAGGTCAGAGTCATGAGCACTTTGTTGCTGCGATCTCACCCTTGATTTACAACCAGTAAGATATGATTGCATTTAAAATCCAGTAAAAACCACAGCGCACTACCTGCTGTGGTACCGATGAGTAAGGCACCCAGCTGAAGTTACATCTAGGAACTAGAAAAGCTATTTGGTGTCCTTATCCAGAGTGTTTAATGCAGTGTACTAGCCTGACACGGTTCTTTTCATGCCCTTTGTGTCAGTGTGGGTCTCCATGCTAGTACCTAGCAACATAATTTGGTCTGTTGTTTTCTTCTTTTTCTGGGCAGCTGCTACAGTTGTGAGCATGCATGATACACTGACCTCAGGCTTGCTGATTTTTTTTTAACAGTGACTACTTCATGTAATGTGAAAATTCATAAATTATGCATGCATTTAATTTGAATAATTGTACATTGTTAAAAGTGTGGGTGATGTGACTTTCCTTCCACAGACCGCTAACGTAAGTGAGGCTGGAGGTGTTTCTGTAGTAGGTTCAGCACACATACCTTTGGCATACCTCGGTAACTAATGTATTGGGGCAGGATTCTACAGTGTATGAAGTCCTTAGCTTTAGGGTAAATATTACACTTCAACTTCAGCACAACACAACGATGTATCAATCATTGATCAGAGACACATTGCATTGCGCTATATAACTGATAGTTCTGCCTATAATGGATAATATTCTGAAGTAGTCCATCTTAAAACCTTCAGATCTCACATTCATGACTTTAACCTCCGCACTGCTTACCTAATGACAAACACGCAGGTCGTCAACCTGGCAACGTTTGCGCTGTGCTTTGTTTACATTGCGTATGTTAGATCAGGGGGATATTCCACATAGCCAGATTTCTTCATTAGCCAGATAACGTAAGCCAAATGTAGGGATTGTTCAATAGGATTTTCACTTACATGGTTTCCCGTTGGACATTTTCATATTTGGCTTAAATCACCCAGCTAACTGAGAAATCCAGGTGTGTGGAACCTAACCCCCCCCCCACCCCCAGTATCTGAGAGGTTGTAGCAATTCTATCATCAAAGGGCTAAGAGGTACATTCAAGGACACAGTGAACACGCTGGATGGGATGCCAGTCCATCACAGGCTGCCTTCACTCACACGCATCATTTAGACACAAAATTTACCTAATCACATGTTTTGGAATTCAGGAAAAAATGGATTACCCAAAGGATTACCTGGAGGAAACCATTGCATGAACACAACCTCAGAGGGACGAGGCAACAGCGCATGCAACTGAGACAATGCGATTCAAAATATCATGCAGTAAAGTTGTTTAAGAAAAAACAGCTGGTTCTGGTTTTTTGAAGATGAACTCTCTTTACTTAGTTTTCTCTAACTTTCAGAGGCTGTGGGAACACAATAATCACATGCCACAGTATTGTTAGATACACACATACTCCAATTAAGTAGGTGGTCCTCCTTTTTCTTCAGATGTTTGCCTTTGGCTCTCTTGACTCATCTGCCTTTCTCCCCCCCATTCCCAGCCCCTCCTTCCCTCCCTCCCTCCCTGCCAAGCTCTCAGCATCTGTGGAATCTCACATACTGCCTTTGACTAAGTGATCCCAACCCCAGCGCCTCCCCCCCTTTTTTTAGAGGTAATTGCATTAATCAATAAGAGGACGAGCTACAGCTCATGAGGATGTCTGGTCCTGTTCCTTAGAGAACTGGATTAATTGGTAATGTTGTCTATGAGGTAGCTTCCATATTGTATCTGATTAGCAATTCTGAGCGGAAGGTCAGCTCTCTTTTCTCCTCACTGCTAGGCAGTTATGGCTTTGGTTGGGAAATTTTGAGTAATGGTACCTTATTTCTTTTTGAGTTGACTTATTTCTCCTCCACATGTAGGCCTCCCATCTGGGCCTGTGGTAAATGTGGTTAGATTTGCTGCAATGTGTCTCCTGTAGATATTGGTGCCTCCTCTGAGCTGCCAGTGCCAACAGGATCCATAGCACTAAAACCGTCTCTCTCTGCTGTCTAAACACCCCAAGTGCCTGATACAGTCTCCAAGAATGCAATAGTGTTTTTTTTCCCCAGTCCCTTTTCTACTGAGTATATTTTCCGTAAAACCCTCAGATTTCATTTGCATATAGCTTTGCTTTTTTTGTGAGTTGATTGTCCCTGACTCCATTTTGACAGCATCTTGGTAGATATTGAAATCATACACCTTTTGTGAATGTATAATGTAATAATAGGCATTGCGTATCTCACTCTGGGGCAGATAACACCTGGTAATAAAGCATATACCTTCAGGCTACAAAAAAGTCTGTCTTGCTCAGGTGACGTAGCCCTGCTTTCAGTATGCATTGTCCTTGCTTCTGGTATTTCACTGCCTCAGGACAGGGAATTGAAACATCGTGTCCACTTAGAACAAGTTGCTTGGCAATAACAGCGCAGAACTCACTGAACCATTTTTGCTTAGACTGGTATTTTGTACATTGCCCACCATGCAGTTGGAGAGATGGCGACACGGACGTTTAATAGGGGTGCGGTTTTGTGTCCCAGAAGAACAAACGCACGCAACAGTAAACATACAAAGAAGAATTTGCAGCTTTGTGAGAGCTGAAAATGGAGTGCCTGAATCTGTAGGCTTTCTGTCTGCTGTCATCAGGTTCAGACACGCCGATGCTCCTTCCCCCTTTATCTGACATCCCCGCTACACATTCCTTCCGTGCCAAATCTGATTTGTAGTCACATGACTCCCTGAGGAAAGAGCAGGCATGCGAGGTGGTGTGTGGGTGCTGAGATTAGACACATCTGAAGGCCGTAAATTGTTTCTTTTATCCTTTTTCTACTTCTCGCCTTACCGAGTGTCAGATTTATTGTCTTTCTTCTTCTCAGTCTTCTTTCTCTCTCTTCGTTTATAACGGCTGGCCATTATTGTCAGCTATACCCTCTTGTTATGTTATCAGTTACACACATGTGCAAGGCAACAAAGAAAAGTAGACAAACACAAAGACACACTGTTCTCTGACACTGGTATATGGTGGCCTGCTATGTCATAACTCGTCGGCCTACTAAGCACAAAATTTGCTCCTTTGTTCCTTTTCCTGTGTTAGCGATCGATGCCTCTTTTTCCAAATGTTGCCCTACCATAAAACTTTCGTGATCTGAAAATGTCCCACACTCAGGCTCTGATCTTTGTGTTCATCTTGTCACTGTTTGCCAGGATATGTGAAATATTGCGTCCCCCAAGCTTTGGTGTGTGGTGGATTTTTATCTTCATTGTGTTAATTTGTGTGTGACAGAAACAGGCTATGTTGTAATTCTCCAGGCTTCTGACCGGTGCACCGAAGGAGAAAGCCCTACCACAACTAAAGGTCAATGAGACAGGTGCTGTTTATTCCTGTCCGGTCACCACGGAAACCTCTGACTGCACGAGGATGGATCTGGTCAGCTCAGGTAGGCAACCTCTCTCATCTTTGTCTTTTCCTCTGTTGGGTAAGAATGTATTAGGAAGCCAAAATGGACCTATTAATTAAAGTATAATCCAAAAGTAATGTATAATCTTCCATTTTCTAAACTTTATTTTTTGATATTGTGTTGTTTGGCTGTTGCATATACTCAAGTTGTAATTAGATACTATTTCATAAAATTTTGCAGCATAAAATAGTAAGTTTCTGTACTGAGGTTTTGTCTATTTGCTAATTTGGTTTCAGGAAGCTAATTCATTTCCGTTACCGTGTATCACAGTTATGAGAGAGTTCCCATGTTACTGATCATTTCACAAGATGGGTTGATTTTCTTGAACAAACCAGACACCATGTTTCTGAAGAAAAAATGTTTACACTGCTGTATACACTGGAGTCCCTGGCTACATTAGCATTGACCAGAGGGTTTTTTTAACAAAGAGCATCTGCACACAAAACATTATAGATTCAGAAAAACTGAAACTTCCCTTACCATCCTAGCAATGGTGTACCTGTAGAACTTTAGTCACATTGTTCTCATGCTGTTAGGAGTAAGTTATTCATATGTTTGGAATTGGTTTCTATGCACATACAGCAATGTTGTAATTTGTAAGGCAACAGTAATAACATCTTGTCCAATCATAAAGATTCACTCATTCTCCCCACCCCAAGCAATATTGGGGGTAGTTGCTCTTGGCTTTGTGTCATTCATATAATTTAGCCCCTAGGGAGCAAAAATTGGGGAACCCTGCTTCAGGTTAAGCTGGCCTCTGGGAGGCATCATGATGGAGACAGAGGTGACAAACCTCACCAGTCGTCTTTTAGAGAGGCACTTTAAAGGCTCCCCATTACATAAACATTAAAAACAGTAACATCTGTGCTTTGGAACTGCATGAACAAAGAATCAAAAAATCAATAATGAAAGATTTTAATGTGCAGAAAAATAAGACCGTGGTTCAAATAGTCATTGAGCAAAGCAAAGCGTCCATGCTCTGCAAGAGAATTTGTCTTCCTCTATGTTCATCTGGGTACCAGTTTGCTGCTGCAGTCTAGAACCATGCAGTTCGGTGAATTAGTAACTAATAAATAATGCTTAGTGTGTGCCTGGTTCTTGTTTAGGCACTTGTGGAGCATTGATACACGGCACGTGTGTAAACATTTTGCTTGCTCATTGTGTTTGACTCTTTATAGCTAGCTCCACGGAGATGGTGGAAGACATGTGGCTCGGCGTGGCCATAGCCAGTCAGAGCGCGGAGGCAGGGGGCCACGTGTTGGTCAGTATCCCTGCTCTCTGTATTAGCCTCAGAGCCGCTTCCTCATGCTCCATCTACTGACACTTTATTTGGATAGCCTGCCTACAGAGGGTTAACAGTCTTTGTAATACCTTCTTAATACATTTTCATACGATACTTTACACTGGATTATGAATACTGACCTATAGTCCATTATCCTCCTGAGACCCCACCCATTCATTTATGTCCATTGTAGTGGACATTTTGTTTTTGCATCTATCTTTTCACTGATGTTAGGAAACATATTTATTCCCATTGTACACTAAAGAGGACATTCTGTGAAATGAAAAATTAAAATACATTTGAAAAAATCTAAATTGTAAGATCTATATATCCTAAAATTACAGGACACTTTTTTCTTGGGTCTCAGAAAGGTACAGATGAGAGCTTTTATGCATTTATAATGCTTAATAAACATGGTATAATATGTTATGCCTTTTATAAATATTTATAGCCATGTTCTTAATGCTTTATGAATGCATTATGAATATGTTCATATATTCTTGTAGACATGGCATTCATAAAAATTATAACCAAAACTTGTAATATATGTATGAATGTGCACCTTCAGTTATTATACTGTGTAAAATGACTAAAAGTTACATTTTACTTGTGTTTCCCTGTAATTACCATCAGATTATTGTAGCACCGATGAAAAGCATTTATTAGCCCAACAGAAATTAGTATCCTAGACTATAGGTATGATTTTTGTATCCTTCACACACTCCGAGCAGCATGTGTTTTATGTGACAGGAAATAACTGGGTAAGCACATGTCTGGTAATGATGTTCGCAGGCCTGTGGTCATCGCTATGTCAGCTTGCTAAAGGGAGCCTCAGACCAGTTCCGTATGATTGGCAAGTGCTACGTGCGGGGAAACGACTTGACCTTTGACCCCAACGACGAATGGCAGTCCTACAGTTACGAGGGCTGCAACCCCAACTTTTACATGGACGCCGAGGGCTTGTGCAATATGGGCATCTCAGCCGGCATAACGACGACGGACGTCATCACTGGGTCTCCAGGCAGCTATACCTGGCAAGGTGGCGCAGATTGACATGGCGAGTGGTGCTTTATGTGTTGTGCTGCTTCATGGAGTCCTGGATCGAAATGCTTGTTGTCTTTGTTCTTTCCACCGTCAGGCAACGTCCATGTCACATGGAGGGATCCTACTCCTGGAAACTCCTGGGATTACATTAGCAAAAATATGGACAAAATGGGCAAGCACTACAGCTACATAGGTAGGGTGATGCCGCCTACTGTATCTTAATGCTGTGTATCATGTGCCTCGTGATTCATGCTTTTTTATAAGGGCTGTGCTGTTGGCTGAAGATCAAGACTCCTTCCTTGGAAGTTTTGCAATTAGTAAATTCTGATAGCAGGAATGAAAGATATTTTTATTTAATTTCTCTTAAGTGTTTGTTCTATGGGGGTGGCATAGTGGTGCAGTGGTTAGCACTGTTGACTCACACCCTTGGGACTGGGGTTCTCTGCTAGGGTTCTATGTGTGTGACCTAAGACTTAACAATGTATACCCCCCACAGAATTATTGTTATTAAAATGGCAGTTGGAGTTTTCCAGCTTCATTGACCAGTACCATAAGTATTGTAGTGTTTTGCTGTGTATTTTATTGTGTCTTGAACAGTCACTGTGCATTTGTTTGAGTGTTGTGCAGTCACAGTGTAATTGTGTTTTTTCTAATCCACTTATAGAGTTTTAACACATTCACACACTGTATTGCTATGTAGTGGAATGCTTTCCCACCTGTCTTCTTAGATGTGCTGAAAGAAATACCATACAAAAGAAAGCAAAATACACTATATTGACAAAAGTATAGGACCCACCTCTTAATCATTGAATTAAGGCGTTTTATTTAGACCCATTGCCACAGGTGTATAAAATCAAGCACCTAGCCATGTAGTCAGGGTTACAAACATTTGTGAAAGATTGGGTCATTCTGAGGAGCTCAGTGAATTTAAGCATGGTATTGCCATAGGATGCCAACTTTGCAATTAGTCAGTTTGTGATATTTGTTCCCTGATAGATATTTCATAGTTAACTGTAAATGGTATTACAGTGGTACCTTAGTTCTCAAACTCATTAGAACTCGAATTTCTTAGAAGTCGAACCAACCAGTTTGAAAAAAAAAAAGACCTAGAACTTGATCTGAATCTCAGAAGTCAAACCGTGAACACTGACTTAAGAACTTGTACACGCGAGGAAATGAGACAATGATACACAGTAACAGTAATTATCATTATATAAAATGCATTTAAAAATAAAGATTTCTTATTAATTATTATAATATTAATAATAAACCATTAATACATTTAATTATAATAATATTGTCATGCTGAGCTGGGACAGAACGGAGACAAAGGTGCAGACGTCAGTGTATAGGGGAATATGGGGTTTAATTACAGGTGAGGCAGGCAAAACGCAGACGGACAATACAATGAATTGTAGGACTGGGGAAGCAAACTGAAATGCCGAGGAAATACAGAGGACTAATGACAACAACCAGAAACAGCTGATCACACGGGGATTCCACACAGGGTTAATGAGGGGGCGTGGCACACGGAAGGAGCGGACGATCGGGGCAGGACACATTGTTCGGATACATTTATTTTCTTACTTTACAAGTTACTGTTCTGATAAATGTACTTAGATGTGTTTAGTACAGTATATGCTCTTCTTATTTTATCCGGTTCATTTTGTGTTTAAATGGTAGAAAGAAAAAAAACAGGATCGGGAACCAATTAATTGGTTTTCCATTATTTCTTATGGGAAACTTTGATCAGAACTTGAACTTTTTAGGATTCGATCTGGAGTTCTGAACGGATTAAGTTTGAGTTCTGAGGTACCATTGTATTTCAAACCGGAAGCGTTTAGGAACAGTAAACTCAGTCATGAAGTGGTATACCACGTACAGTAACAGGGCGGGGTCACCAACTGTTGTTGCACACAGTGCGTAAAAGTCACCAATACTCTTAATTCAATAATCACAGCGTTTCAAACTTACTCTGACATTAACCCCAATACAAAAACTGTGTGCATCACTGCTTCACGGAGTGGGCTTCCATGGTTGAGTATCTGCATGCAAACCTCACATAACCAAGAGCAATGCTCAGTGTCTGACGGAGTGAGATAAAACACACTACCACTGGACTCTGGAGCAGTGGAAACATGTTTCGTGGAGCGAAAGTGTTGTGTCTCTTGTAGTCACATTTTGTTGTATTGTATTTTTCTTGTTTAGTCAGTGTATGTGGATTTGCATGTGTTATACAGTCACACCAAAGTGACATCTATTGCCTGTCACAGGTTATTCTGTGCTGGAGGGGCAGAAGGTGCTCAGCAAGGATAGCTACACAGTGGTGACAGGGGCTCCCCGCTACGAACACAAAGGCTCTGTCTTCCTGGTATTAAATGGTAATAATAAGCTCACTGTTAAGCACGTCCTGAACGGAGACCAGGTGGGCTCCTACTTCGGAAACAGTATCGCCATCGCCGATCTCAATAACGACGAGTAAGTATATGTCTCTCCTTTATGCACTGGGCCTTGTGCTGTGATATTCCTGAGGGCGTCACAAAATCAAAAGAACAACAACTTAAAAATGACCCTGAATGATTTGTGCTGCTAGGGTTGTCCTGCTTCCTTCTTCCTGTTTTGGAGACTTTTCAGGTGCTCATAGTTTGAACTGTGGTGAAGCATATTTTTCTCACTATCAGCTAGATAGCTAAATGAATGCAGAAAACCCATGAAAAGTACATGTCTTATAGTACTCATCTTCAGAGCTTGGCAGGATGACCCAGATTAAACCCAGAAAAGTGATCAGCTTGGCTGTACTGTATTTATGATGATTTTCTTACTAAATACATCAGTAGGCATTAGGCTTATCATCAGTTGTCATGGTAATGCAAGAGATCACCCAGACCTAGTATTGTGCCCTTACTCTACCTCAAGCCGCTTGAAAAACAAAGCATGCCATTACGTAATAATGTCTTTTCTCTGTTTATTTAAACTAGGAAGTGTCTTTATTTTAAAATATATCCTGTTTAGTTTTTCTCACCAAATGCACTGTAAAAGATTCACTTGTGTTTCAAACCTGGTAGAGAGCAAGAGAAATGACTTGTCTTCTAATACTCAAGTAACTAAAAAATACTTTGGTTATCAAAGTTTACAGTTATTCTGCCTTCAATCTGGACTGGATGAAAGATGCCTTGCTGCTAATTGCTATCTGTAGCCTTTTCTTAAATGTCACTGTGGGATTTAAGAACAGGTGCACACAGATGTCACACAACAGACCAGAAATGCATGACAAGCAGAGCACGAGTGTCTTTCAGTCACAAACACCCGTATTTAACCAGAATTTGGTTTGTGTGTTCTGCAAAACAGTTGGAACGATTTGATCGTGGGGGCCCCGTTTTACTTTGACCGCAAGAAGGAGGAGGGCGGGGCGGTCTATGTCTACATGAACGAGAATGGCTCCTTCCAGGAGACGGCTAGCATTGTGCTGTGCGGATCTGCGGGTTCAGGATTCGGCATGGCTGTCGCCACCATTGGGGACATTAACCAGGACGGATTCCCAGGTAACAGCACGGGCGACGTCAGAAAAGAACGTAAACAAACCCAGAAACACTGACTTGAAAGATGCCAAAGGCTGACTAAATCTGTCAGGATGGTGATAATTGAACAGGCACAAACGCATATGTCTTTGTGTACCCATACTCTATCATATGTCTTTGTGTACCCACACTCTATCATATGTCTTTGTGTACCCATACTCTATCATATGTCTTTGTGTACCCACACTCTATCATATGTCTTTGTGTACCCACACTCTATCATATGTCTTTGTGTACCCACACTCTATCATATGTCTTTGTG
>JABFEA020000098.1:30332282-30356044 GCA_019775915.2 Cyphomyrus plagiostoma | reverse complement strand
TACCCACACTCTATCATTTGTCTTTGTGTACCCACACTCTATCATTTGTCTTTGTGTACCCACACTCTATCATATGTCTTTGTGTACCCACACTCTATCATATGTCTTTGTGTACCCATACTCTATCATATATCTTTGTGTACCCACACTCTATCATATGTCTTTGTGTACCCACACTCTATCATATATCTTTGTGTACCCATACTCTATCATATGTCTTTGTGTACCCACACTCTATCATTTGTCTTTGTGTACCCACACTCTATCATATGTCTCTACCATCATGCATACTGCTTTTTTTTTTTATAAGGTCCTTGTGTTTTGTGCAGTTTTAAAATTTTGTTGATCTCATCAGGCTGCTTTATATTGGGAAAGAACATGACAATAACAAAGTGACTGATGACATCCATTACTTTCTCCCCTCGTTACTACATCCATCCATCCATCCATTTTCCAAACCGCTTATCCTACCGGGTCGCGGGGGGTCCGGAGCCTATCCCGGAAGCAACGGGCACGAGGCAGGGAACAACCCTGGACAGGGGGCCAGTCGTTACTACATACTAATCTGTATTAATATCTACATCCTTGACTGTAAAGTTGTATTAATGGACAGGTAGATGGCTCATAATGAGCGAAATCTTCTGCTACCTGGTACCATCTTTCCCTCCTCGAGCCCTTGTTGTTTCACTGCTAATGAAACTCCCACAAGTCAGGCTGTGGGCTAATTCCATGACTCCCCTGCCTTTTACTGTTTCACCAGCACTACTCTTCTGCCACCTAGTGGCACCATGCAGAACCATGCAGTGTGTGGACCATGTTTAAAACCATATTTTTAACCAAGGAATTTAATGAGCAGTTTCAAAAGCCTAAGCTTTGTTCAACTGGTTTCTCGGCTGCGGTATCACATATGGCTTCTCTTTAGAAATCCGCAGCAGCTCAAATTGCATTTGACGGTTCCTTTCAATTAATTTCAATCCACCAACACAAAAATTCAATTTGTCAATTCACTTTACACAATGAAGGGAAAGGTTTTCACATGTGGTCGTGGTGCTGCGTATTACAGCATGCGACAATGCAGCCTTTTACTGTGCAGAAGAGTACAGGGAGCAGGAGGGGAAAGCACAAGGTGTGACGTGATTCAGAAAGGGAGACTTAGAGAGGTATAATATAAAAGGACAAAAGAGTAAGACAACAGTGTGAATCGGTGATTGGCTGGGATGGACAGACTGGAATTCAGGTGCTGAGATGCATGAAGGGAAGGTAAGCTGTAGTCCTGTGTGGGTTACAGGGGTGTTCGAGGGGGAGGGGGCTGTTCGGATATCTGATGGTCATGCCCTGAATGTTTCAGTATGATTGCCAGACGGCAATGGAACAAGAAGTGTGGCTTTGGTGGGTATCCTCTCTAACAGGGCTGCAAGGTTGTCTCTCACACACTCACTGTAATGTCTTGCATACAAATGATGTGTTGTTGGACAGCCAGGCTTCCAAAAAGATAATCAAGTTATGATTTTTAATATTAATCTAAAACAATAGTCTACTATGATGGGTTGTGTCTGTCAATGTAAATCCGTTGTTTTGGTGGATGGAGTTTCTTAATGTACAGTCAAATTTTCCAGAGGGATTTTGCTGGTTACAGGTCATAATACTGGCAATGTTAGATTTGAAAAAAAATGTTATATGATAGGGGGGTTAGCGCAGTGGTTTAGCGCTGCTGTCTCGCAGCAAGAAGGCCCTGGGTTCGGTCCCATTTTCACCAAGGGCTCCGGTTTCCTCCCATGGTTCAAATGCATGCAGGATAGGTTGATTGGCGAGTCTAAATTGGCCCTGTAGTTGTGAGTGTGTGCACCCTGCGGTGAATTGGCATCTGCCCAGGGTTAGTTCCCGCCTGTACCCATTGTTCCCAGGATAGGCTCTTGTCCCCCACACGACCCCAGTTGGGATTGAGTGGTTTCAGAAAATGGATAGTTGGACGTTATATAATAGCATGAAAATGCAGTCAGAGTACTTGTGTGAGGGTTCCTAGCTTGATCAGTTCCATTTTAGAGCATGCTTGTAAAATCCCTTGAATGTGGCATATGGATGTGAATGAGGTGTGGTGTGACCCGTACCGCTCCCTTGCAAGACACTGACGCTTGTGTTCTGCTCCACTCAGACTTCGCGGTGGGCGCCCCTTTCTACGATACTGGCAGGGTCTACATCTGGATGGGAAGTAAGCAGCTCATCTCCCAGAAGCCCAGTCAGGTGCCACCACCTCCAGTTCTTACAATCGACCGTCTCGGTTCATGACGCTATCTCAAAATGACTTTGAGATACTTTAGCAGACTTTATTCTTTATATAGAAAAAAGTAATTTAACATATGCGTTGGCTGTTTAACTTTCTGATCTTCATCCGTTTGTCTTTCTTAACCATTTATTCAGTACTGGGGCCTAGCCGGCCTGGAGCCAACCCTGGAAGCACAAGGCATGAAACATGGGATGAGGGAGCTCATTTATGAAATTCCTGTCATTTCCCGTCAACTTTATAGGTGATCGCTGGAAGTGATCTCACCAATGGTGGCTTCCAGACCTTTGGATACTCCATCAGTGGTGGCATGGACATGGATGGGAACAGCTACCCTGATGTGTTGGTGGGCTCCCTTGACGACCGCGTAGCTTTGCTGAGGTACAGTAGGTGCTTTTTTTAAAAAAAAAAAAAAAAAAGGTCACCATCATTGTTGTAGTTCAGGCAGAAAGCCAATAAAAGTGACAGTAAGTTTGTTGCTGTGTAAACCATTTGTGGGAATCCCTTGAGTAAAATACTGAATGCAACAGCATCTTTCTTGTTCCCATGTTGCTGTTAAAACAACAGATTTCGGTGGATTTAAAAGGGCCAGCCTCATGATGAAAAATAGGAATTAAAGGGATAATCACAGTATATGCAAGATGTGGGGGGGCATGGATATTTTGAGGGGAAGGTGTCACCAGACAGGCACCACTGCTCATATATTATAGATTGTTGTATTGAGCTGCTTAGCATGAGAATGAGTGCAGGAGCAGTGGTTCAGCTCCTGCTTGGTACGTTTACACAATAACATGCGAGAAGGAGTGCTGTTCTACTCCAGTATATCACGGCTGTGATTTAGTCGTAGGCAGGAGGCCGCAGGCTTCAGGTATGTTATCGATTTTATATTACAATTCATCAAGTAGTATTTCAACAGTAATAAGCGACAGCGGATAACACTATATTTAAACAGTTAAGGGTCTCTGAAAAAAAAATAGTTCCTACCAGCCAACTTTTGACTGTTGCCAAGCAACACAAACCTTCCAGTGCAATGCAGCTCACTCGCTCCCAACTACTTTGCACCATTTAAGTTTATTTGTACGTTTCCATTAACAGTTTTTAGATGCACCTGTAAAGCGGAGTGATACATCTGATGTGAAGTGTCTGAGTGCCTCTTGTCCAATCAGATTTTTTGGTCGGAACTGTTGTATAATTCTGATTATAGATCAAAATGACCATTTATTTTTAATGTTTAATAATCTTTAATAATTCAACACATTATTGCTGATGTAATAAATGTCCATGTAGTGTAAAAGCATATTTCCGTTGTCATGTTGCCCATCAATAATGGGACAGGTACACCGTCAGTCTCTGTTGCTAAAATGTCCTGGATGTATCACTGTACTGTAACCATTCTGCTCTTCTTAGGGCGCGGCCGGTCGTTCACCTTGATAAAACATTCACAGTGCAGCCCTCCACCATCAACACCACCATGTGCTCCCCTGGTGAGCAGCCCTGGTGAGAAAGATCTAACAGTGAATTAGACCCAACGTGCAGACAGCCATTAAAGAATTGCTCTTAGCCCTAAACCAGAATCAGTGGAATCCGTAGTGGGTAGCATCTACCAATGCGTCTCCTGTATCATTTGGATCTTTGGAGCAATTTGAAGAACAAAACACAATTGCAAAAGAGCAGCACGTCAGTGTAAAAGGGGCACATTTACACAGGAATGTGCTATTTTTCTGGGAATCTAAAGGGAATTTAAGCTGACAATGGGAAACATTAACAAGCATTTTTCAGTCGTGTACATTACGATTGCATTACATTACATTACATTACGTCTACATTACATACTGTATATTCAGCATTTTAAGGTGCTATTCTTTGAGATTATTAATGTGATTTTTTCCCCCAGTGTCACTGCACAGGTATGTTTCTCATACACTCTCAGCACTGGCAATGAAGACTTCAAGAGAAACATCAGTGAGTGGCACTTATATGAAGATTTCTGATTTCTGCTGCTTTTGCAAATGCTGTCTCAAACTCTGGGCTCGTCCCCAATCTCTGCAGCGGTGAAGTACACAGTGATGGCAGATTGGGGGCGCCGCAGCACCCGTCTCCGCTTCCTGGAGAATAAACAGGACAGCTATACTGGCTATCTCTCCATGCCATCGACTAAGTGCCAGGTCCTGAAACTCAGTCTGGTGGTAAGACTTTGTTTCAACGGTGTTTCTCGAAACCTGTTGAACTAAATAGGCCAATATCCTGACCTGAAAGCTTGTGGGAGTTTTACTTATACAAAAATCTTGTGATTGCAGAACGAAGAATGATTGGTTCAGAAAGATAACCAATCAGATTGTAGGGGAGGTGGGTTCAAACAATGAGAAGAGGTGGGACCAATATATTTGATTGATTGGTCCCACCTCCTCTGGTTGCTTGGACAGCTTGGATGGGATGATACTTCATCACAGTTGTCCCTAACACACACACAGAGGCATTACATATACAATTTAGACATTGATTTATCTAAACCACATGTTTTTGGACTGTGAGAGGAACCCTGGAGAAATCCTACTCTGTGTTAACATGCACAGGCAGGAATCGAACCCAAAATCCAGGACGTGTGAGGCCACAGTTATAACCACTGAACCCCCATACTACCTGCAGAATGCAGCCTGGGATCAGACCTTTTCTTTTTCCTGCTTTAAAGAAATTACTGACATTTCCAGCCCTTTCTTTGGGATGGTCTCCATTGATATTGATGATGGACAAGCTGCTGGTGATAGAAACACTAAGGAAATGACTTTCTGTAATATGAGCCGGGTGCTCTACTCCTCTCTGCAGGACCACATTCGGGATAAGCTCGCTCCTGTTGTGTTCGTGCTCAACGTGAGCCTTCACGAACCGGTTGCCAGAGTCCGCAAGAGTCTTCAAAACCTTGACGCCTTTCCAGTGTTTAGTGACAAGCAGAGTCTCTTGGGGAAAGCCCAGGTATATTGAACGACCCTTTCAATGGCTCTTACTTGCACCCCGACATGGAAATATGGCATTTCAGTAACATAATGACTGACCCCGTACATCTGGAGTGTTTTTGGTTGGATGTAAATTGTATTTTAAAAACTCTGTCTGCTATTCTTATGTTGTTTCTGTCATTATAGTTTTTCTTTGCTTAAATACCGTCAAGATTCAATCACAGATTCTACTTGGCATGATGACTTATACTTTCTGAAGTATGCGTATTGGGTCTGGTTCAACATTTTCCGTGGGCCTTTCTGTCCCCTTCCAGATTAATTTCCAGAAAGCTTGCGGTACAGACGACGAATGCAACAGTAACCTGCAGCTGATGGCAGAGTTTGCTGACGAGCACCACAAGCCATATCCCAGGTGAGTCTTCATTTTCTTTGCCACCGTAGGGGAGTATTAAAAAGTGCCTGTAGAGGTGCATGCAGTGGAACGAATGAATTCACGCTTTGACATTTTAACGCCTTGCTGCAGCCAGGGGGGAGTACAGGTGATGCAGTACAACACAACCGTGAAGAAGGTGATCCTGATGGTGAATGTGACCAATAAGCCAGCCCCTGGGAAACTGGCTGAAGACGCCCACCAGGCCATGTTAAACATTACTGTCCCATCATCTCTGCGCTATTCTGCAATCCGACTCTCGGTAGGTGCAGTAGGGGGGCAATGCTTCACACTTTGAAATCAGCCATAATTACAGACCATAGCAGTGTGTGATTAACATTGCTAATGTGGAAGCTCATTGTTCAATGCTTGAATGAAGTCAGTTTGTGAACAGCCTGTGTCTGTTTGAAAATATACTGCATGTTGTTAATATATTAATATACGAGAGGGCGGAGTCAGATGATTACAGTGCCATTCCTTTAACCTGTGGTATATTCCCAGTGATTGTATAACTGTGACTTTTCTCTCCTCCTCAGTTATAGTCCTTTGTACAGTCGAGTACACACTTCATCATGTTGCCTTTGCTATTATGTTTATGCTGAAACAACTTTCTCTGGTGTTCTTTCCTCCCTGGTGCTTTACTTGTACTCATGTCCACTCCAATACCCAAGTACTCAATTTTTCCTCTCAGTCATATGGCTTGTTTGCCACTCTACCCAGAATTAGCCTTTCAATGTTGTATTGTGAGATCAAGTACGCTAGCATGAATAGAGTAGAAAGCCTTTGAAGAAAAGCTGATGGCAGAACATTCAGATTTTTAAAGTGTTATTAATTGATGTAGTTCAGTGGTTCTCAATCCTGTTCCTGGCGCCCCACCTGCCAGAATGATTTCATTCGAACCCTACCTTAATCAGGCTCCGACGGTCCTTAATAGGTTAAAGCTGGTTACAGACCGAACGCGGTATGCACTGTGCTTGCTGCGGGGCTTCTGCGCAAAAAGAGTAGGCATGGTTTTCAAAACTCTCTCCAGTCATTTTGGCTCACGGTCAGTAGCGACGATGTATATTTCGCATTCCAAAAGATTCTACGCTTGTGTGATATAGCTCTGGAAACTCAGACACGAACAACATAAGTTTTTCCTCCATTTCGTTTTCTGTGACAGGTTCGGTACCTTGTTTCTATTGATCGCGAGACAATGCGTCACAGTGCGCAGCAGTCAAAGTTCAACAAATTTTATCTTTGACCACATCTTTGACCACAGAGCTCGCACAAGCTCCGTGAGCGGGGCACAATATGGAGTGCAGCGTAGTGTATGCCGCGTTTGGTCTGAAACCAGCTTTAGCCTATTAAGAACCATATAAGCCTGATTAAGGTAGGGTTGGAATGAAAACATTCTGGCAGGTGGGGTGCCGGGAGCAGGATTGAGAACCAATGATGTAGTTATAACCAGCAATCAGTGAAAGTTTATGTGCAGAGGCTGAGAAGGTCAAGGGTTAGTATTAGTGCCCCAGTGGCTTAATGAATAAATAAATATCCTATAATGCTGTGTATGCTAGTTGTCCCATTGAAGAGGACATGAAAGAATGTGAATAAGTCATTATGTGGTCCAACAGGCTGCAGGGTTTAACCATGTTGTTGTCTTCGTCCTCCCTGTGAGCGCCGATGTTTAAAATGTCTATAGGATAGCTATCGACGGATCACTGCGCCCAGTGTGGCTATTAAAGAATCTCTAGTGAGACTGGAGAAGTATTTCAAATTTAATTTTAAAATGTGATTTGACAATTTCATACCACATAGATGCTGTGTTCAAAATATGTGTTTTTGGTAGAAATACCTGGGGTTTCTGAACTAATCTCAGATTTCTGGTCTATCAAATCACGGACACAACAGCTCCTGGCCTTCCCTCAAGGTTCTGTGCTTTATTGAGCTGTGAAAGTCACCATCATTAATGTCTCTTTCTATGAATATATTAAGCATAAAAATGTTTAATATGATAAAATGTCTTGAGAAAATAGTGAAATGTAAGGCTTATCTATTCGTTTTCATCTATTGCTATTATGAATTTGTGATTAAGTGTTCTATGTTGAGATATGCTGTTAATTTTAGTGTATATGTTGTAGTCCCAGGATATACCTCCCTCAGACATCGAGTGCAAGTTTGAAGAGACGCTACTGTGTGATTTGGGGAACCCTTTCGTTGGTGGCAAGACGGTAATCTTTATCTGAGTGAATTCGTTCACTGTAGTCCTCTAAGACTTCATTTAGGATTGTTGATCTCACATGATCCTTCCCCTGCTAACCCTACAGGTTTCCTTCCTGATCATCTTTGAGACGCTAATCACTCTGTACACACGGGAGGTTGAGTCTCAGCTGCAACTCTCCACGTGAGTCACTGTGACGCACTCTGTTCACTCCCACATTGGTTTGATACTGCAGCAGTGCGTAAAAAGTGAAAATCAATAGAAAATGTGAAAGTTCTAGTGCTATACGCATGCTTGTGTTTCACTACTTTGTAAGGTTTGACTTACAACATTATAACTCCAGGAAGTTAAATTGTATAGTAATAAATGCAGAAATGTTAATAAGTGCAAATGGGATCATTGTAAAAGTTTTTGTTGGGCACAGTGGCCAATGAAAAGCCAGGAACCCCGGGTATTGTACACATGGTTTGTTTGCTGAAATTACCATAATAATAAAATATATTATCTTTAGTTGTAATTGTGTAATAAATATCAATATGGTTCTGAATGCTGCATTTGGTAAAATAATCCATGTTCGGTTCTTTAAAGATGCTATATGAAATGTATGAGTACTGAGTTATTTCTAGCTTGTCTACGCCATGTTTATCCCTGTGACCTGGATGGTTGCTATGTGACGGCACGCCTGGCCTGAACGTGCCCCTGAATGTTTTTTGTAGGATCAGTGAGCAGAGTGGTCTCTTCCCAGTGCCTGTGGTCCTGAAGGTTGAGTTCACGATACAGACCACCTTTCTCGTGTAGGTCTGATCTTTCGAACGCTTCTTTTCAACAGTCAGCCTGGCTTTGGGTTTGCAAAGGGACTGTGCCTTTTACGCCATTCTTCCCCTCCCACCCAGCACCCCTCCGCAGGTCCAGACGTACTTCAGCGGGAAGGTGAGGGGTGAGTCGGCCATGAAATCCACAAGCGATGTAGGAAGTCTCGTGGAGTACAGTTTCTCGGTGAGAGATGCCAAGATTGTTAAAAAAAAAAAGCAGTAATAATCCCAGAGGACATGTGACAGGAGTCTAAATCACAGGAGGGTCTCAGCGTGAACCTGCATGCTTAGAGTTGTTGCAGGTGTTTGAAAGCTTTCAGAACTAAAATGTTTACCTTTTGGGGACTTTTTATATTCATTTATTTAACGTATACTATATGGACAAAAGCATTGGGACACCATATAGTAACACTCAACATGTCCCATGCTAAACCCATAGGCATCAGTATGGAATTGGTCCCCCTCTATGCAGCTATAACAGCTGCCTCTCTTCTGGGAAAGCTATTTGGAGCATGTCTGGGAATTTTTGCCCATTCATCCAGAAGAGCACTTGTAAGATCAGACATTGAAGTTTGACGTGAAGGCCTAGCTCACAATTTTAATTCTGGTTCATCTCATAGGTGTTTGATGGATATGAGGTCCGGGCTTTGTGTGGACCAGGCAAGTTCTTCCACACTGGACTCACCCAACCATGTCTTTTTGGCCCTTGCTGAATGCTGAAGCAAAAAAGGGCCTTCCCCAAACTGTTCCAGCAAACCTGGAAGCATGAATTGTCAAAAATGTTTTTGTATGCTGAAGCATTAAGAGTTCCCTTCACTGGAACAAAGGGGCCAAGCTCAACCCCATACCATTATACCTCCTCCACCAAACTTTATATTTGGCACATTCAGACTGCCAGACAGAGAAACATGATTCCTCACACATTTCCACTGTTCCAGAGTTCAGTGGCGGTGTGCTTTACACCACTTCATCCAATGCTTGGCATTACACTTGGTCATGTGAGACTTGCATGCTCGACCATGGAAGCCTCTTCCATGAAGCTCCCAGTGCACAGTTTTTATAGTGGGGTTAATGCCAGTGGAAGGTTGTAACTCTGCAGTTATTGAGTCAACTGAGTGTTGGCGTCTTTTACGCACTATGCTCCTCAACTCGGTGACCTGCTCTGTTACTTTACCTGGTCTGTCACTTCATGGCTGAGTTTCTGTGGTGCCTAAATGCTTCCACTTTGCAATAATACCATTTACAGTTGACAATGCAATATCTATCAGGGAAGAAATTTCATGAACTCACTTATTGCAAAGGTGACACCCTATGACAGTACCACGCTTGAATTTACTGAGCCCTTCAGAATGACCCATTCTTTCACAAATATTTGTTACCCTGACTACATGGCTTAGTGCTTGACTTTATACGCCTGTAGCAATGGGTCTGAATGAAAGAATTTGATGATTAAGACGTGTATTCTAATACTTTTTTTCATATAGTTTATAATGGTAACAACAGTGCTCAGTTTATTAACCAGTGTGGTGCCTGCCGCTGATGCCAGGAGGAAATCAGAGTAGCAGCAGTGGAGAGTGGCTTTGGTGGCACCAAGAATTGCATCTTCTGGTTGTGTATCACACATAGGGGAAGATGAAGGCCAAAGCATCTCTGAATCAGCCAAAAATTGTGTATTTAAAATCTTTCATGGAAACATATCATCTATGCACGGTTAATAATTAAATAAAGAGATTGAACCGCTTCATAATTTTTTGTCAATCAAGTCATGTTGCTGGAAATGGCGATGGAACTCGCAGGCGATGTCATGGACTTGCCCTGTGTTCTCAGGTGGCGATGGAGGGCGAAGCTCTGGGGTCGATGGGCACCATCGAGGTGGAGATCGCTTGGCCGTACGAGGTGGCTAATGGCAAGTGGCTGCTGTACATCTCAGAGATCCTCACTACGGGGACTTCAGAGTCACACTGTGTGCCTCCTGGAAACATTGTCAACGCTCTGAACCTCATAGTAAGTGCAGAGGGCATCCATAGCCGTTTGGGGACAAAATGTGGCAGTTGCCATTTCTGTTGTATTGAAAAATATCAATTATCTTCATGCTAGTGACAGGCTTGTCAGAGGCTTCCTCCGATCTCTGACTTTGTACAGAGTCCATCCACACAAAGCAAACATGCTGTGTCAACACGCTGGACAGAGCTTCTGTGTGTGCAAAGCTCCCCCCGCTGGTGCAGTTTTCAAGATCCAGGCTCTGAGGATGTAACGCTCACTATCTGAAGCAATGGTGTGACGTCTGCAAACTGAATGTCACATCGCACTGGAGGGCAGTGTGTGCCTCAGTCCCTGATTAGATGGTCGCTAGTTTAAGCCCCGCCCTCGGCAGCCCTTCACCCCCAGCACCAAGAGTCAAGATATATTTGTCACATGCATAATTATACAGGTACAACTTGCAGTGAAATGCGTAAACTCCGTAGACTTAGAAGCAAAATAACAGTTAAACGAAAAACAAATAAATGACATTAAAAGTGTGGAGAGATAAAAGATGGGTAATAAAAGTCAAATAAGGCTGTATATACAGAAGTAATATTTTAGGGGTAGCAAGATGGATAATAAGAGTTAAAAGTTACTGTATATATACTAGAGATGCACCGATCCGATATCCAATTTGACGGATCGGATATCGGCCATGTGTGACTAGACCACGTCCTATACTTGCTTATTTTGTTTTTGGCGATTTCTGAAAAGATAGCTCCTATTTCATGTAAAATCTATTTGTACAATCAATTGCACGACAGCACTTTCCCATTTTACATGTGTTTTTTGCGCCATTCAAATTAGACGCTAACGCTGCCCCTTCAGTCTTTTTTGCTACTCAGTGGGTATGAGTACAGTGACTTCCGCCTGCTGTGACATCATGCGCATTACCTTCGCAGTACGAGGAGTGTAAGATAAGACGTGACGATCTGGGAGTATTTTATGCTTTTGACAGAAACCAGTAGCACAGTGATTTGCAATATTTGAAAAATAAAGTTTCGAGAGGTGGGAATAGCGTTTAATGAACTATCCCACTTAACAAAGCGCACGTAACTGCGAGACATAACAAATCAAAGGATGGTTTGGGAGTCGCGTTGTGTTAAAATTGTGTTAAGATTTTAAGCATTCACCACTTATGTATACTTGCTTTAAAGATATTCATATTGAACTACAAACACCTCAAAAACACTTAAAACAAACGAGGTGGAACAGTACGTTATGTATGTTTGTAATAACGTAATGAAATGTTTTTTGTCACACATATTTTCCATCTGAAATAATGTAATTGTAAAAATAAATTAATTTAATCCATCCCACACCCCCAAATGATGGCCTATTTAAACTTATCTACCTAACTAACTAATGATAGTTTCCGTTATAAGTTACTCTCACTACTTCCCTTTTACCATGCTGCCATCATTGCTCACTTTCTTAGGGACCATGAATACTGTATCTTTAAATGTACTGTAGATAAACCACAAAAAAAATCACACCAAACGCAGGAACACAGCTTTCGTACATACTGTATAGCTCAAGAAGGGCCGCGAGACTGAGAACGATTCATAGGCATCACCATCCCAGTAGGTCTGTTTGTTTTAGCCCATCAGAGACGATCTGAACAAGTTTTAACTGGTCTGTTTTGTTTTGTCATATTCCGAGTTTTCGATCAAGTTGAGGTAAAATTTTTCTTGACCAACCCATTCAAGGTCCAAATTGGTAGAGTTGAATGTGTCTGGACCCATGGAAAGTTTTAGCAGGAACAGTGGAATTCCAAGATTTACAAGTCGAAAACAATTCAACAGACCCGTTTAATGTTCGAGTTGGTTGAGTTAAGAGGCGTTCGAGTTCCACTGTATTTAATGTACAAAAACTGTTATGTATAATAGGCAAAGACTGTAAACTGCAAATATGCAGTAGTCATAAAGATTATGGTGGCATGAAAATATGCAGTGTAAGACACGAGGGGCACTTCACACTGATTGACTGTGATCCACACGCTTGTTCTCACCTGTTATGTGTGAGGAGTGGTAAGCAAAAATAAAAACCTGTACTTGTGCAAATGGAAAATAATGGAATTGTCTCATTTAACAACAAACTCAGTTTTTCACAGTTTTCAACAATGTTCTTTTCCCCTATAGGTATCTGAAAGAACTCCAGGACGGCAGAAGCGAGAGACATCAGCCACAGCACCCATGAAGATCGAACCACAAGCAGCCATCTCTCAGCAAGCACATCGCCTGGAGACTATTTGGCTGGTAAGTGATGGGGGTGGGGGGGAGCCATGCAACTCGTCTCACTCCATTTGGCCGTTAAAGCCACGTCAGCAGCAAGATTCACTATTAACGATGATGAAAGTCTGAAGTCAGTGGCTGAAAGCATCACACACGTCATAACAGAATTTGTTTCACTGGGTCACTTGTGGTCAAGTGCCTTAACCTAATGTCATACATTTGTGCTTTCGTGCCTAAAACATGACACCACACTGTAATGGTTAACTTTGTAGATCTCATGACTGTAGTTCTCTTTATTCTAACTTGGTTTTGTAAGATCACCAGCAGCGTGTTGCGCCGGCTAAGTCGTAGCCTACAGTGGATGGTCCCTACGTTTGATGGTCCCTACGTTTGAGTTTGTCTCTCTCCCCCTGACTGTCTCCCTGTCTCTCTCTCCCTGTCTCCCTGCCTCTCTCTCTCCATTTCTCTCTGTCTCCCTTCTCTTTCCCTGTCTCCCTGTCTCTCCCTCTCTCCATCTCCCTGTCTCTCTCCTTGTCTTCCTGTCTCCTTCCCTGTCTCCCTGTCTCTCTCTCCATCTCCCTGTCTCTCTCTCCTGGTCTTCCTGTCTCTCTCTCCCTGTCTCCCTGCCTCTCTCTCTCTCCATTTCTCTCTCTCTCCCTTCTCTTTCCCTGTCTCCCTGTCTTTCCCTCTCTCCAACTCCCTGTCTCCTCCTTGTCTTCCTGTCTCCTTCCCTGTCTCCCCGTCTCTCTCTCTCCGTCTCCCTGTGTCTCTCTCCTTGTCCTCCTGTCTCTCTTTCCCTATCTTCCTGTCTCCCTGTGCAGGATTGCATGCATGGCACAGCACGCTGTATGACCTTCAGCTGCCCCCTCCATAACATGAGCACTTCGGCCAAAGTCATTGTGCGGGCACGGGTGTGGAACAGCACCATGCTGGAGGTAGGAGGAGTTACGCGCCACGTGCCAGAACTGCCGGCCTTGGGTCTTTGCCACTGCATGCAGATGCTGCATTTATGCTTGTTCTGTCCAGGACTATTCCAAAGCATCACGGGTCACGGTGAAAGGCAGGGCATCGCTGAAGCTGATCACCAACATCCCCACTCTCAGGATGAACTCTGACACCCGGGAGGTCAGTATGTTGTACATGATACCACTGCATTTCATTTAAAAAGCCCCACAGCATTAACACACAAATATGACTTGAAACCATGTCTATTAGCTTAATTAGCTCTAAATGTAGGATGTAATTAAGTAATGAAAATTCAGTGATCGAAATAGGCATTATGTCATTTGAATATATGACTCATGTATTATTTTAGCCCTCTCCTTAAATAATACTAGCAATATATTCATGCATTTTTCATTCATTGGCTGCTTTGTTGACATTTGCTTACAAAGGAAATGACACCAGTGCCTGTGATGGAGGTCACAGTTTTCACCAGTGATGTTATTTATACGCAGATGTACAGACTGAACCACTAATGAACTGAATCTGGGTGGTAAACAATTAACCGGTTAACCGGTTACTCGGACCCCAGCTCCTAAACTGGAGTGAATACTTAAAGGAGTTATTTGTAGGAATGTGGCTGCCAGACCAATTAACAGCATTAACATTGTTGATGTTGCTGTTGTGTCCTGCATGTCTAATTATCTCCATGCACTTGAACACTCAGTTTTCCCTGGACATCGACCCAGAGCTGATGGAGGAAAAGGTGTCCTCAGCCCCGCTGTGGGTCATCATTCTGGCCGTACTGGCCGGTGTTTTGTTACTGGGCCTCATTGTCCTCATACTCTGGAAGGTAGGCTTCCTCTCCACGCCCTTCATATACATACCCCGGCCTCTGCTGCTGCCGCTGTACTGCTCAGATCATTTCTCTACCTCAGATGGTCCGAGTGATGATGCTCATTTTGCAGACGTCTTGTCACCATACACTTCTCTCTGAAGTCTTTGCAGGACCAGCAGAGTGATGCTGACAGAATTTGTTTTTCTTTCACATAGATCTTGAAGCATGTAATTTGTTTCCTTCATTAATGAGTCACATTAGTGACAACATTACTGGTTAGCATTAGTCTGTTATGGTAAACTAACTTAAAGCTGTAGTTAAACTTGCAGCACTGGAAAGTTTAACTACGCCGCACTGTTTAGCACTGCAGAGTACTGGGCAGCATGTTTGTGATATGCATAGATGATTCTACAGTACCATACTGCAGTGTGTATACTATACTCCTCTGCCATGTAACCTGTGATCTCTTAACAACCTCCAAGAGAGCAGCAATTACCCGGAGACCGTCGGCTGGCTTATGCGTAGCGACATGGCCGCCACCATTTGTTCTTCATTCACAGTCCGCACATCAAGCTCGTCTTCGATGGCCTGGCCACTTCAGTGAGATGTGCATTAGCCTTGTCTGACTGTGCTCTCCGGTTCTCCTCCACCCCGCACCCCCAGTGTGGCTTCTTCAAGCGGGCGAGCAGGAGGCAGATGTACGAGGCTAAGGCTCAGAAGGCCGAGATGAAGATCCAGCCCTCTGAGACAGAAAGGCTAACAGAAGAATGCTGATAGAGGGGTTCCAAGGGGCCACTGCCTTGGTAATCTCCCCCCCCACCATAGCTCTCCGCAGTCTTCTCTAAGGATCTTCTCTTTTACAGCCTAACAAACTTTTGCCATAGTTCTCTCTTACAGATTCCTCTGCTCTTTTGTGCTTTGGAGTTTCCTTGAAAGATAATTCCTCTTTGTCTTCCTGTTGCCTGAAGTGTTGGGAGATGTGACTCTTCTCACCTTATTGACTATTTTCTCTCTTTCTCCTTTTGGTTTCTTGTTTAGCTGCTAAGTTTTTATAGCTGGAACACTGAGTCTTCACTGGGAGTACGAGTTCATAATGCTCAAACCTCTGGTTCTTTACCTTGTACCTAAAATGATGTCTCTGTTCGGGGCCTGACTTTTGTGGAGCTGAGGACACATTTAAATGGATTTCCGCTCGGCAGTAACTGTGGCAAAATCCCTGCACTGGCTGATATTGTTCTTGATTTTCTCCATTCCTCTCTCGGAAACAGCTAGGCTTCTTTAAAAGAGCCAGTTACTACAGGATAATGCCGAAATATCACGGGGTGAAAATTCCCAGAGAGGAGCGATACCGGTCCAGCGACGCTTTTCTGAGGGAGGACCTGCCAAAGAGAAGCTGGATCACCAGCTGGACTGAAATGCAGTGGTATTACTGCTGATGGTCATGTGACCAACTCTGTGGCACCTGAGAGCCTTTGAGGACAGAGACCTTTCTAGCACGGAGCCAGGCACAGTGTGCTTTCTGGTACATTACCATTATCCTGCTTTATTTTTTAATTTCATTGAATTACTACTATTTTTTATATAGTGCAATAATGGCAAATCTTTGTTTTACATTGATTACTTGGAAAAGTACACTGATTCAGTTTTTTTTGTCCCTTTTTTTTCTGCAAGAACTTGTGGAGCTATGCTGGTTGTATAGCTCTTTTCCAGTGTTTAGTTTGTTTAAGATGTAAATTTTTTTAAATGCTTTTCTGCACATGTGCCGTTTATTTAATTTGCATCAGTACTTCTTAGGATTTGCTGAATCAAATGCATATTGCAGTAGTAGGTGATTTTAAAATTGTCTGGTGACTGAATTTCAAAGAACCGCGGGAGTTCTTTTGCAATAGTGGCACCAGGCTGTCATCCCCAGCTGTGTGCATGGACTGCTCTGGGTATCGGTGTCTCTAAATGGCCCACAGGGTGTGAATGTGTGTGAGTGTGTGCCCTGAGATGAACTAGTGTCCTGTGGATAGGCTCCAGGCTCACTGAGACCCTGTTCTTCACAAATGACCACCCAAGATGGGAGTATTGATAGATTATGTCGCTCAGCTTTTATCATTTACAATCTGTAGTGTCAGAAATATCATATGGAATCTGACACACGGCCCAACACCACCTGATCTGACCAGGTTACATTTTAGCTGTACTATGTCTTTTTAGGGGTTGACTGTGACTAATCACTGACCTACAAAAAGGAAAAATTATGTAAAAACGGGGTCAAAAATATGTTCATTGTTTTCTCTTTGTGCCTTTCTGTAAGGTTTGTGTCATGTACAGTCATGTAAATTAGATTTATGTCATTGGATACACATTGGCTGCCTCAGGACAGCAACTGGGAATTAGAGTAATTAATGTACAATCTTATGGCGTTATGAGATTGGCTGGGTTTTGGGGGAAGAGTCACACAGTCATTGGCTGACATGCTTTTGAGCAGGTTTTGATTTGTACACCTGTTCTTTACTTCCTATCTGCACTGTGAGAATAATAAGTATACATAAATGGTTTGTTACTACTGCTGTAAAGGGGATTTTTTCATAATATGCAACAAGATAGGTGTCTGACCAACATGGCTAAGGATTCATGGCATGACTGTCTGTAATGCACGGTGTCAGAGGATGGGTGATTGCACAGGTCCCATTGGTGAATGGGACAGCATCAGTAATAATGCTACTGATGGAATATTTCAGAACAAGCAGACCGATTTTCCTCATTAAAGCTCACTGAGGTGTCATCTGTTGGCCACAATGATCAAATATACATTGGGAGCAATCGTACACAAAAATGTAGATTTGGGTATGGATAGTGGGGACATGTCCCTACCAATATTGTACACCATTGTACACCAACCGGTGCATGATCCTCAGGTCATAACAATCTCCTCCTGATTGTAGGTATAGGTAAAACACTGGAGAATCCTATGAGAAAGGGGAAATGTGACAGAATCATAGTTTCATTATTTATTTCACAGAAGTGTACCATTTTTTCTGGTCAGTTTCTTGGTTTGTTGTGCATGAGTAAGAGAACTGTAAGCGGACTCACTCCCAAGGCTACTCTGTTCTGTGTTGGCCCAGATATGTGCTGTGTAGAGCCATAACTCGTTTGACAAAGCCTGGCAGATATGGCTATATGGCCTGCGATCTGGAAATCATCATCAGAGCAGCCAAATTGTAGAACCGATCCCCCCCGGTCAATGAATGTAAGTGACTGATTAACTTTGTGTTATGACTGCTGAAGACATTAAATAGGCTCATGCCTGTTTTTATTGTTGATGCAGGTTTAATGCTTGTGATATATTACACATAATATCTGGGCCCATACCTTTTTTATCACCTGTAGGTGGTATGATAACATTGTAAACATCCAATAAAATTGTCAAATTGTTGTAACATCAGGTTGAATCCCCAGGACTGGCGTTTTTAAAAGTAACTCTGTAGTATGCTGTAATACAGTATGTTTGTTGTGTTTGATCGCTTGATGTTTGGTTGTAACCTTCAAGCGTAAAAAACCTTCTGAATGACATGCAGATAGATCATCTGTTAGATGGGGGGGGGCATTGAAACAGGGTTCTGTGAGGGAAAATACTTGATGTTTTTGCCATCGTGGGGGAGGGAAAGGGGTTAAAAGGTACATTGTGTACATATGTACTCCTGCACATACCCACATCAAGTTTTATATAAAAAACAGACTACTTATATTGTTTTCTTTTATAATGTGCTATTGTAGTATTAATAAAGTATTTTTAAATGAGCTATTCATGGTAGTGGTTTATTTTTTGGAATCCTTCGAAGTATCATAAGACAGGCACACAATATCAAAACAATACTCAGCTGTGTGCCAATTTAAATATAAATGCAAATCTGGAAACACAGGATCATTCTCAAATGTGTGCACTGCTCAGCTGAGGATGTTTCTCATAAATGCTGGACAGTGATAAATAGGATGTCTCTGGCAAAGGCACTTAAAGTATTATGGCATGGAAATGTACATCAAGATCTTTCAGATTTTCTTATAGAGCTGTGGGCACTTATGCAGTGTTACAGGCAAGCCACATCACCAAAGCCCCATATTCACGGACACATACTTAGGCTTTATATTCTATAAAGGCACAAGATTTTTTTAATAGAGTTTTTAAAAACGGTCACAATTTTTTGACTTCACACAGAAACATTTGTATTTTAAATCATTCATATGTAACAAATAAATTATAAAAACAGCTTATTTGCATAGTCAAATTGTTTTGACCTGAATTTATAAAGAACATTCAACAATTATACATGACATTCAACAATGAAGCAGATGGAACCAAACATTTACAGGGGGCGCTGGGGAACAAGAGGCCTATAGCTGATTGCCTATGTCTGTGGAGTGCAGCTTGTTCACAGAGGCAGATTTCTCTGACTTCCTAGCTGTAATGTACTTGTATCCCAGGAAGATGGTGCAGAGGAGGAGAACCAGCCCCAGGACCAGGAGTACCCACTGCCCTGCCACAGCTGATGCACTTTCCACATCCAACCCAAGGAAGTCCACCTTCATACTATCAGCTCCTGAGAACAGACATTGAGACTGGGTTATGAAGACAGGCGGTGACACGACTCAGTTTAGGGTCATCAGGCTGAAAGAAAACACTGTCATTCATATTGAGAACTTATTTTGTAGAATAAATGAGGAATGCACCATTTTGCAGTATGTCATACATGCTTTCCTTTTTATGTGTGATAGCACATATGTGTTTGTCACAATGAATAATGAATAAAATCCTGAGTAAAAAATGTTTTCTTTTTCACAGAGATTGGGGAAGGAATACATTTTGTCATTTCATGTCTAATAATGAATCACACAGGTCTATATAACTTTTCTTGAATAGATTTAGGGTATTTTGAGGGTGCTGAATTCAAAAATCCCATTACTTCTGCTGAATTGGTTCTAGTTTTTGAGATAATGGACATCCATGAAAATAATGCATTCCCCCAATGCGACTTGTGTGTGATAACAAATGCAATAGCTTTTGGTCTGTCTTTTGACTCTTTAACAGTGTCTTATGTAATGAAATATCCCATATAATTATTTTTATTTCAATTTGTAGGCCTGTAATGCTATAAAAGCAACTTTTTGAAGCCAGAATTCAACTGTGAATTTGCAGAGGAAAGAACTCGGCCACAGTATAAGTTTGTCAACCCAGAAGCACACTGATCAGATTTTACTAGTGGTCTATATGCAATGTAGTCCAGAAGCTACAAATCCAGATCAAGATTTAGTTTCTACCAACCACTTGAGTTCCCTGTGGCTGTGACCCTTTATGCTGAACTGGTTGGTATAAACAAAATCTTGATCTGGATTTGTAGCTTCTGGATGAGAAATGTCCAACGCTGTCAATACACCTTCTCCAAGCTTCACGCCGGGTCTCCAGTCATAGTCGGGCCAGCCCCTGACTTCCTTGTTTTTGTTGTTTTCCTGCTCCAGCCAATCGATGAGCGGCTGGAAGTACTCGATCAGGGGCAGGGCAGACATGTTCGGCTGCCCGGTGATCAACGTCATTGCCTCGGGCCATGGCTTACTGAAGCCAAGCTTCATGACATCCCTGCAGGACAAGCTCCATGTTACAGCTCTTCTCCCATAACCAATCCACAGTGTGACACCCAATGAAGCTGTTTTAATTATTTCCCAAAGTTTTTCCCAGTATGTAAATGCAGTACTTTGATGAGCATTATTTTAACTTCCGAACACTGAATCCTTGTATATAGTCTGTGTTAAACTATTCTGCTACATTCTACCTGGACTTTTTGAAACAGTATAGATCAGGGGTCTCCAACTTTGGTCCAGTAGAACTACTCTCCAGTATGTTTTCTGTCATACCTGGTTTCTGATGAGCCACACCTGTTCCTTGTATTTATCTGAGTACATAGTGTGGCTCATCGGAAACCAGGTATGACAGAAAACATACTGGAGAGTAGTTCTCCTGGACCAAAGTTAATATAGCTAATATAGATTTTCATGAAATTCAGTGAAATTGCTTCCCTCTAAAATGCACCACAGAAGTATTACAGAATGTCATGGGTATACCGTTTAGTGTTCATGTTATGTTTTTGATGGTGCATTGGCATGTGATGACTCACCCCAACAGCTTTCCAGCGACCTTGGACTGGTAGATGTCACAGGTGTGGAGGGGACCTACTTGGTTGGCAGCTTTGCACAAAGCCTGGTGGAACTGGAACTGGATAACGAAGCTCACAAAGTACCTATTTATCATTGCAGAGTAATCATTACTCTCACAAAGTACCTATTTATCATTGCAGAGTAATCATTTCTCTCACAAAGTACCTATTTATCATAGCAGAGTAATCATTTCTCCTGCTCATCTCCCAGCCCTCAAAATTCATTACTGCTTTCACGGAGTGAATAATTCAACCAAAAATTCAAGTCAAAATCACATTGATATGTTTACAAAAAATATGCTTTTCTTTATCCATTTATATTCCTTGACACAGACAGTAATTTATCTGTGGTAAAATTAATAAACCTAACAGACTTTTAAAAATTACGCCCACCATTTAATACGTGCGATAATGATATCGAGCAACTTTATTGTCATGTATTACTCAAGTACTATAAACCCCTATACCACCCTTATAGATAGGTTTAGTATAGAGAATGAAATGTGACTCAAAAGCAAATAGGCAATTAAAGAAATAAATAAGTAAACAAATTAGATAAATCGATATTTGGCATAAACAAACAAATTGTTGGTATAAATAAAAAAATTATTGCGCAAATAAATGAATAATTAAATCTGTAGAATAAGCAAAAAAAAAATATATGGTATATTTATGTCATATATTTATTTATTTATTCAAAACATGATGTGCTGTGGATGTGCTGTGGTACCAGCAGGCTTTGCACCACATCATGTGTATCTGTAATGTAATGTCTGTAATATGGCTATTCCTGTTTGTGTTTCGTAAATAGTACATTTCATGACTGTATAATGATTGCCACAAAATGCATATATTTTCTTGCCTCAGCGCCTGTGATTGAAAGGGATCTCCCTATTAAACCCCTTTGCACAGGAGCTGTAAAGTGGATTGTCGCCTACTTTATGCGTGCACCACGCCCCGCTGCTTTGACATTTGCGGCCACTAGCAATGTGTCAAAGGAATCTCTTCAATGATTTAGATTTTTGACCAAAATAATTCAAATTTATGAATTGCTTAACTTCAAAAAGAACAATAATCTATAGGCTACAAGTTAAAACAACTGGAAAACTGTTGTAACATTGTCATGACTTTAGCCACCAAATACTATGAACAATATAAAATTAAGCAAGAAAATAATTAGTATATACTGGAGTTAAAACATAGCCTAACGAAGTTGTATTGTTCATACTATTAATTTTCATCTATAAACGTTGCTAGGTACAAATACGAACTAATTCCAGTAGATGGCACTCTGTGCTCCAGTGAGTGAACTGAGATTGGTGAGTATGGCACACCAAATTGTGTAAAAGTCCATTGAAGCTTTGGCTATCCAAAATTAATTTTCCAGTAGTAAAAACTTGTATTATAGATATCTATAATTAAATTATATATATATATGTATAAGGATTTATTTTTGTTTATTTCTACCAACAATTTGTTTGTTTGTTTGTTATGCCAACAGTTTATTTATTTTGATTTATTTATATTATAGGTTGATTTATTTATTTATTTATTTTAAGTCATGTTTTGTTCTCCATACTTTAGTACTACATAAAAGGAAAGGTCACAGTGATATGTACAGTTTACTTTCTGATTCAGCCATTTTCAACCACATATGAATAAAAATCAGCCAGGTTATTAGCTTCCATTTATGGTTAATTTATGGTTACCACTGTAGCATGCTGTGGTTTTTGTCAGCTTCTGCTTATGTTGTTTGTATATATCTTATATTATGGCAGTAGCAATGACCTCATACCTGACATAGGGGACGTTAGCAGGGATGTGGAATTTTGCTCCAGGGTCAAAGTCCTCTTCAGTGCGGGGTACAGGGGGGCACAGTCCCTGGTACTTCAACCTGGAAAGAGACACAGTGAAGGTCAGCATTCTATCCCCCTGAGTGACTGGTAGTGAGGATGTTTTCATGAGAGAATGACTTCTCACCTGAGGTTCCACCACTCTTTGTTGTACTCTTTGTCAGTGATCCGTCCATCAAACACCTTCCACCGCCACTGATCCATCAGGTAGCCGAAAGGGAGGAAGGCGATTTTGTCCAGTGCGATGCTCATCAAGTAGTTAATGTCACTCTCTGTTTAACAACCACATGCAATTAAGCGTAGCTATAGTTATTTCACATTTTAGCATGAAAATGCTGTGCTGATAAAACTGGATTTATGTTTAAATGTATTTTTAAGACCAGCATTGTGTGCCTTGCTTGCAGTTTAAAACTGAAAGAAAAGTGAAGTTAAACCTTAACTAAAAACCCATCTCTGTTGTTGCGTTAAGCAAGGCCCTTAACCCCCAGAAATTCTCCAGGGGCATGAGACAAATGACCTGATCCTGCATTCTCAAGCTTTGCTCTTGACTGTATACACTATATTGTTAAAAGTATTGGGACACCCCTCAAAATCATTGAATTCAGCTGTTCCAATTGCTTCCATAGCCACAGGTGTATAAAATCAAGCACCTACACATGCGGACTGCTTCTACAAACATTTTAGAAAGAATGGGTCGCTCTCAGGAGCTCAGTGGATTCAAGCGTGGTACCATTGTAGGGAGTGAAATTTAAGATTAAAATAAATACGACTTTAAATAAGACGTAGAGGTAATATCATGAGAACAGAGATCCGTGATTGGACTCGCGAGAGAATAGTTTGCTCTTGGGGGGAAAAAAAAGCGGAGAGGGAGAGACATGACGGGCACTGTGTAATCAGATGTGGCCGATCTATGATGTTCACCTCTTTATGGTTAATAAATCAAGTGTTAGGACTTCAACAGCTCCCTGTTGGTGTCTTCCTCGCAGCAAAGCCAAGAACTCACGA
>JABFEA020000098.1:30298255-30308888 GCA_019775915.2 Cyphomyrus plagiostoma | reverse complement strand
TTCCAAAGATTGCAAATTTGCCTGGATGTGGGAGCTTACAGAACCTTATGGAAGGGCGATGCTCCCCAACACTGACAGAAAAATTATATGAACCGCTTCTGTGATCATTTTCCTATCTGTCTTTTATAGACCCATGTTGACAACAAGCTTCCATTCTGTCATAGACTTTAAAATCAATGGTGATAAAGCTGAAAGATCTTTGACAGCCGGAGACTGTATTCATTTTATAGTCTGCTTAACTTGGTGAAGGGTAGCATGATGATGCAGTGGTGCCTCAAGCTTCCATGCCTGGTGGGTTAAACACTGGCCCTGCTGTGTGTGAGTTTTCATGAAATTCTCATGTTATCATGGCCTAAAGGCATCTTTAAATTGACCATTTTGTGTCTTGCGATGGAGAAGCATCCTATCCAATCTTATCTGTAGACAGCTAACCTGGTGTTGCCTAGCAATGTTTAAAATCACTGGCAGTCATTAGCTAATTCCTGAGCATGAAATGGTTTATAAAGCTCAAAAATATAAATGGAAGATAAATAAACGAACAAGCAAATAAATAAGATGTATTTATGCCAAGGATTTATTTATTCAATGTATATGTATATATATATATATATATATATTTCTCCATCCATCCATCACCTGCCGCTTGTCCGGGGTTCGGGTCACGGAGGTAGCAGCTTCAGGAGAGACACCCAGACCTCCCTCTCCCCAGCTACCTCTACCAGCTCCTTGGGGAGGACGCCAAGGCGTTCCCAGGCCAGGCCAGAGAAATAATCCCTCCAGCGAGTCCTGGGTCTGCCCGTGGGCCTCCTCCCTGTAGGACATGCATGGAAAACGTCTCTGGGTAGCCGCCCAGGATGCATCCACACCAGATGTCCTAAGCACCTCAACTGGCTCCTTTCAACGTGGAAAAGCAGTGATTCTATGCTGAGGCCCTCCCGGATATCCAAACTTCTCACCGTATCCCTAAGGGAGAGCCCAGACACCCTGCAGAGAAACTTCATTTCAGCCGCCGGTATTCGCGATCCCATTCTTTCGCTCATGACCATAGGTGAGGGTAGGGATGAAGATGTACCAATAGATTGAGAGCTTTCCTTTTCAGCTCAGTTCTTCTTAGCCACGACAAACCGGTAAAGCGCCTGCAAAACTGTAGACGCCGCACCGATTCGTCTATCCAGCTCCCGATCTCGCCTACCCTCACTCATGAACAAGACAGAGATACTTGAACTCCTCCACTTGAGGCAGTACATCTTCCCTAACATAAAGAGGGCAATCCACCCGTTTCCAGCTAAGAACCATGGTCTTGGACTTGGAGGTGCTAATCTTCATCCTTGCCGCTTCGCACTCAGCTGCGAATCGCCCCAGAGCACACTGGAGATCCCCAGCAGATGAAGCCAACAAGACGACATTGTCTGCAAAAAGCAGTGAGGCAATCTTGAGGCCACCAAACTGGACACCCTCAACACCCTGGCTGCACCTAGAAATCCTGTCTATAAATATTATAAATAGGACCGATGACAAAGGGCAGCCCTGGTGGAGCCCAACCCGCACTGGGAACACGTCTAAAACCTGACTTATTATTGGCAATGTGGACCAAGCTTCTGCTCCGTTCATACAGGGACCAAATCGCCCACAACAGTGGACCCCGGACTCCATACTCCCAAAGCACCCCCCACAGAGCACCTCAGGGAACCCTGTCGTAAGCCTTTTCCAAATCCACAAAATACATGTAGACTGGATAGGCAAACTCCCAGGCCTCCTCCAGTACCCTTGCAAGGGTAAAAAGCTGGTCCAGTGTTCCATAGTCAGGACGAAAACCGCATTGTTCCTCCTGAATCCGAGATTCGACTATCGATCTCACCCTCCTCTCCAGTACCCCGGAATAGACTTTCCCAGGAAGGTTGAGAAGTGTGATCCCCTTGTAGTTGGAACACAGCCTCCGGTCCCCCTTCTTAAATAAGGGGACCACCACCCCAGTCTGCCAATCCAGTGACACTGTCCCTGACCTCCACACACTGTTGAGAAGGCGTGTCAGCCACGACAGCCCCACAACATCCAGAGCCTTCAGGTACATTTTGAAAAAGTGTTTAAGTGACCAAGAATAGAGGAAGATACTTGTTTGTTTGCTTAACATATTTGCAATATTATACAGTTTTGCATATTGTTACATTATTATATGCATTGTTCATTTGAGCTATGTATCTTTGAATACTTGAAAATCAATAACCTTTCATAATTTTAAGGGAATTTTGTATGTAAACAGTAAAATTTGTTGGAAAATAAGTATTTATTTACTAATATTTTCATTTTCAATGTATTCATTCTATTTGTCAGAATAGGGTTTTTATTATTATTTTGATTATTACATTATTAAATGGAACAGCATTGTGAAACTATAATATTGATAATTATCGATATTGATCCATACAGGAAAAAATATCATGATATTTCTTTCTGCCATATCGTCTAGCTCTACACAAAAAATTTATTTATTTAAGTCATATAAACCCTAAACTCCTTGGGAATTGATTTATGAAAAAATCCTGATGATTAAAACCCTGTCTAAAAACATCCACTAAATTAAATAAAATTCACCAGAGACAAACACAGGCAATTCATGACCACTGAGTCTCACCCCGTCTTGTAAAATGGATGCACCAGTAAAGTATCCTGGTTCACCTTCTTTGAATGTGTCCTGCTCCGCACACCATCACAATGCCCCATCTATGACCTGCTCCTGTGTTTTGCTGGGTTAAAATTTTAGCTCCCCTCCTTGAAAACACATTTGCAAATGCAGTACGTATTTCAAGAAGGAAAGTATGAATGATAGATGCCATTTCATCACAAATGCTACTGCCCCCTATAGTATCTGTACTACAACTGCATGTTGTTTCCCATCTTCAGTGCTGGGTGCAGGTCCATGGGATTAGCTCTAACTCACACATCACTTGCACATGGTATCTGACCAAAGAGCTTATCAGAATAAACCATAATATCAGTCTTACACTGCAGTGAATTTATATTATAATTACAGAATCCAAAAATTTCACTATTTGTGTATGATACTTTGTATGATTTACATTATACTAATATGTTTGTAAAATGTGTTTGAAACTGCTAATCCATTTTTGCAGGTTGTAGATAAACTAATGTAGACACCAGGCCTATGTGCATCTGTAAAGCACGCAGTCAGTATCTTTTTATAGGATTGCTTTCCGTGAGTATTTATAAGCTGCCTGCAGCTTGGTTGGGGTATTATGGCCCAGCGTGGCTATAATGGGAACTCTGGGTTTGTTGGATGGCATGTGTTTGTCGGCACACTTGGCAACATGCTTCCCGGATTCTATCACATTTTGCAGGACTCATGGAAAACCAACGGTGGACCATCTCAGACTGTGACGTAAAACACAAAAGTGGTAGAGGAGGAGTGGACAGTTCAGTCAGGGTTAAGACCAGCCCGTCTCAGTCTGTGAGGAGGATCAGTAACAGTGACATAATCAAAACAACTCCATTCAAAATATTATGACAATGGTCTCAATGTTCTCTGTGAGTCTGCAAGACATTCCTCTAAGTTCTCTGTTATCATTCCCTCAATCTCAAAACATGATGATCTAATTGATCACTGGTGTCAATTGTAGTGTTTATCCCTTAGTGGTCAGGATAGGTGGAAGCATATACTGTAGATACACTGATATTGTTGTAAGTCATTTGGCAGCAATACAGCAAACTAACGATGTCATAGTCTTTTCCTGGGATACTTCTACATTACTGTGTAAATACTATAACTACTTATAAATCATGATGTCATGCGTTTTGTTCTTGTGCAATTTTGGCAAGTCAAAATGATGTGTTACTGACGAACACGTCATTATCAGAGGAACATTTGAGCTTGTCCTGTAAGTACGCCTGACCTGCTCTGCCAGGATCCCACCCTCGCTCTTGACAGCAAGTTCCTGCCCTGGCGTAACCCAGAGTGTTTAAATTATCTTAACATGTAACTATGCTGGAAAAAAAACTTGGGTCAATGTGAAAAGCAAACAATGTTTTTCATTTGCAAAATGAGGGCAGTTGTGTAATGTTTTACTTACTCTCAAAAACAAAGTACCATTTTTATCCTACTGGAATCACAACCTTCAGTATTTTCATCAGTATTTGATGATTTGTTTGGCAATAAGTATTTTTTCACCTGGTACAGCATTATCTTAGTACAGGAAACACTGCTGTGCCCGGCCAGTCAGCTGAATGGGAATTTAGATCAGCTTGGTACATGCTACATCCCACTTGGAGGTTAATTCTGCCTGACACAGGTACCATAAATACCCCTCCCAAGTTTGGGCTTGATACCCCATGCTGAAATCAAAAGGTACGAGGGTAAATTTCCAAACTGCAGAACATGTGATGTTCATAGGAAGTATCAAATGTCCCCACAATGTGATAAAACCTGTTGTTTTGACATTGTGAGGACCATTTTTTCGGTCCCCACAAGCGGAAACTCAGTTTTATAAAAAAAAAAATGTGACTGCAATCACTCCCGCGTCATGTTTTGTTAGCCTTGCTCGTGTTTATTTAAGTGCCCGCCCCTGCTCTGTTCTCCAGTCAGTCATTGTTCATGTATTGTGTTCATCTATCTATCTATCTGTCTATCTAAAACCTGACTTGTTTTGAGGCAGCAGGAGGCTATTTATGCCACTGTGCTATCTGTGGCACATAACGCATATGTGTATTTGTGCCCTACACTAGACTGTGGCAGCGTTCCACTGCACACAGAGCAATATTAAAATGCCAGAGACCAGAGGCCAGTTTCAGATGCTGCATGTGGAGGCAGCTTCACAATATACTGCCAAAAACATAATGTCTCAACATGGAGGCCAGTTGTGTTTCAAATTTCATTTCTCTTTGTCTATGTACCATCCTAATAGACTGGTATTTGAGCCCCACATTTTCTAATGCTTTCTGCTACAATACCTACTGCATTGTTTTTTAATACAGTGATTCTCAACCCAGTCCTTAATGACCCCCTGACTGTCCACAGTTTTACACTGCAAACATTTACAGTTAAACCTTAATTGTGCATGCTTTTAGTATAATGTTACATTTCAACAACTAACATTTCATAGCAAAACTGTGAACTCTCGCTTTACTTTGAAGTTTGTGATCACCACTTCTGGTGTTTTATAGCTGTGGCAGTGAAGTTCACAGTCAATTATGAATATTTCCATGTACTATGAATGCTGATGTTAATAATGATCATTTTATGTGAAGTTTTTGTACAGGTCATTTAGGGTTTGCTTTAAGGCATCCAACCCATTACCAATATATTTATCAACATTACTGTTACAGAAGCTATTAATTTGGTAGTGAATCTGACCGTAAAGTTCACAGTAGAAACAAGAATTGTGAAACTGTGAAATCAAAAGTTCAATTGCAAAGTATGTTATAGTAGAACCCTGAACTGTCCTTAACTGTAATATGATAAATTTCACAAAAAGTTTACAGTTTGATTGTAGATTTCACAGTAGAACCATGAAAAGTGAACCAATTCACTATAAAAATTCATGATCGAACTGTGAACCATTCATGGTCATACCATGAATGTACATAGTAAAATGGTGTACATTCAAGTTTACAATTTTACTATGAAATTTTACAATGTATTTTTCCCTGAGTTTACACAGACCAAGCTAATAAGTACACTAAATTGAAGACATGCTAGCTTCTAAGTATGAATTTTTCCTAATTGTGATTTTACGGATATTTTTCCAAAGTCAATTTGTGACTCACACATGAGGCAAATTAAGCGTTGAAATAATCAAATGTTACCAAGCCCAAAAGCATATTCTGAATTTTTTTAACGGTGTAGCATTGCAGCTAAAAATGTGTACTCCCTTTTTTTTGTTTAAAGAGCCAACAAAGGCCTTCATTGTCTTCCCCAGACAACCTTTTGTGACCTGACAAATGTGTCACACCTGTATCCTTCTCAGTGGATGTGCTACCCTATACCAAGAGGCTGTTTTACTGCTGATAATGTAGGAGGGGTCCATGGTAGCAGGCTGACAGCTTACTTAGATGAGCTATATAAATGTGCAGCGTCGCAAAGGCTTGTGGTGTGCATCACTGCGGGGGAAGGGGGACAGCACTGCAAGGCTGCTTACACGTGCATCATGCTGGGTTAGCCATCAAAATTTCAGCACTGTGATTTCTGCCATCAAGCTCATGGCTAACAACTGGCAGACAGCGCACTTACTTTACTTTGATAAAGGCAGCAGCATTGATAATGTTTTTCTGCACACATGCTCAAATGGGACAGCTGGAGCTTCGACGCAGACCTGGAGCGGTTTCTGCATGTGTGCAGGATTTTCACAGCATTTCCCTGCACAATGTCTAGCGGAGGGTAATATGGCAGAGTGGGGCCTCATCAACAGCCAACCAACACAGCTATTGCTCCAAATCCCAGAAGGAAAAACAAACTTCCTGCCATTAGAAAACCTCTGCGAACACGGCAATTTTCCTGGAAGTTTTCCTCTGAGCGCAAACAGTAAAGTACTTGTTCTTTCTTCCCCTGATGCTAATCTTTAGTTACAAACCCGAATCTCAGCTATACCCAGTGAAGTGTGAATTTAACAGCCTCATAAGACCGCTCTATATGTGATGGTAAAGCAAACGCAAATGTCTCTAATTTTTCTTTGTAGTTTTTGGCAGCTAATGGCCAAGAACAGGGTTGTCAGCTGGCTTGCAGGAGATTGTCAATTCGAAGGCAAGTCTGCACACAAATTTACATGTATGTAAGAGTTTTATTACTCTGTAAATAGTCTGTAGGGATTGCAAACTACTCCAATGCTTTTGATGTAGGTAATTTTAGGTTTATAATGGAATAATATATTTCTTGCGTGAGCGTGAGAGTCTGAAAGCGTGAGTTTCATGCCAGATGTGTGGGAGCTGGCAACCCTGACTAAGAAAACCAGTTAGCTGAGTGGCATAGCTATGGAGTGAAATGACTGAGTGGGGGATGACAGGGCGGCCCTGTTAGCCTTCCTGCTCTCTTAGCGAAGAGGAATGTTGGGTCCTTAGGTAGATGGCAGAGGCAGAAGAAAGCAGAAGAAGAAAGAGCTGAAGAAACGTTGAGAGAGGTGGAGAATATGGCTTTAACTGCCACCAGCCCAGCGTACACATGTGCTCTGCTCGTCATGAGCACCCGGTCTGATCAGATACCTGTCAGCATGAGATAAAGAGGTGAGAGGTCAGGAGGGCTTTGTTCTTCTCCCATCTCTCTGTGGCACCTCTCCAGTGCAGCATATAACCCACTGCAGGTGGTGATGCACGATGGCCAGTCAGCGCTCATGGTCCTCCTGGGAGCTGGGTCTCTCAGCTGGCCGACCCGGGGACTCTGCGAAGCTGCTTTTCTCATTCGCGACACCCAAAACGTTTGCCCCATTAGCTAATAGTTTCCACTCAGGTTGCCTCCCCGGGGATGGACAAGCACCTCCCCATGCATTTTTCCCATGAGGCCTCACACTCCTGCTTATGTTTCTGCAACGCAGAGAGAAATTCCTGGGAACCAGGGCACAGCACACATACATGCTCATCATCCAGCGGGCTGAAACTATATCCAATATTTGATTTAATATTTCATGATCACTGACATTTTAGCAGTAAACCGCGAATAAGCTCTGAACATACTAAATAGGCCTATAGGTGCTATGAAATTAATGAATGATCAGGAACCTGATTCTGAGGTATCAGCGCTACCCACAAAATGTCAAATGTCGCAACTAACAGACGAGACATTAAGATAAGTTTCTGTCATGCATCAAAATGAATTTTATGGCTTTTGAAACGTGATGCCAAAGCGCTGAGGATTTATCAGAGGCTGGTCTTTGAATTACCTTGGAAGCAGCAGCGCTAATCACTCCCGGCGCTGATAACGTACCAATCGCGGCTCAGTTACCACCCAGCGTGGGGCCGTTCCCTGCAGTGATGGGACTCTCTGGCGTGTGGAGGCGCTCTGATAGACTCCGGTCACCATCAAGCCCACGCATCAAGCTTCATTATCACAAGGCGGCAGATAGCACCACGCAGGTATGCCTACCTAATCTCTCTGTCTTCTCCTCCTCTGCTGATGAAATTGCCTCAAATCATTTGGTCACTGACCCTCATGGCTCCATCTTAATGGTTGTAAATCAGCGCTGGTGCAAATGATTTTCCTGCATTTTTTTTTTCGTTTTAAAGAGGTGCTCTTCCCAATAAGCAGGATTCCATTTTACATTCACAGGACACTCAAAGTCATTTCAACTTGGCAAGTCAAATTACAAAAGCAGAACATTAAAAACGTTGGTGTACACGTTTGTCTCTTAAGACTGCTGCTCCTGAAGGCTTTCTGCTGTTACAAGTAGAGCCAACAAACAAAGAACTATAGTCTACTGATTATAAGGTGAAAATGAGCTACTCTGGGACTCAAACTCACAACCCCTGCCTTATAGGGCAAGTGTGTTATCCATTAGGGTACCAGGGTGCCATAACAGTCTGAGGGGTGTCAGTAACCAAATATTGCCAGTTTAAAGGTTTCTTCGCTCAGTCACTGTGTGGGATTAAATAAAATCTCTGTATCTTTAGTAGTAACTCTGACATAAGTTTTGGTTAGTTATGACTGCTGAGACAAATGATTTCACAGTTATTACTCTAAACACATTCTGGGTATTTGTAATGTTCAGTGTCAAACATGTAAAAAACATTGGAGAAAGCTGATGTTTAACTAATGTTGCTCATTTAAGGCTAAAATACTTAAAATTAAAATTAAAATATCATCCGAATAAATCGGAGATGATTAGATGGACTATTCTAAAAATAAATAAAATAAAATCTATTGCACATGACCAACCTGCAACACGGAGACAAATGAAAATGATGTTACCTATGCCAAGATACTTCTGAAGCATAAAACTGTAAAATGAAAACAGACATGAAAAAGACAAATATCACGCCTGAAGCATGAAATCTTCAGTCTATGAAATTGAGTTTTATCAGAAATGGACATTCAGGTCTCAAGGGCAACCAGCTGAGTTTGTCTCCTCACTTTGCCGTTCAGCTCTCTCTGGTTTCCTGGCTCACAGTGTTTTTTATTGCAATTCTTTTAGGGTCACTCACTTAATTTGTATAAAATGGGCACTGGACACATTTTATATCCATCCATCCATCCATCCATCTATTCATCTTCCATACTCCTTATCCAGTACAGGCCCAGTATAGGAACACCATGGCACCAGTTCGATTGCCAGCATATTTTTGAACTGTGGGAGATAAACCTGCAGACCCTGGAAGCTCCAGTAATGAGCAGGAATCCAACCCACCACCCTAGAGGAGTAAGACCAGCTCCAGGTTCCATATGAGGTTTTCTGCAGTTAGTTCTCATTCAGGCCAAAGGTATCACACATAAAAGCACGTGTCACAACTTGTGACATCTGACTTAGCAGAACGATGGGCACCGGGCATCAGAAAAGATCCGATTAAATATCAGATATGGTTTCAGAAACTGTGCTACCTTATAGTCCAAAACCTGTTTTGTCATCAGATTAGTTTATATAGAGGCTGAACTACTGCCTGCAACAATTGATTTTTTATGGTCAGTTTACCACAAAGTAGGGGGGGCAGTAAAAATTCCTAAGAAGGCACAGAGCATGCGAGAATTAATATATAACAGAACATGGAAATCTTAGCGAAGTCAGGGTTCATATTTCTGGTTTTCTGTAAGTTAAAATGCGGCAATAGCATAATGGAGAAAAGCACGAGAGAAGCCAAATGCACTACGTTGCTATTTGGTGTGTTTCCCGTTCTGCTGGAGCCAAAATGGCCAAAAAGCCGTGTGTACCCCTGTATCCAAATCAGCTTGTTTTGTGTGTTTCTCCTAAACCCCCTGCTTATAAGGGGTGCTACAGACATGTGTTGTGGCTGAGGGCACTCAGTACTGCCAAATCAGTGGCAGTGAAATGTCACACTGGAATGAAAGAAGCGATGCACGTGTTCAGATAAACATAACCAGCTAAACACAGCACAACAACAGTTAATGTTCTCCATAGGCATTGGAGCACACCCTTTCATAATCCATCATAACATATAAATAGCTTGGACTTTTGATAACATATTTAACTCTTTTGTGAAGAAGTTTGGGTGAGATTTATATGGTTCTACCTACCATATGGTACAAAAGAATTATAAGAATCACTGAATAATTTGTTTAGGCTGATGTTGTAAGTAAAAACCACATATATCCATCTCCAAGAGAGAATAATGGTCTCAAATGGCCTTTAAATGGGTAAAATAGTAATAATCTTTTATGAGTGTGTTGATTTGTGGCTAATCAGCAGTATTTGCTAAAATGTAATTTAACATGGAAGCAGTATTTTTTTGTTTGACAGTTATACCCTATTTCAAGGCCAAATGGTTGTTCTATTCCAAAACCTGGGCTACATTCTTTAATATTAATAAACTTTTATAGTAGCATTCTTATATCTTTGATAACCAAATACAAACACTACATTCACATTTTATCATCATGGTAAGACTGCAGGGGCGGCACGGTGGTGCAGTGGTTAGCACTGTTGCCTCACACCTCTGGGACCCGGGTTCTGGTCTCATGTGTGTG
>JABFEA020000098.1:30282552-30292884 GCA_019775915.2 Cyphomyrus plagiostoma | reverse complement strand
GTCAAAGCCGGCGGATCCGCGTTGATAGCCCCCCTGGGAGCACGACTCAAAGGCCGCAGGTTACCCAAATTTACTCCGCGCCAGCGGGGACGAGGAGAGGAAGGATCCCGGTGCAGGAAAATATTATCCGAGCTGCTGACAGGTACCAACCAGGCGTCGACAGGGTCCAGCGTGCGCTGCGCAACAAGCAGACGCTGTGCCCATCCATAATTATTAAAAGAAGCCATAGAAGAGTGTCCCAACCAAGCCATCAGCCTGACCAGCCGACCGCTGCGTTGAACTCGACGACGGGTGCGTTTACGTTGACAGGTAAGGCCTGGGCCCAGAATAGGTGAATGAGAATCCCCTAGAAATTCGGGGCAGGGGCTTTTGTCCCACATGCCCCACATGCTGACGTACCCTCTAAACTGTGATCAGTTCTTCATTGGCCACGCACCCCTATAGGTCATTCATAGAGACCCTGCTCAATTTTTCAAAGGATACATTAGAGTCAGTTTTCAGCAGAGCTCTGGTACAAAGACATCGGAGCCGAGTTGGATGGCGTGGACGTCATCGCCGAGGGCCCTAACGTGGGCCTGCAGAAGCAAGCTGCGTTCTGTAGAAACTGTCGGGAATTTTCTCTCATCGGCCCTATACACGCTGTCTGTTTTCGATGGCACAGGCCCTGCACAGTGTAAACACTAGTTTCCCATTTGGCAGTCTGCTGGGTAGGATGGGGAAAAACAGGTCACGTGGGGGGTTCGCCGTGGCTTTGATCAGGCCAAAGTATTCATTCAGAGGTTTAAAATCTGAATGAATGACTACCAGGTGCCCCACAGGGAAATAGCATTTAGTCAGAGTGAATGGGTAGAGCAAATCCACATAGCGGACATGCTCGTCTCCCGTGATGTCATAATGCAGGCGAATCGCTGACGTCCGACCCCCAAACAGCGCTTCTCGCGGCCTTAGGGGGTCAGGGGGCTGAAAGTCTGCCAGGAAATGCAGTACCTCTGCGTCGTGAGTTTTAGCGTGTTCCCAAATGGATTCTACGTTTATATTAAACTCTTGGCGCAACACTTTGAGTTTTAACATGCGAGGCACCGAAGCTCTCGCCGGTCAAGGGGCAGACGTCATCTTCATTGTTGCACGTAGGACACCCGTGAAACTGGCAGCCTAGAAATTCGAAGGCCCATTTCTGTCCCTCTATCTCTGCGTAGCCGTCGAGATGATAGCACCCCACATGCACTTCACCCCCACATAACGCATGTCAAATTTCAATGCTGTTTGTGTGGCCGATGAATCCTAGCCACTGGATCGAGATGTTTGAATAACTTTTGTATTGCCTTTTGTAATCCCATACATCTGGGATCGCGATAGTATCTCTGGGTAGGAAATTTGTCCTGTAAACTAACAATGCGGCTGAAGCGATGGTGGCCATGGAGAAGGGATCGCAACCCGTGAGCGTTTTAAACTCCCGCAGGAAGCGCAAGCAGCCCTATCTCAGAATCTCCACATCGTTCTTACAGTAAGCGATCATCTCTTTGTGAAAATTAAAGGTCTGGTGCTTTACACCATCGTACCATTGATAAAACTTGTCGCGTTCTTTGCTGGGCATTTGATCTGACCCAAACTGATCGGGAGATGGGTATGGGCCTACGTATCTAAAGTTTTCTGTGAAATGATGCAGAAAATTGCCCTTACATGTCTGAGTTGAGCAACCTATTGCATCGGGGATTTTTCTCAGAGGCATGCTTAGAAAGGAGTGACTGTGCATGTACCTTTGCTCAAACATGCTGTCCACGATGAGAATGATTTTATTGCCCTGTGACACTACACGCGGTTCTAGCCCTTCCTTCACCATTACATTCAGTATGATGTAATTATCTAATGCATTTCCATAGTGACTAATGAAGCACACACCCTTATAGTATCGCATCCTGAAATGTCTGCAGTATGCAGTAAGGCCCCTTGGCAGTTCTCTCATTCTGATTGGAGATGGCGCACACGTAAACAGGGATATGGGTACCGGAGGTCTGTGATGTTTAAATGTCAAAAAACACAGTGCTTTTTACTGCCCTCAGCCTTTTTGGCGACCCGCTTCCCTTTGTTAGGCTTCTCGGGTGGATTTAAATAGCAGAGATGTGGGGTGGATATGTCTGATTCGGCTGTGTCGAGCTTAGCGTCGCATATATTACATTTTACTGTTTTACACGAGTTTTGGGTTCTCGGAGCTTTGGTAGTTACCCCCGCAAGCTTTGCATTTTCTGAACTTGTCACAGGGGCTAGCAATCTCACCCCTGAGGGGCAGACACTTTCATTTTGTCACGTACAGTGACGCTCGAAGCACACGTTATTTAAGCATTTGAAATGACACCACTCACACACTATCCCCAGGGTGGTTTCACCTTCTCTACAATTAGTCTGACAGATGCTGCAGAATTTTTCGCAGCAATGAGAGTGAGGCGGGTCATGCCCTTTGAAACAGCTTGTACAAATGTGACCCGCCCCAAAGAACCCCTTGACGCTTTTAGTGTCGTAAAAATGCTGATTGTGTAATGTGAAAAGTGAAGGGGTCACTTTTTGAATGATTATTATTGATGTTACTGTGAATGTGTTGTGTACTTTGTCTGGTAGTATGAATGGTAGCACATACTTTTGCATGAACTACATTTCCCAACATCCCCTGCTCACCGAACAGCAAAAACTCCACATAGCAATTTACTGCTCAGCTCATTTATTTATGGCAACATTTTTGGTGAACAGTGAGGTACCCACTGTTTCAGCTTCATCTACCTTCCATAGCACACTTAGAACCATACGCAAACATGCAGACAACTCTCACCAACTCACACACTGTTTGCTGCTCTCTCGGATCCCTCGGCATACCGGTTCCCTGCGGAAGCGCGCGCCGCGGTGGGAAGGTTCCTTTATAGTCAATTGTGGACTGAGGGAAGGGGATGGTTTGGCACAGGGGGGTGAGTGATGTTATGTGTATTATTGTTTTGTTGTGTAATGTTCGGTGTATTGCTTGAAATGTCAGGGAGGGTATGTGGCCAATGGCCAGCTATTCTGTTCTGTTTGGGGACAAAAATGTGTATTGTAAGATGTAATCAAATAATATTCAAATCTGTTTCCCCCTGTGTTTTTAGATTGTCCCAGTTAACCAATTGGGGAACTTGTATATAAGGAAAGGGGGTTAGAGCAAAGGGTTGTTGTTTTTTTTCTTTTGTCCCTCTCTTCTTAGTGTCCGGTACTGAGTGAATGCCAGTATTGGTGGTGACAGCTTGATGTGAGGCTGGACAGGTATTTCAAATAAAGTTACCTCTTCTTTTGGACAAAGATCATTGGATCTGTGCATTGTTTTACCCATCTGCACGCCTAGGTGTTCACATCCCCTTAAGGAGGTGGGGGCCTGTCTTGCCCCCACCTTTTTCACAGTGTATTTCATCTCCAATAAAAATGCTGCACCAAATCAACAACATGGAATATATTTCCTCTTCCAGGAATAAAATGGAGACTGAGAGCACCCAGCATCTCTGCTGAGATATTAAAGAGGGTAGCAACATTTCTGTATGTCATGGTATTCAATAGTGAAGGAGAGTCGGAGGTGCTGAGGCAACAGCATATGTGATGGAACAGTATGGAAGATGGTGGAGGTTGACTGTGACAGCTAAACTGACCCTCTTTCAGAGATTTGCATATTTTCCAGTCTGGCCTAGTAGGATACCAATTTATAAGCATGTCTGTGTGTTTCATTACTCTAATCCGACCTCTGAAGGACAACAGGGCACTTAACTTTTTTTAACTTCATAATATGACCAAATTTTGGATGTTATGCAAGAACTATGACACATATAAAAAAAGTTAATCAAACGACAAGCAGAAGAGGTAAAGCTTTAAATATTCATCTACACCAGGGGTGGGCAATCTTACCCACAAAGGGCCGGTGTGTATGCAGGTTTTTGGGATAACCTGTATGTCAGCTGTTCAAACCCAGGCGTGAGGACTATTCAGCCAATCATTACTTAGTAATCTAATTAGGGAGTTGCAGCGAAAACCTGAATACACACCGGCCCTCTGCGGATAAGACTGATCTACACTCTGACCTCTTAGTGTGGTCAGGGTCACAGCACAAGGCTTTGTGGGGACCGTCCATTTGTTGCTATGGGAAAAACCATAATCCCAACAATGGCAACCCTAACCTTCACCCAGCCCTAACCTTAATGAGAGGTCAATGAGAATAGCCAGATACGGCAGCGACATTCATCTCTCTGGGCATGGGGGGAGGTCATCAGGTCACTGGAAAGGGGTGTTTGGTGCTCCTGATATCTTTGTAAGAGGATGAAGTTCCAAGTCTTTGGAGTTCTGGAGCTCCGAGTCTTGCTGTATGGATAACAGGAAGACACAAGTGCAACAGTAACAGCATAGTACAACTGTGGCTTCTGTGTTCTGCGATCCATCTATCTTAAAAGTGGTCCAAAAGGCAAAAGTGGGTCCTACCCACTACTTAGTAGGTGTATCTAACATGGTGCCACTTAGCGCACACTGAGCCGAGACCTTGATCAGGACAAGCCTGGATGCATGAATGAGTGTATATTCATCAGAAAGCCCTGATTCCAGTCTTCCAAGACCTACAGCATTTCTCAGCAGTTGCTGCAGCAGTTCTGTAAAAAGTGTGATTTATAGAGGGCAAGATGGCTGGAGAGAGCACCTTGTCTGATTCTTAACTTTTTTTAGCCTGGGAAGCTGGTAGTGGGTCAGTGAGAGAGGGGAAGCAGCGGCACTGTCTGTAGGCGCTGAAGGTCAGACAAAAACAAGTCTAAAATCAAGCCTGTCCCATCCATTTATACGACCTTAACCGCTGCCTTTTTTACTTTTGGTATGAAAAGACTTTTACATTCATTTAAGGATATTAATTATGCTTATTTGAGGCTCGTCTATATATTGCATTTTCTGTAACGACCTCGAAAGACAGAAAGACAAAGAGAACAGGAAACCAGCTTTCCCATTAAAATTAGCCGCAGAGATCTACTGAATTTTACCAGTGAGCAGGCGCCTTGGCACAGTGGCACATTTGCCCGTTTGCCAGGCCCCCAGGTTAGGGGCATGGCATTAGGTCACATGCTCCCCCCTGGCTCCTCAGTCCAAAGCGTGTGTCCCATCCATCCTGTGCTGGGCTCCAGGCCTCCAGGACTTTCTATTGAAAAAAGGGTCAGAATCTTCACCAGGGTAAATGAATGGTGCAGCGTTGCTGTTTGCAATAGAAGTAGGCCGACAAACGCATGGATATTACTGACTAATAATGAAGACAGTAATGGCAATTTCTTTCTAATTGGGTCCAAAGGCAGAAAAAATATAAATTGTATCTCAATTCTACCTCTGGCTCTGAGTGCATGAGAGTGGTGTGCTTTAGTATTCAACAGCCATGTGAGCCGGTTTTAAGCCTGAATACTATCCATTATGTACGGGGTAGTGATAACAGTGTCCTTCATTATTACCCTGCAAAGGAAAAAAAAAGCATATTGTGACTCAATTGAGGGACACTTACCTCACACTTCCAGGGTTGGGGGGTGCAGATTCTCACTCTGTTCTGTGTGCTTATGAAGTTTACATGTTCCCACTGTGTCACATGACTACCCCCAACCTCCCCCCCCCCAATCTGAGACACGCATGATGTCCATAAATGCCCCAAAGTGAATGTTTCCTGTGATGGGCTGGCTGCCATCCTTCGTGTTCCCCAACCGGGTGTCCTGAGCTCCCCAGGATAGGCTGAAGGGCCCTGCAAGCCTGTAACTGCCTGGAAGATGGATGGCAGTGAAACAAGCACAAGCTAGGAGGAGGGTGTGGGCGATCCAGAGCAGGGGGGTGCTAGGTAACAAGCTCCTTCTCCTACAGTAGGCAACGGAGCCAGAATTTCAGTGGGGTGGCCAGGTGACACCAGAAGTAATTTTAGGGAGGCACATAAAATTAAATATGAATATACGGCATCTAGAAAGTAAGGGAAAATGTAGGTACCTAAGCAATATAACTTTACACTGTTTATAAATCAGGCAGTGGTGGAATTACCAAATACATATTTAGGTCAATTTCCTGCAGTAGAAGATCCCCAAACTTTACCCTCCAAGCATTACTACTGTTCTGAGAGCACACGTTTAACTCAGCAGTACTATGAGGTCATTCTTTATCAGTACATCATCAGGGAGACAGAGAAACAGTTACATAACTTTTTTTTCTTCTAAATCAAAGTCTGATTTAACCAAAAAGCAAATTCAATGGGGGGGGCCTGAGTTGAGTCTAGGGTGGCCACGCCCACCCCTTGCCACCCCCCAGATCTGCGGCCCAGGTGTTGCGCCATTTGCCCAGATTCTATGCCCAGTTTGTGCCCCATGCTGAACCCTTCCCCCCCTTTCTATGTGACGTGTCTCAATTCATAGTCCTAACTTCCTCAAGCCATATGACAAAGTACCATACAGCATGCCTCACACACACTCCAGAACAGCACCGCTGCACTGTGTTCCTGTCTAGACACACCCAGGGCAGCTGGGACAGAGGTGGCCTTTCTGGACAAAATGCAACACTTGTTAGCATTACCTACCCACCAGACAAGGTGCAGGTTATCAGCTGGTGAGGAGCATCCACAGTGGAGCTAATCCTGCTAGGCAAATGGTCACCAAAGAGGGAGCAGCACCAGTGGAGAAGTGCCAAGCGGAGTTCAGAGGAGCAGGCGGTTAATAAAAGTGGCATGTTTCCCAATCCAGTCCTCAGGGGTCCACAGGGATAACAAGGGTAACACAGGACAGATGAAAATAATTAACAAGGGCTGGTAAAACAGAACCATGGGCACAAAGCAAAAAAACCAAAACCAATACAAATCACAAAACACAGGAACTAGAAAAACTGATACAAATGAAACACTAGGAAACAAATTCTACAAAAAACAAAGGAGGCAGGTTTTGAACAGATAACAAATGAGTTAGTGACTTCATACTCAGCACACTGAGCTACACAGCAGTCTTGGGGAGCACAAGAAACACACTAAAACTTTGACAATGGAGAGGACAGGATGGCCACTGACACCTGCTGGCCAAACGGGGAGAAGACACGAAAGACTCGGACAGACGGGTGCTGACCCTGACCGGACTGCATTTTGGTCCCTGAGGATTGGGTTGGGAAATACTGGCATAATCTATTATATAAGGCATTGTAGTTGTACTTAGAATATACGAAAATAACAGAATATGTTCCAAAACTGAAAAATAGAACAGGGATTTTATGACACAGGTGCCTTGCCAGGATTTTATAGACTGCAGGGCCCCTATTTCAATAATGTATATATAAGCCATTTTACATTTTTGACTTGATTTAAAAAAAAAAAACTTCTTAACTGTGTTGTTGCTAGACTCACACGGGGCAACTGACTTCATCAAAGCGATTAAAAAAATACCACCTATAATGAGGAAGCTGGTACTTCCCTACAAATTCGGAAGTAAAAACTGACATGAAACTTAATATTTCATATATTCCTGAATTTGTCTTTAGCAAACAAACCAGACAAGAAATTTCTCTCTTCCTGTCTACGGTCATGAACCGCAAAGCTTTGTCGGCTCTGTCTCTTTGTTTGATGTTTAAAACATCCGAGGACGGCCTGCGCATGTCTAAACCATCTAGCATTTAATAATGCCAGGGAGTTGAGAACAAGACTGAAGCTCGGAGGCAAACAGTATCTCGGTCAGCAGAGGGGCGCCGAGCGCCCCCGCCCCCTCGTCTGCGCCGGAGCGCTGCTGCGGTCTCCTTCATCTCGAACAGGAACAGAAGTCGGACTCTCCGAGTTACGCTTCTCTTTATCCGTGCTCCTGCTAGGAGAGAATCGCACTACGGAGCTCTGAAGGGGACCCTGGGCAAACATGAAGGACCAGAACTGTGCCGATGATATAAAGAAGATCCTGCAGGAGGCTCCTGCCGCACGCCAGACTCTCCTTGACAATTATAATAACCTCCACAAGGTCGCGGAATACTGCGAGCGCAACTATCTGGAGGTGAGTGACACTGTACACTACGGAGCTGTCCCTACCTAAAGACTTCACTTTTTCGGTGATGTCATGTGACTGACTTAATTTTACATGTACGTTTCAACAGATATATGACTTATTTGGGTGCGCTATATAAAATACGGTAAGATAATTCTAAACGAAGGTTAAGAAATATTTAAGAATGAGTAAGAAGGCATGTCAACAAATATAAATTTTAACTAAACAGTAAAATCTTAGAAACATTCCGTGTGCAACTTGAATAAGGTATGGTGTTTCAGTACTCCACACTTAAAAATCTTCATTTTTAAAATGTATGCCTTTAAAACATTTGTGTGCTATGATTCTATAGTGGTGACAAAATGTGCGAAGGGTCTAGGGATGAAATTGGCAAAAAAAAAACAAGTTAAACGTGCAGTGAGCTGTAATTCACTAAATGTTTAAAGTGACATTACGCTTTTTGTTATTGATTTCTTTAATTTCCTTTAGTAGGTTCTTACAGTTTCAAGAGAAAAGTGTTGCTTGATTCATTCAACAGGCGTCACTCAACTGAACGTATAAGAGCATACACATATTTAAATCATAAAGACATTAAGTTTTAGATTATTTGTCTTGAAATACCTAACATCTAGTGAGAGTTGTTACACATTCAGAAAAAAGTATAAACGTTTTTAAACAAGTTTCTTGGGGCAAAATTTTCCCTGCCTGTCTGGGCTTGTCTCTTTGCCTGTGTTTCAGAGTTATGCAATTCTTTAAATTGCTTGAAAACACATGCTTGGAAAAGCCAGGCATCAAAATCATTTCAGGATAGCTAGAAAGAGACAGCAGAAATATTGTATTAGTGAGAAGCACCTTTGCCCTGTGCTCACAGAGACTGGTCAACCTAAAATATCTTAACATATTTTCCATAATAGTGCAGGGTTTTCAGACCAAAGAAAGCATTTCTGAAGTTCATTGTAACAGCTTGACTCTCTACTGGTTCATATGTGTGATAAAAGCTAGCGATTAAAAGGGATTTGGATTCATAACAATTACCAATATTGGTTTGAGTAATTGTGAAAGCAGAACTAAATGAGTGGTTATAAGACTATTTCCATCCATATGTGTGGGAAACTGCACACTTTAACAGAAAATGGTTTGTTGAACTTTTATTTTGCTGGCAAACTATGATAGAAGTAAATATTACAGAGACTTGGAGAAGTGGTGAGATTCTTGGCAAAAGACAGGTACAGTCATGTGATTATACGATTAGATTACAGTACAGACACAGACAGGGCAGCGGAAAACACGGGGCTGTGGTGGATGCAGCATGAATGAAAACAGCAGGTACATTCATCATGTATTACTTTATATTCCAAAGGATATATTTAAACAGTAGCAGAGACCTGCTGTTTCATCCACCCTCCCCAAGTAAAAACACTGCAGAATAATGGAAACACTTTGTTTTGTATGAAAGACTTGCAATTCAAGTAGCCTCATTACAATCATCCTAGGGTATAAAAACTGAATTCATAAGATCATGGACCATTTTTTATTGGTGAATCGACAACTGCATTTTACTGCTGTAGCCTTTTTCACTGCTTCTCCTTTTTGACCCCCGTCGCAGCAATACAGGAAGAGCCTGTTTAGAGGTTACTGGGGTTAAGACAGCATCTGTCTCATGACCAGTTGTTCCTTCTGCTGCGATATCAGGGCAATGACCACAAGAAGGCCTTGGAGGAGACCAAAGCATACACCACCCAATCACTGGCCAGCGTGGCCTACCAGATCAGCACACTGGCCAGCAATGTTCTCAAGCTTCTGGATGCCCAGACCACTCAGCTGAGCAAGATGGAATCGTCAGTCAACTTGCTGTCCCAGGTAGAGCCAAGCGTGTGTCTCATAATGGGCAGTCATGCCGAGGTCATTTGTTCATTCAAATATTCAGCGTGCAGGCTCATACATACTCTCTGTTGTTATTAACGTTACTGAACATTAACAAATTCTTGCATCAGTCACTCAGCCATGTGTTATGCCTTTTATAAATAGTTATAGCTATGTTTATAATACTTTATGAATGCATTATAATGCACTATGAAGGTATCTATAGTGCATTATAATGACTGCTTTAAGTGTTACCTAAATTTAGCCTGTGTGTAGTAATAAGCCCAGTGCAACAATTTGAATGTGATTTGTCTGTGTGCACTAATAAGGCCAGTGCATGTAATGGGAATGCTTAGCTCAGGCACGTAACCACATAGTAATTTCGCAGATTTCGGGGGGGGGGGGGGGGGGGGGGGGGGGGGGGGGGGGGGGGGGGGGGGGGGGGGGGGGGGGGGGGGGGGGG
>JABFEA020000098.1:30264623-30275575 GCA_019775915.2 Cyphomyrus plagiostoma | reverse complement strand
ATAGTCTTCCTGCTAGTGTAGCGGAAGCTAAAACCCTGGGTTCCTTTAAATCAGAGCTAGATAAGATTTTACCAACTCTGAGCTATTAGTTAAGTTCTCCCTAAATGATTTTTATGGGCCGAATGGCCCCCTCTCGTTTGTAAATTTCTTATGTTCTTATGTTCTAATGTTTTGATTGCAGTGACACTGTATACCTTACTGGTGGATGATTTAGAAAAAAAATTACATTTATTTTTTTTGCTGAATTTTTTTTCTTGCATACGTTAAATGAACAAGAGTTTTATGGTGTAATGTAGTGTTACCCAACCAAATCCTCAGGGACCCACAGTCGGTCGACGGTTTTGCTCCCTCTGAACTCCAGGGAGCTGGGAGGGATCAAAAACGTGGAGTGTCTGTGGGTCCCCGAGGACCAGATTGGGAAACACTGGTGTAATGAAGGGTCAGAGCCTGAGTTCCACATTAATCTGACCTGAGATGCAGTGAAAGTGCCTGCTTGCTAGTTGCCCATAACAGCTGCGTGCCTGGTGCTTCTGCAGCCGGAACAGCCGTGCCCCTGAGCCCGTGCAGTGCCCTGTCGCCCCAGCAATGTCCAGGGGACCATCCCTCTCCTCCCTCAATGAGCGCTCCGTTGGGTAAGCTTGAGGGTGGGTGGGAGGTTCCAGTTACATGGTAGTGATATTCACATTTTAGCAGATAATTTAAGCCAAAGCAATGTACATTTTTTCAGAAAGCAGGATCAGACAATCCCTGATATTATTTTGTAATATCAGTGAAAAATCTGGAAAATCTCCAAACAATTACAGGGAAAGGTGCTGTTAATTAGCATAAGCTATGATCAACTTGTACCATTTCTTAGTTCTAGTTTTAGAACCATGGGAGCTGCTACTTCAGTCTGTCTGGGTTTATGGTGCTTCCTGTGTCAGGCGAGACCTCGGAGTGTTTAGCTGTTGTCTGCTGTATCCCTGCGCTGTTTATAGCTTTTGAAGTCTTCCCCCCGCAGGTCCAGCTTTGGAATCGCAGTACCCCCACCCGTGATTCCTAACATCGCCGCTTCTCCCATGGAGGACAATTCACTCCCTCCCCCTTTCCTGGCTGAGCCCAGCGTGCCTTATCCGCCACCTCCATCCTCAAGCAACTCCCTAGATGTGCCTCCCCCACCACCTCCGCCACCCCCTGGACCCTCTATCCCACCTCCCCCGCCTGCCCCCCCACTAGAGACCGGTCAGTACTTTCAGTAAAAAGCTGAGTGATACAACAAGGTCTGCATAGCTGGTTCCGCAGCGGGGCTCTGGAGTCAGAAGCGTGAAAACACTTCTATTATAAATGCATTTATTCACAAAAGAGTAACGCATCCTGCCTTATTTTTGGGGTGTGGAGTTTCTGTTAAATGTAAAGGACCACAAAAATCAAACTGTTCTCCTTCCTTAGAGACAAGTCCCAGTTTATCTCTGTGCCATTGCAGCAGGATGTGGTTCAGCAAGCCTTCAAAACATAACGTTGGCTCTGAGCATAACGTTGAATGGAATAACGCATGTGACCTAAAGCCTAATTTCCTATTCCAGTGGCTGAAGAAAACTCCTTTCCTATGGTACCAGACCAGCCTTTGCCCCCCCCTGCTGTTGATGGCTTCGATTTTCCGGGCCCACCTCCTGTACCGAATGATTTCAGCTCAGGTAACAAGTGGCCAGCTGCCACTTTTTCCCCCACTATGGACTGTTGTGGATTCTCACTGTTATGCTGGTTATGCTAGTCCAAACTTGTTCTGCCAGCTTGACCCATATTTAAATTAGCTTAAAAAGTTCTGGCAGATGCAGATTCACAAGGGGGCGACAGACTCATTTCCTATGCACTGTGCTGCCTGCTGCCCCGGCTGGGTTGCCGCTTCTCTTTTTCTGGAGTTTCGCTGAACTGTGCCTTGAAACTTGTGTTTCTGTGTCTTCTTCACCTTCGCTTCCTCCGGGCTTCAGTTCCTCGCTCCAAGCGCACCCGGGGACAGCGCTACCCGCCCAGCTCACGCTCAGGGTCGCTCCGGGGCCGCCTGGCCCCCTCCGTGCGCTCGCTGCACACTCTGTCTCTCACTCTCCCCTCTTCTCGCCCACGTAAGCCGGTTTCTACGCCTTTCCACAGCCCCACACCACGATGCCATAGAAAAAAATTCACCCAGGTACCCAGGAAGTGGCCACATATTCACATTGACTGAAACACACTATAACTGCGTTATTTTTGACTATAAATATGCAGCAGTGTTTCGGCATCACGTATGTGCCGTTCGGAACAAATCCCAAAGTCAACTTCAACACGAGTTAAATATGAAGGTTATGCAGTTTGTCAAAAAGCTATTTATGGACAGAGTCACCCTTGTTTCTGGCCAAGTCTGTCTCCTTTAAACATAACCAGATTTCATCTGCATTTGCTGAGACTTTTTGCCACACCTAATTAAAGAATAGAATGGATTATAGACATTGTAGTTACATTGTATTCCTCACCAGTAATACTTTGACTGTGCATGTCCACTTTCTTGCTTTGGTTTCACCAATCAGCTGTGTGTCTCTCTGTGCTCGCCGCCCAGTCATCATCCCTCCGCCCCCTCCATACCCTCCTCCTCTAGCCCCCCTGGCCTTGTTGAGCCCTTTGTACAGCCTGACCTCACGCTTGCAGCATTTGGGTGAGTGGGCTTTCTTGGGGTAGAGATGGTCGAACATCAGGACCAAGAATATTCATTGAACAGTGAATTTGATGCTTAAGTGACTAAAACTGACCTCTTTTCCAGTTGCTGTACGAACATTCATATGCTGAGGGACCCTAACTGCTGAAATCATTTACAACGACATAAAAAGCAGTGTCACCTTACGTTGTTCATAGTAGTGACATTCAGGGAGATGTTTTGTTGCACTTTTCATTGGAAACATAGACTTCCTGTCTGGTTATTTAAACCTGTGTTATCAAGCCAAGGAGATCCAAGATGTCTCTTCTCACACATTGTGTTTTTGTTTTCTGTGTTAGACCTGGAGTTCCAAATTCCACCCCCTCCCCCTGATACCACAGAGGAATATGGTGATATACCACCCCTCCCTCCTCCTATTGATTATGACCAGTCTGCACCCTCCAATTACCTGGAGAAAGGTATTCCTGGCCTTTTTTTACAGAAATGCAGCAGAGTAAAGGAAGGCAGACGTGACAATAAATGCTAGCGATTTACCAGGCACAAATGACTAATGATGATGAACTGATTGTTGACATAAAAAAGCAGGAAAGTGCTCAGATTAGACTTTGTGTTTACTGCAAACCAAGGGCAGCTAGCTGATTAGGGGACATGGCCTCTGATGTATTTATGGCCGTGGTCGTTCTATGTACCGTCGTTGTGACACTTGGGCGTTCTACCTTCGCAGTGGTGGCTTTGTACAGCTACAGCTCAGACAAGCCTGGCGACTTGACCTTCCAAGAAGGTGACATCATCTACCTAACGAAGAGGAATGAGGATGGCTGGTGTGAGGGAGTCCTAAACGGTGCGGAGGGCTACTTCCCAGGCAACTATGTGGAGCCCACCAGCTAACAAGCTCTTCCTATACCAGTGTTTGTGCTACAGTGGGTCTACTGGGAGAAAGAGCTGTTGAACACTGGATCCATGGGCATTACTTACTGTCCATTTTGATTTATGTTCCAAGTGTACTTTCACACTGTTGCTTGAATACAAGTCAAGGCAAAAATTGATGGGTCGCCCCAAGCATAGATGTTATAGGAATTCTGCAGTCAGAATGTTTCTGGGATTATTGAGAGGATGTCGTAAATCTGTTCAGTTTGTTAGCATAAATAGCTTCTGCAATGGAATTGAAATACGACACACGAAGTCTGCACTCGCAGGTTTCTCGCTCAGTTTCCAAAGTCTTGTTATCCTCATGAATCCTCTCCAGGACGTCATTTTCCATTGCTGTTGGCTGAACTGCCATCAGACTGAAGATTAATATCCTGCATAAAGTATTTTTTTATCTTTTTGTTATCATTTAAATTATGTGTTCTCAGGTAGTGCAAAATACAAGTGAAAACGAGGCAGCATGTACAGGTACCTTTATTCTAACATACAGTATATACAATGTTTAATGAATTAAGTCTAAAATGTTCTTCCTGAGTACATACATTTAATTTTAAAATTTGCTACATTTTCTATTTTAATATAATTGTGCCAAATGTCATGCTATAAACATCTAAAAAGCCTAAAATAAAGTAATATATAAATTTACAGAACATTATGTAGAAGATTTGTGCAATTATTTACAATGACATATACATGTAGTTTTTATGTCTTCACAAATATAGCATTTTACTAATGCGATCATTAAAGGAAAAAGGGAAATGCTGAACATGTGTTATAGATATTATTTTGGCAACGAAATTAAATATAACAATATTTGATCCATGGCCATTGTGAGATTTATTTTAAAAACAGTGTATTTGCACAATTTTATGGATGCTAAATGGATCCAGGAAGATTGCTTTGATCTCCATTTTAGCCATGTAGTTTGGGGGCCAGGTGTCATTGTTGATATTTCAAGTAATAATCCATTGATTCAACATATTAAACACCAGCGATGGACTGGATCCAAAGGTAGAAATGTCATGAGCCATCCAGAGTGAAACTTTCCACCCATCCTGAGTATTGCTTGTCCAGTACAGAGCGTCCGTGACCCCGGAAGCACAGAGCTAAAGGCAGGGGACCCCCCTGGGGCAGCGAGCCAGTCCACCACACGGCGTACACGCACTATATTCTATTTAGGGAAACAAACTGTAGGACCTCTGTTACATCCTGATTATTTTGCTTTAACTGATGGGAAGGAAATCTTTTTCAGGTCAGTTTGGCAAAGTACACTTCTTGACCTTTGGACCCAGTGTCAGCACTTTCTATGCAATGGCTCATGGGAAGGACCTACTAATTACAGGAAGTACCTGACTCTGCAGCCCACTGAAGGCAGTTATCATGCTGAATATTACTAACGGCTTTCATCTGTGTTTCTTATCAACATATTGCTTTTAAAACACAAGACACTATTTCGGTATGAGTTTTCAGTAAATATTGCATTTGCCCTGGGTGTTATCCCACTTTTGTGACTTTATGAGTGCTTAATCTTCATCTATCCCGCCACTTTACAGCTGCTTATCCTGCCAAGGTCATGTGGCTGCCTGAAGCCAATCCCAGCCAACACAGGGCACCAGGCTGCGCTTCATATGCCATTTACAGTACCTGAGATGACAACACTTGTGTTGTGAATGTATTTTTTTACTGTTACACAACGTTAGATGACAACTGTGTTTATTATGAATGAATTTACGAATTATGGATGAGTGAACTACTTGATTCTGAGGAATGACACAATAAAGATATTGCTATTATTGTAAAATATATATATTGAACATATTAAAATGGATAGAAACTAATAAGCACAACAAAAAACATTTTGGTCATCATGACCAACTGCAGAACACATGAACACCTATTGATTATGCTACATCACATTATGCTGCAAAGGATTAGCATCCCATCCAGGGTGTCCCTGCCTTGTGATTCATGAGGCTTGATTCGGACCCATCCCTCCCACTACAATAATATGTCATTTCTGTTCTGTGCTTGTACTGATAGACCACACATACCTTCTAAGGTTCCTGCTGTACTAGTGTTAAATTTGTATTGGTCTTAAAACGGGACTAGGTTTTGAATTGGATAAGCAGATGTGTGTGCAATATAAAAAAGTATAACAAAAGGCCTTTGAATAGATATTTTGTGTCCATTATAATGTCGCTTCCATAAAAGGAAATATGGAGATGTGAGTTTGCATACTGAGATTTAATTGTAATTCCAAACAAATGAATCTGACCAATGACAGCGGCCGATCTCGGAGTCACAGGAACTTGACTTGTTCTTCTATGAACTTTGCACTGTGGCGTCTCCTATCTCCTTAACCACTCCGGATTAATTGTGGAAGCCGGATTCCTGCTCTTAGCACTTATGCTGTGCCTCGCATTGGCGTGCATACTGCAAAGAAACAACAGCACAATCTACCTAACCAAGATCCACGTTTAGTTCAACTCACCTGGGATATTTCCCGGGGGCCATACCTGCCCAGGGGGACAACTCTAAGGTCCGCCTACTCATCCTCAGCTCTCTTTCGGAAAGGTGAGTTTGAATTTTCATATACAATTACAAAGCCTGTGTAAGATCAATCAGCATTCAGTGCACAGCAGACAAATTTTATATTAATTGTTTATTTTACAAAGGCTAGGTTACCACTCTAGTGAACACTTTATTTGACTTAAAAGACTGTCCACGTGTAATGGATTTGTAATTCCGAACTTGATGGTCAGGAGAATTGATACAAATGGATTAATAATTATGAATACGTTGATAAATTGAGGGTTAATCTTATTCACGGTAATTCTGGAATATTTACAACCCTGGAGGTGACTGGGTATTTTTTTCATTTTTCTATTGTCCATATGCAAAATACCAGCCTATGCTACAATATCACACATTTGGTACTATTGTGGTACTATTATATGCTATTGGCTAAGGGATCTGCTGGGTAAGTATGGATGGATGAAAAACACAAAATGGCAGACACAAATAGCCAACTCTGTATGTTCTTTCTGTTCTTGATATCGACAGACCACACACACCATTTATTATGGTGGTAAAAAATCTGAAGTTCCAAGGTTCCCACTGTACTGGTGTTACATCTTTATTGGTCTTAAAGCAGGTCTAGGCTTCAATACAGCTGAAAGTAGAAGTGTTGAAGGTGCTTCTGTGCCCCCTCTCGTCTGTTTCATCAAAGAAAAACAATACATATTGGTAATGGAGGTCATACTGCAATATGTGATCCATGGCCTTTTAATTCCATTCTACTGTTTTCTATACAATTCACAGCAGATTTTTCACAAAGCCACTTAGAGCACCACTCACAGCTATGATTTAAGTAACAAGAAACGAGCCACAGGAATAAAAAGTAAACTTTATGCCGATTATAGTCTCATGAGGGACAGCTCCGGAAAGCTTTAAACAAAGACTGAAATAACAGCAGCACTGGAGGACCGAGCGAGGGACCTGCATCTGTCTCTTTGTTCCCGCCAGCTATAAAATACTGATCTCCATGTGACATTGATATGAAGTCGCGATTTCCTGACAAAGACATCTGTATACAGAATATAAGCCATGCATCCTTCTGTTTATTAGCTACTTTTGAGACATGGTGAACCTAGAACCTATCCCAGGGCACAGAGGACACCCAGGGCAGGATGCCAGTCCATCACAGGGCACAGGGCAGGGGATACCCAGGGTAGGATGCCAGTCCATCACAGAGCACAGGGCAGGGGATACCCAGGGCAGGATGCCAGTCCATCACAGGGCAGGGAACACCCAGGACTGGATGCATGTCTATTCACTATGGTCAGTTTAGAGATATCTACTAACTTACCCCACATGCTTTTGAACTTTGGGAAGAAACCTCAGAAATACAGGGATAACATGAAAAAGCTCCCCATTCTACCTGGGGCAAGATTCAAAAGATTCAAATTCAAAAAAGTAAAGTAAACCCTTCAGCATCCAAGGGACCAGGCTGCCGGCTCACTTGGCATGATAACGTAAGCGGGGGGGCAGGGGGGGGGGGGGCATGAAGAGCTTCTAGTCAGCCTACAGCTAAATCTGCTTCCCAGCTCATTTCCAAGTCTTTCAGATCATATGCAAATGTTCACAGGTCTTTACATTTCTCATCTAATCACTCTGCAGTCCACATTCCAGAGCTGCTCTTGGATTCCCATGCAAACTAAAGACTGAGGACCACGTTGTAAATGGGGCAAAATCCCACAGACCTGCCAGACCTCTACTATCAGATTTAATAATATCTTGCAGCTACATTTGTCCCTCTGTTAAGTAAATAAAAACATACAGTGAGCTTTTGAACTCCTACAGATCTGCTGGAATACTCTGCAACAATCATATTTAACTCACTCACAGTTCACACGTAATTTAGAGACATCAGTACACCAAAACTGTATGGTTTTGGACTTAGGGATCAAATCTACTTATCTAGTGGTAATCTAAATTAGGGTTCCTAACGCTTGGTGAGTATTCCAAAATAAAGCTACCATTTTTTGCAGTCCTTCATATTTGGATTTTGCTACCATCTGAAGAAATAGAAATGGTTAGTCTTATGAAATGTAGTCCCCCCCTGCAGTTTTATTGATCCATGAAATTACAAATTTACAAAGAGCTTAAAATGAAAGGTTGCAAACCACCAGTCAGTAACCTCACACAGAAATAAGTACAAAACCACCAGGGTGGGAACAATCAGAGTAAAAGAAGTATAACAAACATATCTAAAGAAAACTACTGACTAATGTTTTCAACTTTGAGATTGTTTACTGTAGATGCACCAATTGTACTGGCCAACTATTGGTATCAGCTGATGGTTCAAAGTGACCCGATATTTACCGCCAATAACTCCCTTTAAAATGATGACTTTGCACGACCTCGTACTACACAGTTGGAAAAATGGCTACGTGAAATTATTTTAATGTCATCAGCAGTGCATTTTTGAAACATCACTCTGCTAAAATTTCACAAGGAGGAACTATTAATAAACAGCACAGGACAACAAATTTGATTGCTCACCTTAAGGCGAGACAGTGAAGAGTATGAAGAGTTTCAGCAAAACAAATCCGATCGAATAAAGAAGACTGCAGCACTGAGGAATAACACTAATTCGTCAGTAACGAAAGCATTTGGTGGCAAAAGAAAATTCAGTGTAAACAGTGCGAAATCAAAAGATATTACTCAGAAAATTATGGAGTTCATCACACTTGATGATCACCCCTTCTCTGTTGTAATTGTTATAAGATGTATACAGACATATGTAAAATATAAAATATAGTGCTCTGGGACTGTTGTATGCCAGAGTTGGTGTTTCTCAAAGAATAAATACTTCTCATATTTACATCAATTGTCTGTAACTGCTGTCTTATTCAGGCTTGTGGGGGGTCCAGAGCCTATCCCTCAGTGCAAGCCAGAGAATAACCCAAAATGAGGGGTCAACCCATCACAGTGCACACTCACATACCATTCACACCTATGGGCAATTTGGTAACTCCAATTCACCTCAGTATATCTTGGACTACGGTGGGAAAACCAGAGTAGCTGGAGGAAACCCCACAACTGCATGGGTAGAACATGCAAACTCCACACATATGGAGACTCAAACCCTGTTCCCACAGGTCAAACTTATTTAAGCAGATTTTCCCAAACACTCAGTATCAGTATCAGCTTTCAAAATAATCAGCTATCAATATCGGCCACACATTTCCTTATTGGGGCATCGTTATTGTTTACTCATTTGATACTTAAGTTTTTTTTTTGTAAAATTAATTCATTGACATCTTTTGATTTTATGATATTTTATTTGGACGCTTTGACACAAATTTCTTGTTTTCCACAGGATTCCTAGGGATTTGTATCTCATAAATTGGATGGACCTCACAAATATATGGTAATTTTTATTATTTATTATATGGCACAGTTTATGGTTGACAGGGAGCACATTGCTCTGTTTATGTGTGTTCATTAGCAGATGATGGCTTTTCTGTAATTCTCTGGTATCTTAGCTCTCATTCTGCCCGCAGGTTCGTGACGCTGTTTGCTGGGATAGGAATCAGTATCCTCTGCTGCATCAGGTATTTTAGACACTGCTATGTTAGGAATTTAAGGGAACAGGACAGGCGTCCCGAAAGGACCTCAGTCTTCATCATCCCTGTGTCATCCATTGAAGAAAACGACCTTTATAGTCCACCTCACTACAACAGGATTGACATTATGGAGCTTCCGCCTCCATATTCTGAGGTACAGCATCGCATCACATGACATTCCATGGACAGCAGAACTGGGGGGGGGGGCACCCTGGGTAACTTTCAGAGCATCATTAAGAATGCAAAATTGTGAGCAATCACAAAAAAAACGAAAATTATAATTACTACGCCGAATCTACTGCAAACCAATAAAACTTAATTAATTAAGTTTTAAACATAAATTTGGCGCGATATTGGATGCTGGTGTTGCGATTAGATATCTACCAATCAATTCTATTTTTAGACTGCATATTTATTGCTATGCCGTTCACAGCGTTAGCGGAATCTCAACGTCACAAGGTAAAATGTGTATCAGGAGGTGAGCAGGCTTCTACAATGAAGAAAAAAAATCAGCAGAAGGGTAAATGCAAACAGACAAGTGGAAATTACTTTATGCCATCTTTATGACATTTTATAGACACTTTATGACACCTTTGGACAAAGGTGTTGGAAAATGATTTAAACCTAAATGTTAATGAGTCTTTATATTTGACCCCGATTTACCCTTTTAATTTGGATATTGCTAATTTGGTGTTCACCTCTGTTGTGTATACCTCTCCCTCTTTCTGATACACGCGCTGCCAACCTGGCACCTGTCTTTACAAGTGTGGCAGCATTCAAAATAGGTAGTGCTGACCGGAAGACGTGTGTACACTAAAACTGCGAGGAGTCAGAGAACATTCCTACTCGCTGAAGAATTTGCAGATAATTTTCAGAAGCTCTGTTAGCTCAGACTCCAAATCAGGTGCAAGTAGACCTTTATTTGCCATAGTTTTTACCAGAACCATATTCACAAAGACCAGTGGTAAGTGCAGCAATCATTTGGTCCTCAATAGGGTTGCAAAGGGCTGGAAAATTTCCAGAAACTTTGCAGAATACTTCCATTCCATGGGAGGATAAGCTGGGGAATTTTGGAAATATTACAAATTGCAAACTTTCCATGGCAATCCATCCATCCATCCATTTTTGAATCCGCTTATCCTACTGGGTCGCGGGGGTCTGGAGCCTATCCCGGAAGCAACGGGCACGAGGCAGGGAACAACCCTGGATGGGGGGCCAGCCTATCGCAG
>JABFEA020000098.1:30215596-30245292 GCA_019775915.2 Cyphomyrus plagiostoma | reverse complement strand
CCGGCACGGCGCACTGTATAGCTCCGGTTCACCCAGGGGGGGGGGGGGGGGCGTTGGCTCGGCTCGGCATCAGTCAGCGGCCCGAAATAAAGAGCGGAGCAGATGGCTGCTCCAACCCATATGCCGCAGGCTGCAGAAAAAGGAGGATCTTTCGGGCCGTTCAGTCAGGCACCTCGCTCCACTGGGAATTCAGGTTGGCGAGTCACCCATGTGAAAGGAATGTATAAATCAAAAGGGCTTCGCAAAAAACCCACCCAGCTTTATAGCTACATTCATTTACTATTATTCTCGATCTAAACTGACTTACAGCTTACAACTTATCCATATAAAGGAGGTAGATTTTTTTTTGGCTGCAGCAAATCATTATAGCCCCAGCAATGAGAAGCAGTGACCTTTCTGGAACATTCCACCGGCAGTCAACCCAGTGGCCTTCATAAAAAAGTGGTCAGTTCATAAGCTGCATGTTAACATAGCATGAAGGCATGTGGTTAATTATGATTTCATAAAGTAAGACATTTAAAAAGAACAATGAGGTTTGGAGCAAACAGCATAGCTGACTGATACCCAGCACCTTTAGTGAGGGGGCAGGTATCCAGTCTCGGCCCCTGCTGCCCCATCCCTTTCAATCACACCGTTTCCACACCTTTAGAGCAGCCCCACCCTCACTGAGACTGCCAGCACCTCTCCTACTAGGGCCCATTATAGGTGACAATGACAGATGTCTCAGACACTGTGGCTCCATTACCCAGAACGCTAGTGTGGCGGACGCAGAGCCAGGGATGATATTATCCCAGCAGCTTCACTCCCAAAAAGCTGCCAGGGTACAAACGCAGGGGCCACAGCTGCCACGCCCCGTGGCTCTACGTTAAAGGCAGAGGCATGGAAAACCCCAGGCAGCCAGGCAGAGAACAGCTCTACTCCCACTAAAGTTTTCATGAGTTTTCATGAGCTCCAGAGAAAGATCTGCGAAAAAAGAAAAAATCTATTTCTATGACTAAACCTATGAAATAACAACAGTCTGTAACGTCCCCCTGGACCACAATCAGAACTTGAAGTACCTCAGAGAACTATACAAGTCAACAAAAAATATGAGTCACTGTTAAATGTATTTGACTATTATTGTCAATACTGAACTTCACTAATACATTTAGGACTCTACTGTTTGAATTAAAGGCATAAATCGCCAGTAATGTACAGACACCATGCAGAACTACAGCCAACAGCACACTCATTGGATTTACACAAAAATGCTCTGAGAGCTGAAAGAAAAATGATTGGTTCAGAGAGATAACCAATCAGATTGTAGAGGAGATGGGTCCAAGCAATGTGCTGTCTGAAGGCTTGTTTTGCTGGGGATAAAGGGTGTTTTCCGGCACAAAGGCATCTTGTTTTAACTAAGCAGGGGGAAACAAGCAGGGGGTGAGGGGGGAGGTGCAGGCTCACCTGGCGCGGGGTGTGTGGCTCCTGGTAACTGGGCAGGATCTTGAGTACTACGCTGCCGCTGGCCTCCTTCAGCATCTCCTGTAGCACTTTGGGGTCATTGCCCACCTCCTTGCCGTTCACTTCCTTGATGATGTCGCCCACATGCAGCAGGCCTTGCTGGTCAATCATGCCCCCATGAAGGATCCTGGCGATGACCAGCTCGCCGCTCTCCACCCGGAAGGTCACACCCTGCCGCAGAGGAGGACCGCCTGGTCAGGTCTGGCACCAAACACGTCACACGGCACCAGCTGACCACCTTGCAGGCCGCCAACCCCCCATTTCCATTCATTACAGGAGGGCAGAATAGAAGTACTTTATTCATCGCTGGGGAGACATTCTCTTTCCTCTCCCTGACACATGGACACATATGCAGCTGAGTTCAGCCTTGGGGGTGGGGGTCACAGTGCAGGGTCACCAGGCATCCAGAGCCCCTGGAGCGACAGAGAGTCAAGGACCTTACTCAAAAGGCCGACAGTGACATCACCCTGCCAGCCAAGGGATTTTAATCGGTGACCTTCTGATTATGCAATCAGCTAAGCAACACACACCACCTTGATAAGAAAGACCTTCTGATATCACTTGGCAAGGAAGACGCCTAATTACACTAATATCCACTCTGTAATTATGATGATTCATCTCTTTATAATTTACATTAAAATATTTCAGCTCTTTTTGTCCTGTATTTTTTTTTGACGAGGGTAAATACATATAAATAGAACAGGTAATACTAAGGTAACTGGGCTAGTAGAATAGGCTGGAATGAAAACACACACACATACACACACACACCTCTACTGTGTCCATTCATTTCTATGGGCAAAACCCTAATCCCGACAATGTCGACCTTAATCACTACCCAGGCCTAACCTTAACCATAAGTAACCAAACAAAATACAAAACACTTCTGGCACTTTTAGTTTTTTGATTGCAGTCACAGATTTTTATAAAATTGAATTTCCCCTTGCGGGAAACGAAAAAAATGGTCCCCACAACATCAAAATAACAGCTTATCACATTGTAGGGACATTTGGACCCCCCCCCCCCACACACACACACACACACAAACATGTCATTCCTCCTGTAAAGCTCAGAAATTAAAGCAATTAAAGCTCTTAAATAACTAAATCCTTAAGTCAGAAACAGACAGTCTACACAAACAGCTATACACAAATCCTGTTGCAGACTGGTCTGAGTGGGAAGTACAATCTGGCTAAATGAAGATAGAGGAAATCCATGGATGATGTGGAAAATGACCTATGTGGACATTTCCCTTGAGGGCAGTTTGCTGGCTGTGCCACTGACTTCTCCATGTGCAGCAGACACGGTGATCGGCTGTGACTGTGCTGGACCCATGTACCTGCCAAGCTTCTGCTCTGCATCTGACTTCGGTGAGGAGCTAAACGCTACGACGTCTGTCCGTATCACGTCTACCCTCGAATACAGGCCCCTACACGTTCCCTGACACCAGCATTTTGTCACTTCTGTCGGTGCCTGGAAACATCTCCCCTGCTCCCCGTGGGGCTAGAATAACAACAGCAATAATCAATCGCAAAACCAAAATAACCCGACGCAAATAGTGACAAAACATACATGCAGGACTTTTGCCGTTTAAGGCTACAAACAGGGGGGGCCCGCAGGTAACGCAGCAGTCTCACATCTCCCGCATCACGGCTTAAAAGCCTGCCGCTGGATCTGTTCAGTGTGGAGCTTGGATGTTCTCCCAGCGTTGCGTGGGTTTACTCTGGAGACTCTGGTTTGCGGTTAGACTCTACAATTACCCACAGTGTGCCTGTTTATGTGTGTGTGGGCCTTGGGCTGAACAGGCATCCCATCCAGGGCTCTCCCCTGCTGTGTGCCCTCGGCTGCCAGGCAGAGACCACAGGATAGGAGGTAATGCTGCACAACCGAGCACACACAATGGAGGTATTTATGCTGCGCGTTCTGGGTCGTTTGTCGATCTCACGGCTATCGCCACCGTCCTCCTCTTTTTAGCCAATGAGCATAAACACAGCTGGGTAAATGTCTGGGATGCACATAAATAGTTCTGACACAGTAATAAATATGGGGCTACGCTGGTAAAAGACTAGCCGCCTCTCCCATCGCCAATATGTCACGACGAGAGCATATGGCACTCACCAGGTGTTCCCCAGCCACTTTGCGGATGCCCACCATCCTGACGGCGTCGGGGGGGACGGGCTGATTGTTCAGGGCGGCATCCATGAAGGCGCAGGGGCTGGGGGGTGGGGTGTCGTAGCTTTTGGAGGCCACCGAGTCATGCGTCTCCAGGAGGGACTAGGGGGAGAAGCAGGAAGCTCAGCCGCATGCTCCGGGGGCCATGACGCTCTCAGCTAGCACCATGTCGGTTAGCAAGCTGCGTCTGACGGTCAAAGGGGAGCGGATCTCGCATGCGCTTTCGTGCAAACTACCCAAAGTAACACAACAGAAGAATGATTTACTCTGTCTGCTATTGTGCTTCAGCAGTCTTTGGACCGTATTCCCCCTAATGGCCTGTTAAGGAAGTAGGAACAAATGAAGACCTAACCGTTAATATGCTAACCGTTTGAAGCAATGCAGAGAAGAAAGGAAAGGAGAGGAAAATCGGACAAAACTGCAAAATCTGAAGAAAACAGCCAGAAATGTAGCATATATATCATGTATATCTGCAGCACATCCGTATGTTAGTACAGCCAGGGTAGTCGGAGGGACATTGACACCCTGGCAGATTCGGGGGCGCAGCACTTGACACGGGCAGTAATACATAACGTGACATTTTGTTAGGGGCCCCGGAATTTCCGGGAATGCTCCAGAGTATAACTTTAATATAACTTTTTAAAAACCCAAAGCAAATCACCGTTTATACTTAACAGAGACCAGAAATCATGAAAAAATAAGCAAAACCACTTGTTGCTGCAAAGGGGCTGGGAAGCAGGCAGTATGATGTTGGGGAGGCAGGCCTGGATCCTGAAGTATCTCCAACGGAAGTTCCAGCAGGCGCCCTACGGCTGTGCCCTTCAGCAAGGTAACACACCTTTGACTGAGGCTTTCCAGCATGACATCCAGCAGCACAAACTAATAAAAAGAGCTGTTTTGGCCAAAGACCATCATCAGAGCAGCAGGAAAGGTAAGAGGCCGAACCAGAGGATGGACGACAGCGCGTTAGCGTTAGCGCGCGCGTGTCGACGCAGCAGCGTGTGTCCTGGCGCTGTCGGGGGAGCCGCGGGACCCACCGGGCCTTACCTGGAAGTGGGGCTCCTTCAGGATGCGGGCCAGCTCGTCGGCGGCCTTGCTGCGGTGAGTCAGCGGGGTCAGATCCCTCAGGATCTCCTGCACCAGCTCCACATTGTTGTCTCTCACCGCTTCCAACTTGGTCTCCTCCATTTTCTCATGGGCCTATCAGGATCATGGGGGGAGAAAATGTCTCATCCATGTAAAACACCCCCCCCCCTCCCCCAAACACACACACAAACGCATGCACAGAAGAGTGAGAAAAGCAGGATCTGCCTGATAGGTGTTTCTCCTAGTAGAGTGAGGTGAAATGGAACCTGAAGCCCATGAAATGTTCAGCCTGAATGCTGCACTGCTGCAGCACCTGAGGCACTAAGCCCTCATACAACAGGCCCAACTACCCTTTGTCCCCATGTCACCCATTAAAAATGCAGCTTTCCTCACAATGAAACCCCAGTCAGAACAGCAAATCAATCCAGTTCTGCTCTTACAGAGAGAAAGAGGAGCAATTCCAAAATATTACAAAGTATGCTGTTGCTGTTTAACTATGGATTTTCCTTTGTCTTCCTCTTAGGCACATTTTTGCTGCTCATTCCCATAGCTGCCTTTTCATTTCTGGTTCTTCGACAACTGGATCGATTTTTCCCTTTTAGACGCTCATACTTAGATGGATGTTGATTTGCCAAACTGTTCATAATGTCACAGCTCAGCCTTCAGAAAGTAGCTGCGTCAGTGTAGAACAACATGCATTAATTCCCCTTCAGAGCTAATTTTGGTCTCACTGACTCAATTTTTTCCCCCTAACAAACACCAGGCGCCTTCCACGCAAAGAGAAGAAAGATACAGGACAGACACTATCGCAGAGACGTGTATAATTAGTCTGCTCCATCCTGGCTAAGACATATATTTCCATCTGACAACTCAGGCACCATCCAAGGCAGAAGTTTAATATCTAAGGAAAGCCAATCACCTAGATGGGAATGACACACAACCAATCGTATTCGGAAACACCAATCAATCACAAACCAATCGTGTTTTAGATGTTCCAACATTGCCAAAATAGTAACCTCAGTAAGATTAGTAACAGCAACACCTTCAGTAACACCTTCAGAGAGTATCCATGCTGCATCTAAGGCATCTGGGGAACATTGTATTTGGAGACAAAACTATTCCAGAACATCAGAGGTCTAAACACATTTTGATATATAAAAAACATACAGTAACACTTTACTTAAAGAACTCATGTAGGGATACCTTCATAATGCATTTTAAAGCATTCATAAAGCATTATGAACATGGCTATAACTATTAATGAAAAGGCATAAGACATTATAGCCATGTTTATTATGCATTATGATTGCGCTATGAAGCTCTCATCTATAATGCACTATAGAGCTTAAAAGGAGCTCAAAAAACTTGTGGAGGCAGATGGAGGAGCAAGAGATGATGGGGGAGAAGCCAGGAGACAGCAGAGACCAGAGCAGACACAGTTTCCAGACAGTAGCCCACTGGCTAACTAAAGTGCGATAAAAACCATCCTTCACCACCACTGATTTCAGACCCAAGGTGCTGCAAGAGGAGAATAATGACAGCCTGATCTGGAGCAGTCTCTTCAGAGGTCGTGTTAAGCTGCCAAACTGAAGATGTGCTCCCAGAAAGTCCAGACATTGACACTGCACTGCTCAGCATTTGCCATTAGAGCAGTTTATGCAGGCTGATAATTGGGGATCAGTACTCAGGGGATTAACGGTCATCAAAGGTGATTCTGTACTGCAGCTGGAAAGAAAATAAGTGAATGGTACAGGCCTGATAGCAGTCTGCTCATCGCAACTGCTGCTATCATCCGCCAGAAGGTTACCAGTGTCACATCAGACAATCAAGCCTTTAGCTGCTGACTTCACATTAAAAATGACCTCTTTCACATTAAAAACTACCTTTAAAGCTCAAAACTGTGAGATAATGAAGTGCATTAACCAGTGACTCTCAAACCAGACATTGGGGACCATTGTAAGCTGGCAATAGTCCCAATAAAGCCCTTAATTACTGAGAAGTGATTAAGCTTATGAACTTATGGGCTATACGGTACCAGGACTCTTCAAATCTGGCCCTCCTTTCCAAATCCAGGCCAGGTTTACAGTTTTCCCAGGTAGTTAGTTTAATACGTACTGATTCTAATTAATCCGAGGTTTCACATCAGGCTCACAGGTAAAGAAAAGCTATAAAAGCAGGGCTCAACCTTTGAGTCAAAAGTAACAGTCACAGGCAGGAGACCATGTCAGAACTGAAATGTCAAAACAATTGTATACCCCAAATAACAGCAACAATTTTGTTCGGAGAAACTGCATTGTTGAAGATTCTACATAATAAAGTTATTAAGTACTACTGTATTATTATACAAAGGGATCCCTGGATGTTTTTTTATTATACATTTTTCTCTATTAATATCAAGTCAAATTATGAAAATAATTACATAAAAGGCAATTCATCTTAACAGCACAAAACCAATTTATATAATGGCTTCCTAGAAAATGGAGTCACCAGTGTGTTTTGTTATAATTTTAATCTAGGTATTTCCTACCATTTTAATTTTCAGCTTGAAATGTGACAAGGTCAGAATAACAATAATTGGTCAATAAAAATAAGGGGATATGAAGCCAGTCACTACAGTAACACAGCCAATTATACAGCAGTACAGTCCTGTGCCGCGGTAATAAGATACTGAGGGGAGAGGATCAGACAATTCTAACGACAAAGACCAAGAGTCCAAAACCGTCACATAACACAGAAATGTTTCATAACACTTCAACACTGGCCTTTCAACACTGACAAGTCTCTACTTCATTTTCTTAAAATTCAGCTAATCATCTCCAGTACAACATCTATAGGTTGGGTGGATGAGGGTTTTTACAAGAGCTAATAAATAACTGAATACCCTGACTTGATGGAACATTTTAACAATATGAATGCCATAATATGTGATAGATGAAGAGATTGTTGCAGTACATGTGACGATGTTTAGCACGTGCAGGTGAATAGAATTCACATTCTGATATTATTTTATTGGCTCATTCACACTCTGATATTATTCGATTGACTCATTCACATTCTAATATTATTCTGTTGCCTCATTCACATTCCAGTATTAGCCCCAAAGCTAACTGGAACAGTCAGATCATATTACTGTACATGTTATGAGGTAGAAGGCTTATGCTGAACAATGTATGGTTTCCAAAAAGGCCATTAATGTCATTTTACAAATTTTAATTTATATAAAACCTTTTTAAAAAAATTCTGAAGCCTAGGACAATTTAAAATACTAGGTCTGGTTGCCAACGTTTAAAAGCCATTAATAAAAACTGCCTGATGAATCGTCCTGCTCTATTACACTGAATCCAAACTTCCATTTCACAGGCTGAACACACACTAACTGTAACTCCTCACACTGCATTGATATTAACTGAGAGTCCAGGAGAATCATGCCTCTAAAGCCCTTGGCGCAGTAACAGCCGAGTGGCTTCATCTCTAAAATTCTCTACACCCATCTTATCGTGACGCAGAAGGCAGCCAGAAGACAAGCGCCAGTCAGTCTGCCTCGGAAAGACACAGATAATAGATGCCCTTCCTTCACAAGTGCCACTGGCTGTTCAGAAGCAGGGAGACCACATAGATATAGGGTAAAGAGCGCCACCGATGCAGTCCCAAGGGTTTTGAATCACGACATTCATCAGAAACTAAAGAAGATCCACTGAACCGTGACTCGGAAAATAAACAGTGTCCTGCCCAAGCTTTTTCTCATCCAGCCTTTTCTTAAAATACACAGGATCTCTAACTTTACAAAATTCATTATCCGACATTTTCACTACAAGGGAATGTTAATCAATTATGCTTTGCCACAGGAAATGCAGTTAGTGTTTCTATCTCCTGCCAATAATGGCCACTTGATCTGGCCCCAGTTAAGCCCAGCCCCACTCACATTACGCAGTGTTACAGACAGGAACACTCTGTACACTGCCACACATAAAAAACAAACTATTCCCATAATAAGGTGAATTGTAATTTAAACCTTGGGTTGTGTTTCGCACTAATCTGCCTTTCAGCACAACTGCGATATTGTGCAGCATTTACATCTGAATATGCATAAAGATCCTGCACTGTAATCAACAAATAAGTCAACAGCAATACTAAAGAAGTGAAAAAGTGATTTAGGCAGTGGGTCATCCAAGACTATGCATTAATTATATTTATGTTACAACCTGACTATTAACTGGTGCTGCGCCATTTTTTGTATGAACAAATTCTGTTTCTCTTAGAGAATAATCAATGAATTGGTTTATACACATAAATCACTAATACTAGGGTTTTCTTTTTTTGATTGACTATGCATTTTTTCAGTACATTTTTTTCAGTTCAATCCTTATTGCATCAAACCTCTTGAATTTAGCAATGAAAGTTCAAGTAATGATGCTTATGGTGTTAAACGATTTTGATTAATATCCTAAAATACACACCAAAGAAGAGGAAACATGCTTTGTAATGAAACAGGCCCTGTATTTTAGATCTATACATCATGGAGACAGGGTATTTCACATTCAGCAGAACATTGTTTCTTCTAATTCTTCAAAGCTTCATTTTACTGTTCTGTAAAGGTGCACTGTCAAAGTCCAAAGATGGCCTTTATGCTTGGCTACCTTCAAGGGTATCACTTTCATATAGTATACTGGTGTTCCTGGCCACATTACAATGTACTGATCGCTGTAACCTGTGTCCATTGAATCAACCATGACAGCACTTAGGGTCAATTGATTCAGCAACCAAAAGCATACTGACTTTGGAAATGAGCCTGGATCTGTGATTTCTGGGGCTTGTCTCCTACCCCCAGTTAACTGTAGCACTACTGATAAAACAAGGTATTGAATACTAAATGGGTACCAAGCTAAACAATGTCAATGATTTCAGTTGGGGCCAGGTTTAACAGCATGATGACGTTTTATGGATGATAACAACCATCCATCCATCCATCCATTTACTGAAACCGCTTAATCCCAACTGGAGTCACGGGGGGGACCGGATCCTATCCCGGGAACAATGGGCGCAGGCAGGAACCAACGCTGGGCAGGCGTCAACACACCACAGGGTGGACAATAACATATTCAGTGAAATGAAGTTAATTGCTCCATTCAGCTTCAGAGCCTACACCTCCATGCAATGGTATAGTCGGACAGGTAGTAAACTTACCACTGGGCTCTCCATGATGCCTTTGAGAAAGATGAGGTCCAGGTCATTGGCAGTAGTGGAGCTGGTACTGTCACTCAGGGTGTCCAGGACCTGATGCATAGCTACAAAGACAAACACTGATTATTACTGAGGCATATAAACATAATTCTAAAACCTTCATTTTCCTCAGATCCTCACTGATAAGCATCTGCCTCATGCCTGAAGAGAAAGATAAAACCAGGGCTGTCTTGTCTGTCTCCGATTAGCCGACTATGAAACCACAGAGGACACATATTCATTACTGTGACTGTTAACTCAGATCTGCAGAGAATATAGGGAGTTTAAGGAGTGAAGCTCACCAAGCTCCACCACGGTCAGCAGGCGTTTCTTGATCCCAAAAACGCAAAGATCGTACTTGTGGTCTTGGCAAGACCAGTACTGCTAACTTGCCTCCCAAGAACGAACTTGGGGCACAATGAATCATGGGATTGGTCTCATTTGGCAAGAATGCAACCGATGCATTCTTAATATTTGGACCGGGACAAGAGCAACATCCAGGGATTTTTATCGTTCTGTGTACTTCTGTTCCAGAGTATTGGAACTGTTCTTTGGCAATGGAGTATCTAATGTCAAATGGGTACGCGGGAACTCAAACACAGTCAAGTATGCATATTGTGATTCAGCCATGTTCTTCACTAAAAATGAGCATGGCATCATCAGCATTAGCTTATAGGTCATCAACTCAACATCTCCAATCCATGTGCTGATATGACAAATGTAACTTTCTTCAAACAAAGGCACATTAATCCACCTACGTAGTCAGGGTATATGAATAACAATGAAGCATCACCATGTACTCACAGACAGGCAAATATGCAACTGCATATGTGCTATAGAATACACAGGCTTTCAAAAATAGTTAAATAAGTTTAGGTGCATTGGGAAATGAGGGGTTTCACTAATTTAATAGTTTTAATGAGTTTATCTTTATGCAGCTCCAACCCCAATGTGATTTCTCCACAGAAACCCAATATTCAGAACCGGGCTACAACAAACATTTCCAATCAGTTTTGATACAGATCCTCAGCTGAAGAAGCAAAAAAGCTATTTATGCATGAAGGCAAATGCTGCATTGCTAGCATTGCATGTGAAATAACACTCTGGAGGCCTGTATAAACAGGGCATCTTAAAGGAAGCTGCTGTCAGTTTCGCTGGGATTTCTCTGACATGTTACTGGAACAGTTAAGGTGCAGGGAGAAGCAGGAAATAAGTGCTGAACACCAACTCCATGACTCCAGTGGCCTGTAATACGAAGCGGGGTTACTGGCTTATTGGGGTAATTTGTCAGATTTAAGGTACCACAGTTTAAATGGACTGCATATTCGTTCACTTACATTTTGCCCAGACTACCTTAAACCCCAGACTACCTTATATCCGACAAGTTACCCTAATAAGCAGTAACCCCGCCAAGTTATTCATAGTTGGAACTTTCTAATATCAAACCCGTGTTACTTTATTTGAGGGGGCACAAATAACTTAGTTACTCATTTCCTGCTCAAAAACAAACCATGAACTAATATAGTTACTGCATGAAATATATGAACCATCATGACTGATTCCTGATCAATGAACATGGGATCAGTAAACAACTAGTTACTGGTTTATTCACGCATTAATTAATCATGTGCTACAACATTATTTATGCCCCAAGTAAAATGTTACCAGCAAACCTATTTATGACACCATGAGCCCCCACCACCTGAGGCTGGACTTAGCATCACCGGAATGGGATTTTGGAGCTATTTATTACTGCTATCACTCCAACAGCACTCATTCATATAGATAAGGTAATCTGTGCTGCCTGGAATAACTAAATTGCTGCTTGCTTTCAGGACTAATGTCTACTCCAAGTGATTAGTTTGTCCAGTAGTAGGTTTTTTTTTTTTTTCAATTTACTGAATAATGCAACAACAGGCAGAATTAGACAGACACCTGTAGCCTACAGCTTGCCTAAAGGTTCATTTTCAAGAGACTGGGACGAAGGAATGAAGAGTATGTGAGGAGACAACTTGAAGGATGTTGAAGGATACATCTGTCGGATGCAGCTGCTTTAGAACATTTCGGTGTAAGAGCACTCCTCGTGATTCAGATTATAGCCAGGGTATGAAGGAACGCTTCAGGCAGAAGAAACGTCCTGGGTGGAAATGGTAATACCTAATGCACATTTAATAAATGAAACATCAGCAATGTCCTTTGCAATGAACAAATAAACCTTTTAGTATCCTGCAAGCTGAGTTGTGTTCTAAACATAGGTATCTTTAACAATATAGGGAAAGTAATGAAGAGCTGACATTACCATTGCAACATGCTTAAATGGTTGCTATTTATTTTAATTATCAATTCCATTTGGCTTCCATTGGGTTATTGTTCGAAGGGCTTAATTGAAACTACATACTTCATATCAAAATGAGAAATTCATGTATTGAATGAGGAATTCAAGGATTCTAACCTGGTATGCGCTGTTCTAGTAATTTCCTCCATACAATTATAGGAGATTCATTGCTCTCTTCATGACCCGAAGCAGCTTTTTTGATAGGCAGTTAATTGACTTGAAGAACATCTTGTATCAAAAGCATCAAATTAATAATGACAAGGGATTGCAGGCCCTATTCAGGGGCAGGGGGCTTCAGACACCCTGTTTTTCCCCTAGACCCCCTGAAAAGTCATTTTTCTAAGTTCGATTAAAATCCGAAATATATAGCGAATCGTCCAGTATTTTCATACACATTTCATACACCCCCAGCCCTGCCATCTCCGCATCCCATTTCTCTTTTGATTGATAGTTGTGAGTCTACTGGGCGCTGAGCCCCCCTAAGGGTCAAATCCCGAAATCGCCCCAGATATATTATTTTGTATCAGCTCAGTTCGTGAGCTGCAGTTGATTGTGGTTGTTTGCAAGATGCTCTGCAATTTTTGTATCATCCTGTTCTATTCAGATTTTAAAAGGGCGACAGAGTTGGATGGAACATGTTGTATAATCATAAGGAAGTAAATAAACTGGAAAGGAATCTGGTTACACCGTAATGTCGTAAATTTATACAGTACCACCCTATAAAGAATATAAAAAGACATGAAATGAGGGTCTGAATGTGCTAAAATTAATGTACTTGTATAGTATAACCATGCGAGTAGCATCAGAGGTGCTTATCAAATAATATTGCAGTGTGTGGAAATGGAAAAAGACAAGCCAGAACAGCAGTACATTTCACTTTCTCAACAGCAGGGACGGAGCTGCATGTCGCAGGCTCCCAGTTGAGAGTGTTTTTCCTTGAAGAAAAGGGGAAACAGCAAAAAACAATCATGGGAGACTGTTTGTATTTAGCTTGTCTGGTAACACAGGGTAAAGGATCTCAGGCTGCCTTAATACCGCAGACTGGTCTCATCGACATTAATTTCTACCTCATAACAATAACATTATCTTATATAGAACTAAACACACACACGGACACACGGACGCACACACAGAGCGAGACACGCAGACACGCACAAGGACACACACACACAAACATGCATACAACATTTAATAGTTTCCCAGCTCCTAAAGGTATCAGTTCTGCCCTGAAATAAATGGAACATCATCCGCATGTAGGAAGAATATAAGGTTTAGTTTCTATCGCTGCTCCTGTTCTCACTGTAGCAGCCGTCACTGTTATGTATGCATTTATTTATTTAGTAAATGCTTTTGCCCAAAGAGACATTGAGGTGAGCATCAGAGAGCAGGGCCAGCCAGCATCCCAGGTACTGTTGGGGTTAAGGGACCATTGTAACGGCCCCAGCAATGAAATGATTACTCTGCTTGTTGTGGGATTTGAACCTATGACCATGCCGACATAGATCTCTACGCTGCTTTGCTACACAATACATTATTGTGTTACAGTTGCTCTTGTTAAATATAGTGCCAGTGGGAACATGGACAGTTATGGTCATTACAACAATGGGATCCAGCAGTAGCGGAACATCATCATGCTACCAGGCAGCATCTGAGGTCCATATTGTGGAGGTCCTCTTTTTCGCATCGGACCGGTGCTGTTACCATTCTTACTGCTAGCATTCTAGCAAACACATGCATAGCAGGTTAAAACCCACAGCAGAATGGGAAATTTAATTTCCTTTAATGAGATTTATTGAGACAAATTATTCCAGCCTTTGTTAGTTATTGCTGTTCACTGAAATGTTCCAGCAAAAGCACTGGCAAATGGTATGTTTTGCACAATCTTCATGCAAGCACCTCCCCTAGATTGAAGGGACAGCTGCTGCCTGTTAACCATCCATCCATTTTCTGCAACTGCTTGTCCTATTCAGGGTTGTGGAGAGTCTGGAGCCAAACCCAGAGGCTATGGGTACAAGGATGGGGCAGCAACACATCACAGGGCGCACTCTCATGCACACATGCCGCTATGGGCAATCTGATAACTCCAATTAACCTCTGCATGTGTTTGGACTATGGGGGGGAGAGACTGGAGCACCGGGGGGAAACCCCATAATGACATGGGGAGAACACATGAATTCCACACACATGGAGCTAAGGAAGAGGCTTGAACCTAGGTCCCAGAGGTGTGAGACAACAGCACTAACCACCGCACCAGCATGCCACCCCCTCTGGTCAGCATGTTATTTTATAAGAATCATTTTTTCAGAAATCTATTTTCTCTTAAGCACCCCTTGTTAGAGATCATGAGAGACTCTAGCAAAAGCAAATGGCCAAGCATTCCCTAGCCCAACTAGCTGGATTCACTAGCCCCAGATTGCTTGCTTTGCTTAACCCATGGACTGAGGCCTCTTTCTCTGCTTTGGCTGCAGTGCAACTGTGAGAGAAACACCCTCATCATCATGCATGTAGACACAGTGCTGCAGAGAAGGGAGATGGGAAGAGGAGCGAAGCTCACCAGGCAACACAAGTGACGAGCTTAGCATCATTAGCATTATGGCAGGTCATAAACTCACAGCAGGCTGCGGAAGTGTCTCCAGTCACTGTGTTAATACAACAAATGTGACTTTCCTCAAGCAAAGGCACTTTAATACAGAGTCATGGTATATCACTAACAATATCCAGCTTACTGTAAGACAACAATCAAGCAAATTTATATCCTTGGCCTTCAACATTAGCTATTAAGCTTAGCCACATCGCTAAAAGCTGACTGTCCAAAAGATAAACCTTTCTGGCCATAAATGTGCATAAGGAACTGTAGTGCATTAAGCAAGGAGGGGAAAAATAATAATAGAACCATTGCATTAGTGTCTGAGGATTAGTGTCAGTTATGAATGGTCCATGTGATTTTCTAGTCAGCTGCATCACCGAGCCGCTTTTGTGGCTGCATATACATATACAATCAACCTGGTCTCCCCAACGGTCCAATAGGAAGGCCCCATTCACTGAGCGTTAGCGTAAAAGACAAATCACATGCCCTGTTACTAATCAGCATCAGTAATGTTTCCTTTTCTGGGTCATATTTGAGCCTCCGTGAGCCGCCTTGATCTCAGATGCTACTCTTATGACAGTGGTTTGTTTTTGACTCCCACAAGGTGCTCATTAATGATAATTACTAGCACAGCTAGTAATCCATTCCTGTCATGATACAGCAGGTCCACACCTGTACCCTTCCTGATTATGTGAGTGCTCCATTAAGAAACTCCACATTTGCTACATATTAATTGGTCAAACTCGTCTCTGAACAAGTAACCTATCAACCGACAGCCACATTCCTTCCGCCCATCCCAGCCGCCATCATTGCCATGCATCTTCTGGTCCATCAAGGGGACTGTATTGTACTCATAGACTGCATTTATATAGCGCTTTTCTACTCTTCCGAGTACTCAAAGCGCTTTACAGTTCATGCCTCACATTCACCCATCCATACACACATTCACACACCGGTGGCGGAGGCTGCCATGCAAGGTGCCAACCTGCACACCGGGAGCAATTTGGGGTTCAGCATCTTGCTCAAGGACACTTTGATGGGGTCAGGACACTTTGATGGTTGCCGAACGATAGCACTGCCTTCTGCACCACCATCTTCCCTCATCACCCTGGTATAAACAGTAGCATTTCCCCAGAGGGAGCTACTCATTACAAACAGGAACACATGGGGGTGGGGGGTTCACTTTGTTTTTCTTTCCTCTGCCAGCCCTGCTCTACGGCCAGAGATGAAGATAGAAATGATAAATCTTTTGTTTGCCCTGAGCACAGGTACACTGGAATGCTTCTCTTTGCCTACCCCATCTTGCACTCCATAGCCCGGGGGGAGCTGGGGTTTAAAGATCATACTCAAGGGCTCACAGACATGTGACTGTTCTCCTGAGGCCAGGGCTCGAACCGGCGACCTTCTCATTGCAGGCAGAGAGACTTAGCTCACTGGGTCGCTCACCACCTCCCTAGATGCCCGCCGCTGCCTGGGCACATCGCATCAGCTGCCCAGTGCAGCTCTACCCTCATTTTGTGTTGCCCGCCGCCTCAGCTTGCCCTGCATCGCTGCAGATGCCACTCCTCTCCCAGCATGCCTTGCTTCGCTTCCCCGCATGCTGCAATCCCCCCTGCAGCAGCAGCCGGGCAGTGCAGACGTGAGCAGCCTTGAGGACCGGTACCCCTAGTACATTAGATTCAGACGGGTGCATTCCACTAACAACGTATCCATCGAGTGGGATTTCCCAACCTATTCGGGCCAAACAAGGTTAAAAGCCAACTACTGTAGCTAAAATGGTCCTGCAGATAAACACTTTTTGTTTCTGGAACATGCATGAGACTGAAAGCGTGGCTTCCACACAATCAATATAGCAAGTGACAAGTCTCACTGCAGCCTAAAGCGACACTGTATAATTAGAGAGAATGGGTCAGTCCCCCACCTCTCTCTCTCCAGCATGTCTCTGCGATTATATTTTGCGGGCTAACTACCCACCACACACACACACACACACACACACACACACAAAAACATCTTTAACTCCCTGGTCGACAGATCGTAATAGAGACGGACAAGAAGCCTGCTGACAGCATCAGACTACAGCTGGCTCCTCGCATGGCCTGTGGAGAGACATTAGCCCCAGTCTCCCCACCATGGTGGTCCTCCATCCTCACGCTGCCTGGCTTACTACCCCATACTGGAATACCAATCCACTATATACTCTGCCCCGGGGCTGGAAGTAAGAAGCAAGAAAGATAGCGTGGTAGTGGGAGACGACGGAGAAGCGGACAATGCGCACAAGCCTCAGTCACCAGCTTCTTTCAGGAGACGTTTACAAAACAAGTTTTAAATACAGCTGGCGGCTGTATTTATTTTGCAATACTTACATGCAAACAGACGACATTTACTGAGTACGCCTTAAAAAGTTAAAAAGGCTTCATAAATTCCCACTGATCGTAAATCCCCGTATTAAGAGGTATGGCGCAGTAGACAGTGTGGACTATCATATTCCAAGTGTTTAATTTAATGCTGTCGTGTGGCAATAAAGTTAGCTGCAGTCGAGTAAGGATCTGCAAAAGTATGAACCACAGGAAATGAAGTAAATACTTAAATAGGGCAATCAGCAACCACCAATCAAAAAAAACCTGGGATGAACCACCCGGGAAACGGGGACCGGTTTCCATAGTTACATGGAATCGCCACAGAAAATCAGTTTGATTTTGACCAATTTTCCCACTCATACTTGTGCCCAGCACAAACAGCCCCCCCCCCTAGAAACAGCAGCACCTCAGCTGCCCCCATATCAGTTGTAGCTGTCAGGGACCTTCTCTTTAAATGCGAGTTCTGCTGCAGCTTCTCTTCTCCCATCAGCTCAGCTGCACTGCGATGCGACTTACGCATGCAACATCAAAATCGCAATACAACTGGTACAGCAAGCGGCAGACATAGCAAAACAGCTCCATGATTATAGAGAATTATGAAAATTATTGTGTGTCACCTCACGTTTCCAGAGCTGGGGGTCCAAATTCCCCCCTGCTCTGTGTGTGGAGTCTCTATGCTGTTCCTGTGTCATGCAGAATTCTCCCGAAGGCCAAAAGCATTCAGTCAGATGAGATGTGCCATGTGGAATGGGCTCCAGCCCCACTCTAACCCTCTACTGGATAATCAGTTATGTGAGATGGAGGGATGGATGGATGGAATATGCATCTGAGGGCACGTTTACTGTCTTATCACTGCTTCACAGTCACTGGTAAACTGTCATGCATTTCATTGGCTTTTAGATGATGACATTTTCACATTCGCAAATATCTGGGAGCAGAGTGTTGCCCCAGCTGTGCGTCAGTCCCTCCATCGGAGGAGACACCTGCTGGAGGAGCATCGCAGATGCACATCCGTCTGCATCTAGCTGCTCTCGCAGCTGCCTTATTTCAGGCCAGTTATGTAAAGACCCAGGGCCCTGAAAAAGACCATAATATTCAGAAAGGCTGAAGGTAAAAGAGAAGGACCAACAGCAACACAATGATAAACCTCCCTTTGGGAAGCCTAAGGACCCAGGAAGGATGTTCTTGTCTGTATGTTCTCCGGGAGCCAACACCTAATAACGACCCGCTCGCTCATTTTCAGTATCCCTGGCGCGGTGCAGTGGCTCAGTGTGTAACAACGCTACCTGACACCTCCAGGACTGAGGGGCTGGGGTGCTGCCTTCAGCTCTGTGTGTGGGGACTTCATACATTCCCCATGCACCGTGTGGGTTTCCTCCAGATATCTAGGCTTCCTCCAAACGAGGGGGTTTGGTGAATCAGACGATCTAAATTGTAAGTGTGTTAATGCGTGTGCCCTGTGATGGACTAGCATCCTGTCCCTGTCCTGTGCGGTGTTATTATAGCATATTTAAGGCAATGCAGAGCTAGATAAATTACTGTTATTTGGAGCAATTATCAAGGATGGTAAGAGAGTATCACAGACAACCAATAGACGTTCCATCTTTACTTCTTTTGTGAGTACTGAACCCTTTTCTTTATCTCTATAGATATTCACACAGAATGGAATTTACAGATGAATGCCAGTGAGCATCTGCTATTGTCCACCACTCTGTACATGCAGACAATAGGAGAGCAGACCCTTTCATCACTCAGAGAAGCAGAGGCACAGCTACAGCGGCCACCTCCCGTTGCTAAGGGTCTGGGTAGGAGGATAGCGGGGGGTGGGTGCATCAAGCTCTGCCCTGCTGTCACTGGGTCATGAGGCCCTATTTCAAACAAATCTGTCTTCCTGAGAAGTGTCCCTTTGTGTCACCCCCTCAAGGAAAAGTTTAGACTAATGATCTTGTTTAGCAAGCAACAGCCAGTTTGAAAGGAACACAGGGACATATGGACACAATGCCCACAGGAAATAGCCTCATGCCTCTTGCAAGGTCACGTTTCGGGTTTGGATACTGAATGATGTGGTGATGCTGGGGCCGAACGCCAACCAAGGTCTTTGGTTCAAGACTTTCCTGTCTGCCAAACTTCAACTATATCACGTAGTTTTACTGTAATATTTCTTAGTCAGTCTCCAGCTCTCACCTGCAGACACCATCAGCACCTGGCTTGCTGCCATGTCAATGTGGTCATTTTTTTAAAATCAAATGACTGGCAAGTTTTTATATAGTCAGACCCATTGATTAGTCAATCCAACCATAAAGCGATGAGATCAGTCAACATGAGAGGAACATATCGTCCATAACATAACATAGGAAATAACGGTAAAGGACCCGGTTGAAAAACTATACATTTTTAGGTGTGATGGAGTTACTATGTCTGCATACGGATCCTAAAACGCACAATATAAAACACGTAAACAGCTAAGTTTAAAAATACCAGCACCCATGACTAAGATATCCAAGTTTCCTGAAAGGAAAATCAAAAGTATGTACTGTATACTTTTGGTGCAAGCTAAGAAGAACACCTGTGATCTGATGAGCTTTGCAGCATGGATCCATCTACCACAGGTCCAAGGACAGGAAAAAGTGAGCAGAGGTTGGTGGACATTAGCTTGCATGCTTTCTCCATGTTGTAGTCCATTCAGGGGGATTCTTAAAGGGGTATGTGTGGGTCCTCCAGCACCAGGAAACATATTCTTGACCCAGTCCACTAAAAGTTCTGAAGAACATCATGATGCATGTCACACTATGAATATGGTGCGTGGAGATCTGTAAGGGCGATTATTTTGTCAGCATGGTGAAAACAGTGCGACCAGGCTGATATACTGTTCAGTATAGTGAACAGATGAGCAATTTTCTGTCATAACATTTGTATAAATATTAAAAGATACACATTTATTTAACAGCATGTAGCAAATGTTGCTATATATACTAATATCCAGGCACAAAATGTATATTCGGTAGCACTGTACTTAAGGTTATGCTTTTAGTCATTTATAAGCACATTCATAATGAATTATAGTGCATTCATAAAGCATTATAAACAGGGCTATAAATAAAAAAGCATAACCCATTATAACCATGTTTATTATGCATTATGTCTGCCCTGTGAAGCTCTCATCTATAATGCACTATGAGTACATTACAAATCATCCACAATGCTTATACTGACCATTATAATGCATTATAATGGTATCTATAGTGTGTTTTAAATGAGAGCTTCATATAGCATTCATAATGCATAATACACATAGCTATAATGTGTTATGCCTTTTGGTAAATACTTACAGCCATATTTATAATGCTTTATGAATGCATTATTATTTCTTATGAATGTGTTTTTAAATTACTAAAAACATGGCCTTAATTAAAGTGTTACTGTATTTTCTAGGATACAAGTGGTATTGCTGCTGTTTTTAGTCTCATAAGTATACAGCATATTGAGCAGCAGGCTATGTGATTTTCCCCTCACTTTGGGGCATTATTACAGGACAGCATGCTGATCCGCTGACTAATGTGACAGCATGTAATCAGTGTTATTCAGCTTTGCTTTCTTGAGAGCAGATAGAGTTCTGCCTTTTTCTGCTTTTTTATTATATTCTATATTTTAAATGATCTGGAACCTTCAAAACATTCACAGGCAGAAGTTTTTTTAATAACATATTCTAACACATGTTACTATTAGAAATCTGATTTCAACCCAAAATCCTGTCCCTTCCCCTTTCTACAGGAAACCACTTCTTAAACATCAGCTGATTACCAAAATAAAGCAGGGAAAAGCAAAGTAAATTCCCCCCCCAGCTGTGTCAGTAATCATAAAGACAGTCAGGAACCGCAGGACTGTGTTGGATTCTTAGCTTTTCAACTATTATCCATAAGATTATCAGTGTTAATGCTGACAAAGTACAGGTCACCCACAATGACATTTCCATTCTGTTGCAGGACAGTGTCGATTTCTCGTAGCAACGACCTATGTCATTGCTTTGGTCGTGCAATAGGAAGTATGCTGCTTCACGATGACGGAAGTCGGGCGAAGAGTCAAGGTGAGTCTCAGCTAAACAGTAATGTTGACATCCACAGCAGAGCGGGACGGAAGTGGCTGTCCCCTTGGGGGGTGTCCCGCAAGGTGAGTCCCAGGCAACATGGCAGCGCCAGGCAAATTTCAGAATAACAACTGGAATATTAATGATTGGCTTCTACACTGCAGCAAGCAGCTTGGAAAGGTAATAAGCTTGAAATAAGAGAGTTGTAGATTAAGACAGCGAAAGGCAGGGGTTTAATTACAGTTTGGTTACACAGATAACACCCCTCCAGTAAAAAAAACTGCCACAATAGATTATTATGGGAAACAACATTCTGTGGGGGCTGATCACAAGCACAGAGCATTTCCATGAAGCTGTCAAAACAGGGCCTTCAGCAGTTTACATACAGCAACAGTGAAATCTAAAGGTGAAATACATACAGCAGAGGAACAAAGACCTGGACATGGACCTTGAGATCCTTGACATGGTAACGCCTCAGCTGACACCTCGTTTCAGCCGTCTGTTAAAGCCGTTTTGGTTTAATTGCCACCGGCGAAAAAACGCAACCATTCTGTCAGTATCAATCTTGGCATGTGGCAGAGTCCAGCGTCTCGTCATTCAGAATCCCACGAAAACCAACACCGTTAAGAGCGGCATCCCCGAGAAATGAAACACGGCCGACCCAACAAGAAAACAGAGGAAAACACAGCCATCTGACTCAGGGAACAAGCTGTTCTCCGTCTCCCTGGACAATTCAGGTCCCAGAGGCTCAGGTCCCACGTTGAATAAACAAGGTGAACATTTCCAGCAATGAGTCTGTTGAAGGTGTTACTGTCAATCACTTCAGAGGGTACCCAGAGAGACCATGAGCGATGTCACCAGGCCATTTCTTACAGAAAGTGCCTTTTGTGTTTCATGAAGTGTCTGTGTTCTAAGTATAACTCCATAAAAGAATGCTTAGTCCCAATGAGGCAGCACTGCAGTTGAGCTCCTCTCCGTTCGCATTAAACTTAATACCCTGGCACTTCCAGCAGCACAACAGCTGACTGCTGTCGCCCACCCCCCTCACCCTCCAGTATTCATTTTATAACCCCAGAAAACACTGTCAGAAAGAGTAATAGTGCATTACATCTCCAAACACAGGCAGCTTTGACATGTTTCACTTAGTAGTAAAAATGGAATATTAATGAAGATAATTTAACACAGCTGGTGGGGGGGTGACTGGATCATTCCTCCACTAAGTTTAGAAAAAATGCATATTTTTAACAGCGCGATACAAGCATCTGTAACGTTCTTAATTATAGCGACGCCAAAGATGCTGAGCAGCAGCGTGTGTGAATTTAGGCGGCGTCAGACAGCATGTAACGAGGTCGTCTCCGTTACCATTGCGTAATTAGTGTAAACGCAGAGGAGACCAGCTCCTTTATTAGCTACATCATTGATCAGCAGCAACGCCTTCTCAGCATTCGGTTGAAGAGTGGGATGAGAATGCTAACACGAAGCTTTATCGGCAACAGCAAGCACACAAACAGAACACGGACGACGCGAGGGCTGCCTGGCAACAGCATCGGTCCCACAGACCCGCCCACACGCTGGCGTTTGTTACCTGGACACACTGACAATCAATGAATTAATTAACCACTAACCAGCTCTGAAAATAAGGCAAAGGGGGAAATCAAACGGTGAAATGACCTGGGTGTCCTTTTAGGGTTCCATCAAGAAACAATAAAAAAGAAATAATTTACGTATGTTGTCATTCATTGCAATTGCTTTATATTCTTTATAAAAACCTTCCAAGGTTGGTCCTCTGAATGTGGCCCCCAACGCTGTGTGTTGAGTTTGCATCTTCGTGCTGATATCCCAGTTAGCATCTCAGGCAGCAGGAGAGAAGTTTTTCTGTTTGTTTTATGAAGACCTAAAGATCTTCTGGAACTAACACCAAAAAAAAAAAGACATCACTTTGATCATAGGTGATCGGAATGCTAAATCAGGAAATCAAAAGGTAAAAAAAAAGAGAGAGAAGCCCACTTTAGTGTTTTTCACCTGCATTTTATCCTTTGATTGGGCCATTCAAGTCCCGTTGAGTACAGTGGAGCTCAGTTGCCCCGTGCTGTTCGACAGCATGGACATCACTGTCTGCTGCTGGTTGTTATAGTCAATTAAATTAATCTCAGTGGGAATCTGTTACAACCTACGTCATGATAATAAGAATGACAGCAGCTTGCTGTCTATTACTTGTGCGTTATGCATGTGCTGAGCCAGATGGCCCTTAAAGCCAGTGGAAATCCTGTGAATTATTAGAGAAGTTCATCCACATGATGAGCACGGTAAGCAGTAAAATGCTTCCCGAAATTCAGAGAAACACTCCCACCTGAGTTTTTCCACTAAAACGCTCCTGAGAAAATGTACCCTCAGACCCCCATACATAATGCATATGTGCTGGCTTTTGCCGGAACAATCGTGACAATACTCAATGGCCTTCTGTGTTTTCATTATCACTATGGCGATGCCGGTTTTCCAGCAGCAGACCCAGCCCCTGGATACAGTGGCAGTGATGCTGAGGCGATGTCTGCAGAAAGTGTCACCAAAGGCCACCATCCTCATCTATTGTGACCTTTTCACTGATTTGCCCACCATTCCCACATCATTCATTCCAACAATGACAGACACACGGACTATTAAGGCTCCAGTAGCCAATACATATGTCTGAATATCATACACATCAGGAATATGTCATTTGTAATGGGCAAGGGATGGCAAACTAAAATGAGCTTTGGGAAGTCACAGAACATCATGCTGTACATCCTCTCACTTGCATTTGCAATTTGTGAGAATATATCTGTGACTGCAATTAACCTTCTTTATGGTTAAGGGTAGGGCTGGGTAGGGGTTAGGAATGACAGTGTTGGGGGTAGGGTTTGGCCTACAGAAATGAATGGACCCACAAAGATATAGGTACATAATCTTTGTATGTGTGTATAGATAAGGTTCATATTATTTTATGGGGACCAAATTTCCCACATAATGTAATAAAAACATTTTTCAGCTCCCCACAAAGATCTGTGACTGCAATCAAAAAATCAAAAATACCAAAAGTATTCTGTTTGGTAATTTATAATGCATTTTATAGCTCCAGTGAGATTGCTTGTGGAAGCGTTTGCCGCCTTGTGCACAGGGCTTGGCAGTTGGCACTGCCACACACTCTCGTTTTGCAGGCTACTTTACACCTCAGCTCCAGCTTCACAGGGTGACCACATCCCTCACTGCCCCAGCCAGGCTTCCACGGCGCCGCATTCTCACCGTCGAAGCCAGTTTTCCCGTACAGAAAGAATGCTGCAAACCACACATAATGACGCTGACATCCACAAACCGCCCACAAAGCTGACCAGCAGTGATTAAACAGAAGGCAGCATCGAAGCAGCCCACCCTGCCTGTGCGATCGGACATACATACAGTACATTTCCCTACCTGTGCCATTCCTCACACAATAAGCACAACCCTTAATCTTATTTCTGGTACCTAGAAGACACTTCTGTCTTACCTTCCTCTGCCTCTATAGAGTAAACAAGTAAGTCCTCCTTTGACATTTGGCTAAAGTTTAGCTGGGACAGATGGTCAACTCTCAAACACCTGCAGTCCCCTCTTCCCCCACTTCTTGCTGACCCCTTGCCCACCTGCTTTCAGCTCCAGGCTTTCCGAGGAGTTCTGGGACTCCGCCTCTTCCAGCGAGAGCCGCCTGGGAGGGCTGCCGGCCATGCCGCGGCCAGATGTCAGAGCGTGAGCGAGGCAGCGCGGCGGTGCAGCTCCTCACGCTGCCTTTGTGTCTCCCTCTCTGCCTCTCACTTCTGTGCGGTTTGACTGAGCCTCTCTGCCCGTCTCTGACAGACGGAAAAATGGGGGGCGGAGTATGATGGGGGTGGTGGGCGGGGCATATTGGAGGAGCCAACCAATCACGCGCCCATCATTATTATGCTGGGAACAGCCTTGCAAGCAGGTGTCATAAACAAACAGACAGAAGGATGCAGAAGCCATGGTGTTATCTCCCCATTTGCTTTAGATTAAATCCATTCTAAACTTGGACGTCACGTTAAGGATAAAGCTGAAGTAAATTGGTTATATTTTCAGGGTTCTAACAATCAATCTGTTATAATACTGTGCAATTAATTTCAGTTCTACATCCAAAAGCACTGCAAGCTGACTATGAATTACTTTAAGTTTTCTCTGTACACTATTCAAATGATTCTGTCCAGTTTGATGCAAGATCTTCACTGCGTCTACCAGAAAGCTCTATAATTCTGTAAAGGGCCAAACCCAGAGGTGCTGAGGTCTCTCTGGGAGATCAAACTTAAGAAGAGTCACTCTGGCTGGGCATTAATAGCTAAGAAACTTTCATTGCTCCAAGATACCCAAACATTGAATTAAATCAACATTATTTCACCTTCGATCAATTTAAATGGACTGCAGCTCACAGCTTCATCCAACATCCTATAAACAGCCTTTCCATCGGAACACCAAACCAAATTGTTTTCAAAACTGCATCTATCTGGTTACAGAGAGGTTCCATGGAGTGTACTGTGACCCTGATGACAACATAAACCATTTGACCTTACCGAGGCCCTCCTTTTGCGAAAACGACATTTAAAAACCCTTTACTGGAAGTAGACGGCTACGAAAGCAGCTCATATCTCGGGGGTAATGGCATTGTTTTTAATCAAAAACAGCTACCAATAAGTCTCCAGCAGCTTCCCAATAGCAAACATTGATTCAGATTTCAATGACGAAATGAACATAAATTTTAATTGATAGTATTGAAACTACACATTACTGGCATTGCACTAAGAGCTGTCATTATCAACAAAATGTCTTCCTTAGATCAACCAAGATTCTCCTTTTAAATACATTATGTATTGGCAAGTTTGCCTATGCTCAGAATTATGGCTCAATATCAGTACTACTCATCGCTTATTGTGAGGGGACCTGGAGTCCATCCCAGGCACAAAGATGAACAGGAGGCTGGCCCATGACAAGACACATATATCCACACACTGTGGCCAATTCAGAGACACCAATCAGCCTAACCAGATTTCCCTGGACTGCAGAAGGGCACCAGAGAACCTGGATGAAACCCAGGCAAACTCTGCACACAAAGCGCAGAGGCCAGGTCCAAGGCTTTGAATCGGGAGGTGTGAGGCAGAAGTGCTACACACTGAGCCACAATGCTGAGGTCCCGTCTTCGGTGCAACGGTTAATATCACTGTAATAATGCAAACAGAAGAACAGCCGCACTCCTCTTTGGTATCAAAGACATTAAGTGTCTTTGACAACTTTGGGGAAGATTGTCAGTACTTATCCACTAAAGACACTACCAAGGGCTTTCTAGGCCTTCATCCAGGGATACTTGTTTCTATGCATATTTTTAAGGATTTTTATACCTAGGAATATAGCAGGGATGCTGTCAGACTCATTTTCAAAAACATGGTTACTCATTTTCCACTTCGATGTGGCAGTGCTGAGCAGTGACATGCCCATAATATTAACAATAAATGGAAGCAATCATTGGCAAAAATATTCCAATGCTTTACAAGGACTGGCATTTACAGATATCTTTGGCAACTGGCAAAAAATTCACTACACTAAACAGTTCTCAGTCTCTTTAAACAACATATGAAATATATGCACTGAGTGCTTTTCAGTTTCCATGCAGTTCCCAGATTTCAAATCATACGCATCTTAAAGAGATTTGGCCATTACAAGAATAAATTTAAAGAATATTTATCTATGACAGTGCTCTGCTGGACAAATATAAGGACTTTCATATTCATTAATATAGAAATGGTCACTGAGCCTACACCACCGCTGGGTTTGCATGTAAAGAAACTTGGAGAGTTGAACTGAACTGCATTTATTTATAAATATGTACAGTATATATGGCTGGCCGCTGACTTGCATTTTAATTAGATTACACCAGTCTCCAAAAGCCATAAACGTTATCATCTGTGCGGCTGACATCAGTCACACAAAACGGATTGGCACCTTAAAATTAAAATTAAAAATTCAAATGGAAAAAAAAAATAATAAAAATGAGTCAAAGGATCTGACGAGCTTTATTGGGACACTCTTTTCAGTAGGATGTTATCTACTAAGCGTAATCTACATTAATTTGCATGATGGTTGCATGGTGATTTGGGAGTGGTGCTTAAACTCTGTTCTCTGCACCAGTCCTGTTTCCTTTTTTGTCTCCATAACTAGCTGGTTTCACCAGCAATAAGTGTCTGCCTACTACAGTTATTGAGGAATGCTATCAACACGACACCTATCTACAAATCAGCCTCAGTTCTTGATCGTGATTACATGGTGAGTTATTATTAAGAAATCCTTATGCACACTGCAGATAGGCAAAGACTTTACTCTGAAAAGATGGTAGTTTCTTCAATTATACTGTTAAGCCAAATGCCGCATTCTGAATCTGATACTGATATTCATTTAGATTCTGTTTCTAATACTGATTCAGATCCTGATTGATTCTGATTCTGAATTTAACATAATTTGAACATGAATTGAAGACTGCTTGCCAGTGAGCACAGCAGAGTTGTCCATGGAATAAGAGGATGCAAATTATGCTTGAAGAAGATGGCAAAGAAACTATATACAAGGCACCTCAAACCCATTCACCCTATGAAGAACATACATCATAAATGTTTATGTAGTGCAAGAAAGGGTAATGGGCAGGAGACTGCGGACATCAACCGATGAGTGTCTAAAATAATTGAGGTGGAAAGGCTGGCCATTAATACCACTAATGGCAGAAGCTTCCGTGAACTTGAAGCAGTTCACTGCTTGGTGGCAGGAAGAGCAGTCACCTTGGAATGAGAATCACTGAAGCGGGGCACCCCTCGAGCGGAAAAAAAGGTGATCTACACTGCGAAAAGCTTCTCCTCCTGCTGACTTATCGGGCCGCTCTCAGAGCAGAGAGCTACATCAGAATAACACGTCAATGTGGGGAGACAATGACACATCTAATCGACGTTGCTGCTCACGTAGCGGGAAAAACCCCAGAAGAAACGGGACCGACCTGGCTGGCTCACAGGCCGCACAGCAGCATACGTTTGTGACGCGCAGAATGCTAACTCCGCAGAGTATGTCTCATGGGTTCCTGCTATGTGGACACTCTGCCTGACATGAAAGACCCCCAGATGCGGGCAGACTAGTTAAACAGCCCCCAACCCCCACGCTCCAGTTACTGCAGGTGCAGAGACACAGGAATGGATCTGAAACAGGCTAATGCTCCAGTGTGGGCTGACAGCCTGTCGGCCTTACAAATGCCAGATTTCCTGAACTTCAGCATAAATATTACCCAAAATCCTTACTGTGGAAGAAAATGGCGCTGGTTCTGTTAACAATGAAATGTGCTCAAAGCATCGCATTTCTGAAGAAGGTATCGATGTGAAACACCTTTCCGGTACCGGTATCCGGCCTTCGACCGAAACCACTCATGCAGAAAGAGTCTGAAAGCAGGGGCTGTGTATGTGTTAGTGCAGTGGTTCACAAACTGGGGGGCGCACCAATGGAATAGCCTCAGGAGCAAAATAATCTCTTCACAGCCTGGACGTTTAAACAAATAAAACAGCGCAACATTACAGTAACTAACAATATATAAAACCACTAACTTACATGTACTATTAGAGCATTTATGTAATTTATTTAAACTTCATTTTTCCAGGTAAATTAACTGAAAACCAGTTCTCACTGCTTTACGTGACATTCGAGAGAAATAGCAGATAATGCATCGGAACTTCCTGGGATACAAACGTCACGTTCTTCAGCCAATAAGGGCAAAGTTGTGTCGTCACGGAGACTATTCCAGTTTGTTCAGCCGGCACAGAGGTGCTGTACGATCTGTCTTAAGTCGTCTTGCTCTTGCAAGGTTTTTGTACCATGTGACATGGTGACACGTGACAAGATTTTGCAGCGCCAGACAAAAAAATCTAACCATATCATGAAAAACGAGGTTTAAAATGTTCTACATGAAGTGCAGGGAAACTATCAATTAATGGGTATGATTTAGTGTTGTTATGTGCTTTAGTATAGGCTGAAACCTGCGGTTATCATTTAAAACAAAATGCGGTAAACGTAAGACAAACTTTAATTTATGTTCGCCAATGAATATTAACAGGAAGGTTAAATCTGCATTTGCATAATTTCAAACTTACGCTGGACTTTTATTTTTAATTTATTGCTCTTTTTCCCCACAGTGATGAAATTGCACCATTTGTATTTTGTAATTGCATTTGTTTCGCTCAGTTAGAAAAGGGAGTTTTATTTCAAATAAAGTTTGAATCTGAACCTATGTAGTTTGAATGGGGGGGCTTAATA
>JABFEA020000098.1:30194329-30204699 GCA_019775915.2 Cyphomyrus plagiostoma | reverse complement strand
AGTTGGCCTTCCTCTGACCACTTTTGGTAGGTACTGACCATTGCATACTGGGAACACCCCACAAGACCTGCTGTTTTTGAGATGCTCTGACCCTTGGCAAAGAAACTCATATCCTTACGCTCAGCCATTTTTCCTGTTCCATCATTTCAAATTCAAGAACTGACTGTTCGCTTCCCCAATATATAATGGTACCCTTGACAGGTGCCATGGAAATGAGGTAATCAGTGTTATTCCCTTCATTTGTCAGTTGTTTTATTGTTATGGTTGATCGATGTATATGAAAATAGTGTTAATATGTGTAATTCTTAATCTCACAGTAAAAAATATAATGCACAGTTCCATTTCATTGGATCGTTCCTCTATGTTCTTGGCATTCATGTCCATCTTCTAAAGCTCTGTTGGCTTCAGTCAAGATCACAAATTTTCTTCTCCAGAACCCTATGCTGCTGTGACACCATGATGGGCCCCAGGTCTCCACGGCAACAAAGGAGCCCGCAGGTGTTTGAGGCTTTAAGTGGCTATATTAAGGAGATGATCAACACTGTGGGGTGCAATAAATGAGGAACCACATTCGAAACTTCAGAACACCTTGATCTTTTCTTAGAAAAGCTAACATTCTAAAGAGTGGAGACTGATTTATACTTCAGTGTAAAATCTACACATTGGTAGTAACGTAGCCGCACACCCTACACCATAGCCTGTAGGGGGGGGCTACAGTGTAGCGAATGGCATAGGGTATGTGTATGTGGCTACGCTGCTCCTGACAACATAGATCAGGGCTATTCAGGTCACCTCAAGGTCCTCAAGGGCCGAGCACTACTGAATTTTCAGCCTTCCTTTTCCTGTGAGCCAGGTGTGAAGCCTCTGGCCAATCAGAATCAGTAATTATTAAACTAACTACCTAGGAATCAGCCTTGAGAGAGGGCATGGAAGAGCTGTGCTCGGTCTTCTTAATCCGGCAAACGTGGAATTCATTCACTGGACCCCAGCAAATGTTTAACTGCTAGTTTCCAGGTGTGGGACACGGGAGGTTAATGCGTGCGCTCCGGGTGTGGAGTTCCACACGAGGCACTTGGAGCACGCCCCCCAGCAGGCTGCAAGAGCGGGGGGGGCGGGGGAGAACGCCGCTGAATCTAGACAAAATATCCAGCTTGTTGCTGTAAACACACAGCTGCATCCGTGGGAATATTCACAGCGGTATGGTGGGCATGATCTTCAAATAGCCAGGATGATAAATACAAAACAATCGGCAGCCAGTTACTGAAAGAAGCCACACTGGAGGCCATGGACTCCATTTCCCCGCCTGCTGTGCATCCTCATTAATCCAGCTAAGCATCAAATGGCTTCCTTTTAAACCTGGTTCTTTTACAAGGACTGATATGACTGCCTACCTGCAAGTCTTTAACGGAAACACTTAATTAAGCTTTTATTTATTTTATAATTTATTCAGCAGCCGCTTTTACCCAAAGCCACGTATGATCGAGAAAACTCCTGGAGCATTTGGGGTCAAAGGAGGCCCAATGGTGACATTACTATGCCAGCCATAGGATTCGAACCCGTGACCTTCTGACCATGAACACGGAGTCTTGACCTGCAAAGCCATTGCCCGCCCTCTCAAGAACATTTAAACAGCTATAAAGAGAGAGCTATAAGAGAACTAAGGGTTTCCTGGCTCTTCAGCCATGAAGATCTTCACCACGTCCCACAGGTCATAGGTGAAGTCATTACGTCACTGGTAGACCTACGACGGAGCACAGATGGCAGTCCGCCAGGTGAGTTTAAACCGGCCAAGGGGTTTCTAATGAAAGCTGCCCGAGGGTTCCCCTGTCCAGGCAATCCCATCAGTCTAGGGGCTTGTCCAGCAAGTGCAGGTCAGCAGCTGTCTGGAGCTGTTCCGGTGGCCACAATTGACAGCCGTTCTCCCGCTCTGCCTTCTGAGACCCGCGGTGTGCAAGAGAGCCAGATGGCTGGGGGGGGCAGTCAGGAGGGCGAACAACAGCGACGTTTCCCAGGGAAACAATAGGGGGGTGGGGGGACGTCAGGAACAGCTGAGCATAAGACAGAACCAACAATGACTATGCAGAGAAGCACAACGGAATGACACAAGAGGAGAGGTACAGGAGAAGGGTTCCACTGCAACAGAGAACATTTCAGGTCCTTCTGCAGGTGTATTTTACCTTTACTGCAAAATAAATGTTTTGTGAACTCCTCTCTTTAACTAACATTTATGTTTGTACTAGTCAGCATTCGTATCCATGCCGTCTGTTTGTCTGGATTACTTCACATCACTGATTTTACCAGCTTAAGGTTGACTGCTAGATAGCTAATGTCATTGTTAATCGTGAATACAAAGCAAGATTGGTTTGTAACTTGCTGACAGTGACATCTGCCTCACTATCAATACGCCAAGCAAGTCCATTTAAAGCAATAAACCACTCGCTAATGATTGTGTAAAAACAGGTGTCTCTGTGTGGTGCCTATGATGTCTAGCCACCTTGTTTTAGGTTCATTTTATGAAGTAATTTCTTCTGCTTTGTTTCACTATCTTGAAATATGTATTTTTGGAAAAACAAGTTTTTCATTGAACAACAACACCACACATACACACAGACAGACAGACGCACACACGCATGCATACATACCCCAGATGACATGGTTTTGTGCGCTGATGAGCCTGTAAGCACTGCGGGGACCCAGCAGTCCAGACCACTGGTCTTATCCGCCACTGGATTAGCATCACTGGACTGCGCCTGCATTTCCATCATGCAGCTACGCCGCAGGAACGTGAGCAACAAGCAAACAAGTGCTAATCCATAAGTATCCACTGAGTGACGTCTGCATAGCCTAAAAATCTAAAAATAATCCACCCCCCTGCCCTCCCCACACACACAGGTTCAGCTCTTCTCATTACTTCACAGGAGGAAGTGATCGTATCCAAGACAACAGCAGGCAGTATTCCGGCTTTTCCCCCCTCCTACTTCACCATGGCAACAAGGCAAAATGTGTAATAATATGGAGTAAACTACAGTCTTACACAACACAGTAGTGTTAAAATGTACTGTCGCAGGTTACCGGCTTCTATACACTTTCATTTGTACTGTATATTTTTTGACAGATGCTGCAATATAAAAAATTGTTGCTCCCTGCTAATCACAGCAAAGTCTGGTCATGTGACACTGGGTGATGCAGGCAAATTTCAGCAGAACTGGCTTAAATGCCGGCTTAACTGTCCAGGTCAGTGGCCCATAAGGAACACTCAGCCTTTTTCTCACAAACAGAAATTTCGAGCACGAGTGCACAATTACACAAATTAGATCATCTGCCCCACAATCACTTCGTACAATGGTTTGTCCAATAACCCAGCTTTCCCAATCTGAGGAGGCGGGGCTAATTCGTATGGCGGCAAAACCCTCTGTGCAGCAGACGCCAGAAAGCTGCATTCAGCTGAAGGCCAAGCAACCTTCCCAGAATTGACCCCTTCACACAACATTACCCATAATCGCTATGGTAAACACTGCACACCATGCGCCACCAGTACACTGCAAGGCTGCACATTGTGTAAATCACACAAATAAAGGGAGACCAATTAATAATCCGATTTTTGCCCCAGTCAGCCCTGCTTCTCTGCCTTGTTAGCATGCACTGACTTAAAGGTACTCCTGCATTTACCATAAAGATGAGAGAAGCCTGAGCCACTGGGCTCACTACCTCAAAGAACAAAGTCACAAACCGCAGCACCCAGTTTACAGGTTACCTAGTTACTCGCAGGTGTGTGGTGAGCATTAACAGCTCGGCAGTGACATGTGACTTTCCATAAGAAGTACAGGGCATAAGGAAAGGTATGACACACCCTGGATGTGAAGCCCAGTATGTCACAAGGCGTGCACACGCACTCACGTGTACTGTTCACTACAGGAGGAGAAAAACCAGAGCAGGAGCTTAGAGGAGCCCACACACACGATCAGACAAACCGCACACAGAAACCACTGGAGGTGTTAGGTGCCAGTGTGTTACTAACACTGAGCCACTGTGACACTGAGTGTGCATAAATCACCTGCAAGTATTCTAATCTGGGAAAATCAACTCATTTAAATGAGCCAGGTCAGACAAGAGGGACAATCATTCTGATCTAATGACACACCCCCACTGGACAACTGGGAGCACTATGGTTTGCATTTTATACTAGTTTCCACAACAAAAAGCAAATCTTCCCAGTTACCAAGACTGCATTTAGTCTAGCAACAAAAGTACTCTGTGAACGGCAACTGTACATCCAAAAAATAACTGCGACAGATTCTAGCATCCTTCCACACTCCTACAACTGCAATAAGGCCATCGTTTCTGCACAGAAAGTGTTAACAGCCAAAACTAACACATGTAAAATACAGAGCGCTCAGCACAATGCTAGAGAGAGTGATTCCAGCATGCCTTAAACTCACTATACATCTTTGATAGTCTGTGCTCATGAATATTAATACACCAAAGGCTTTATGAAATGTGATTTAGTGGCTCCAAGCTCCTTTCATTTCAGAATATTATGTGTTATTCTGGCTTATTGCAGGACTAATGAGCTCTAACTGAAAATGGCATCTCCCCAGGGCTTTCTGTCCCCAAGGCCATCATAGGAAAAGCAAAACAACACAGACCAGCTCCTGCACGTTTTGCCAAAGGCCCAACTGCATTCACACATCGAGCCCCTGTTCCCGCGATGGTAGCTGCTACACAAAATCACGAATGCCGCTCCTCGTATCTGCTGCGGACGACTGCACACCAAATGCTGGCTGCCACGTTTCTGAAGTTTCTGCTACTGAGGAATCAAGCCTTTCCCCTTTCTCACTCAGCATTTTGCCACCAACTGGGCACCTCCTAGTCCTTGGGTATCATGGTGTAAAAATGATGTACATGTCAATATTACTACTAAATTCCCATATAAGCAAGAGGTTATCGACCGTATGATAAAACGCATTTTATTACTCTTGAAAGCTCCAATAAGAACACATAATGTCATCCAACGGTGTAAAAAATAAATATAATTTGAGCGAATGTAATACCATGACACACATGTTCTTATGCTCAAACAACAAAAACATAAAAATTAAATGTAGCCAGTAGAAATAGTTTGCTCTACCTGAAAATCACACACACAACTTCGTTACCAAGAGAGTGGCCATCTTCATACATAAGGATGGGGGTGGGTGAAATGCAGTTCTTAGCTCAGTAGCAGTAGCCTTAATGATCACTACGGCAACACGGCACAGGCAGCAACAGAGTCCCTGTCTACCCAGAACTGCGCCGTCACACGCAGTTCCAGCAATGAAAGGTAATTACTCCAGTAAGGAAAAATCAAAGCCGGGGCCAGCAGAGACGGGGGAGGGGGGTCTAGCGCTCAAAGCCGGGCTCCGTGCTCTCTGTCCCCATACAGCATAGGCCACGGCTCGGCATAGTGTCACAAGTGGAAAGCAACAGAATAAACCCCGATAAGATAGATACGGCTGCGAAACAGGCACCATCACGCAGCCGTGCAAATGTGCCAGTGGGTGACCGTATTTCGGAACTCCGGTCAGCGCACCGACCCAATGATTACAGCCAGTTACTGTGATGTTACAATGTATACCGCGTAGGTGGTACAGCGAGAAAAGGCCCTAAGCGGCCCGGAGCGCTGTCACTATCACCCGGGACCTTAAAGGGATTCAAACAGATAAGTGCAAAACAGCGAAAGCAGATAAGCGAAGTCTCCGGTGTTACCGGACAAGCACAGCACCAAGAGTTTCAAAATAGTTTCAGCATATTGTGACTTCGGTAAATGTTTAACAAGAGTAAAAACGAGATTCTTAAATCATTTACTACAATTACATTACAGTTCCTAAACATTTGTAAATACTACGCAGTATAATATAATATAAAGACAAAATGCACGGCGTAAACTGAGACGCCCATACAATAAAACAGCTATCTCTATTAAACACGTTCTAGTCATTATCCATATGAGAGATCCTGCTAAAATCCAGTGTACCTACATGTATGTGCCTGCTGTATAGGTACACGTTTGCTGCAGGTGTGGGGTGAGGAATCTTTCCCTAATAAAGGCATGTGTGAATGATCAGCCTCGCACATCACCTGACGCGAGTACGTGCCTGGAGCTGGAGGAGAGCCCAGGAGAGCAGGCGAGGATGGAAAGCTGTGTATGATAGCGCCTGTAACTGCTTAACCTACTCTCGGTCCTTAGGCATAGCTTTGGATGGCCATCAGTCTTATTACGGCCATGCAGAGAAGTTCAATCCTCAGAGGTCAACAGTGATCACATCTCCCTTATTTGAAACCGAGGTCGATGCGCACGGCAATTCTTTCCAAAGTCCTCCACCTCATTCACGTCTTGGGCTCATCCCACCGAGAAAAACCACGGGATGCCGAATTTAACATAAGAGAGTTCACATCTTAGTCCATCTTCGAGTAACAGCCAACTATACAATGGACACAGTCCTGGTATGCATTCAATGACAAATTTTTTGACATACTAAGTCTTCAACAAAACACATTCCCACGTCCATACCCTTTGTGCAAAATGATACACAATAGCATTGTCTAATGGCATCGGTGTGTGAATACGAAGCGATGTAAGAGGCGACTAATTTAAAGAGTCATTCCGTATTGTTCACGTACTGAAACCAACGCGGTTAATATCCATTACCCGTAAAAGGGTTGAATTGCGGAGAATCTTGTTCCAGTCCAGCTTGTTAATCAGCCATTGTCCTTACGCGAACTCGAAACACTGAAAAGCACATTCAGGCGCTCAATAACCCTCCGTTGACGGGATAAGGAGACCGATCGTAATCATATGCACACATTATTACAAGGAGAATAAGGGGACACCATCCGATAACACACTACTCCAAATAAAGCGTCGCAACACCTCCTGAGCAAAATGAGCATTAAGACGGCTCTCGGTCATAGTCCGCGTACAAGAAAACACCCAAACCGCGCGATCATATTAACACAATTATTTAATAGTAGCCTATGGCTTAACGTACGGCACACCTATTCACAGCCGCTCACCTGTTCTGTCCAGCGGTCCCGTCGCTGTCTGAATCTTATTCTGGGTTTATAATGCTACTGAAATGTCAAATCGCGCTTTAGTCGCGGCTCTGACATTAAAGGGGCAACTGCATCCCTGGTGCCGTGCGGACCCCACCAAGCATATTGCGCCTTATCACGTAGAAAAGACACTGTCTGGTATTTTATCTAAAATATAAAACCTGTCTTTTTCATTTCAGTGTCAGTCGTATAGTGTAAATTTTACCAAACTGCAGTTTTGACGTTACTAATCTTATACATCTAGCGCTGTCTTCGAAGTGCATAGTCGAGGTGAAATATTATACCGATTCATCCATCTTTCACTCGCTTATACTGATGTGGGTCGCGAGGGGAGGGGGAGGGGGTGCTGGATCCTATCCCAGACAGCATAAGGCACAAGGCTGGATAGGACACACGACACAGAGTGCAGTCCATCGCAGAGCACATGTGTAGTCGCACATTACATGCGATTTTAAAAGACCAGTGCACCTCACTGCATATCTCCGGACAGTGATTGGGATGCCAGGGTACTCGTACATAAATCCTGCAGAATATGAGGACTCCACACACCCTGGAGGTGTGAAACAAGAGCTCTACCCACTCTGCTACCCCACTAAACACTTAGGTGCATTAAAATTCATAATAATATTTTCCCTGTAAAACTGGATTGCTCTACATTAAACACATTTCACATCCCTTCGTCTTCCAAATTTCTTGTCCCACAAAGAACAAGGATGATCCAAGGAGCAGTACTACCACTGTGCTACCCTAAATCCAGACATATACAGTATATGTGCATATTACCATGGGTCCCGTAAAGGGGGGGGGGGATGAACGAGTAACAGGGACTCTAAAAAATCTGGCACATAATTGGATTGGTCTGGGTTGGCGGCATGTGGGGCCCAAAATCTGTAGGGTGGCAATTCATTGAAATTCACCAATATTTTCATTTTTAGATATGAGGGAGACCATGTGATTATTCGGGATCATTTAGATTTTCTGATATGATCTCTGATCGTGAAAAAAAACAAATATTGTAAAAATGTCACAGTTCTTACCTATGGATGTATTTACAGTAAAGCAATATTTAACTGAGCGTTTTTAGGGTCTACTGAAGCCCTTCAAGCAGTTCTGCAAATCCTCCTTAAAACCGGACAGTCTAATTTAAACCAGGATGGCCAAGGGAATAACGTTAACACAGGTCTGTACCACCTACGCCTGCGCCACAACCTCGCTGTTGCACAATATTATGCAAACAGCACTTGTGCAAATGAATAAATTATAAGGGTATTTCAAACGCCATGTTATGTTTCGTCGCTTTTAAGCGCGTTGACGTCAGTAGTCGCAGCTGATATGAGCCGAGTGAAGCTTTGCGCTTCTCGATCTTTAAATGTAGTAAGCCTATATTTTTATTTATTTTATAAAACTTAAGCTTATGAATCGATTATAGATATCCTTTTGGGGTACCTTTAGCACTTCACTAGGTACATTACCACGTAGTTGTACTTTATACGGGTAATTTATATCTGGGCTTGGAGGGTATGATGTGTTGGTCTCCATAAGAACATCTACGCAGTACATGACGCCCTAAAAGTTCGGCTGCAATGCTTCTAGAGGGCACAACCTAAAATATTACTCTAATCCACAAATACTCAAAATTTAAGTGTTTTATAGTACTAAAATATCATCAACATTATACTGATATAAATGTCACCCCTCTGGGGTTAGTCAGCTCCTATAGCCAATAAATCTGTCTTAATAAAAGTTGTTTATAAATACGCATCAATTGACAGGGTGTTCACGGGAAAACGCTAGTTTCCTTATAAATGAACCAGGCAATCTGTTGATATCTATCCATCCTTCCATCTTCTGCACCCGCTTGTCCGAGTCCGGAGCCTCTCCCCACAGCTAGGGGCACAAGGCTCAGCGCAAGTGTGGATATAAGTTTCTAATTTCCACGAAAGTAATTAAAAATGGTAGGTATTACAGGAAACCTAACCAGGTGTTCCATATAGATAGCCAGCGCCTTAATCCTTTTAATCTTTTAAATTAAACTTTAATTAAAATTTAATGCAATTAGAATTAAAATCGACTGAAAATAATTATACTTCTTCGTGTATTTTAAATTGTAGGCTACTACTTGCCGACAAATATTATCCGACCTCTAATATAATCTAATAACATTATTCAACTTCAGATTCTTCGCATGGGGTAATGAGGAGTCTAAAAGTACTTTTCCCATTGATGATATTGCACGAACTGTACTGAGAATCTTCCCAACATGAAGGAGGCTCAGCAGACGCAGAAACGCATAAGGGCTAGAGGGGCAAAGAGGTCAAGATTAAGAAAGTCATTGCAGTGGTCGATTTTCCATCAGCAGAGGGCGCATATCTTGTGCAAAATGAAGGGATCCAATTACGTTTTTCCCTCAAAAATGCATTATAAAATTATAACACAGAGAAGCTGTTCAGACTGTTTGTTTTTTAAATGATTGCAGTCCGGTTTATAGTTGTTGTGTTAGAGCCCATACACATAATAGCTCCATAACGTTCTTGTAGTACATCTAGCATTAAAAGAAAGAGCCAGAAATGTTCTGTCCCTAAACCAGGGCCCCGTCAATCCTATAGGCGACACTGCCAGCTGCTTAGGGCATCAACTTCTGAGGAAGCATTGCCTTGCCAACTAATTTCACTTTACCTCGGACAGGGGGCGCTGTTAGCGATGCTCTCCTAGGGCGTAACATTGGCTAGGACCAGTACGGCCCTCACCACAATTGTTAACAAATTTGCTCTTTATTGGCTTCTGATGAAGTCAAATGGGTTTTATTGTCATACCATCTATATATCCATGAGGTAAAGTTCCTGCATTTGGGAGCTATAGGACCACAGTGCATCATACAGATGAAAGGGGTTAACATGCAGTGTTGGGTATTTCAGGTTCAGAAGCTACAAATCCAGACCAAGATTTAGTTTCTACCAACCACTAGAGTTCGTTGTGACTGTGACTCTTTATGCTCAAGTGGTTGGTAGAAACAAAATCTTGGTCTGGATTTGTAGTTTCTGGCCCTGAAATGCCCAACGCTAGTTATTCAGTACTGTGCAAAAGTCTTAGGCAGGCAAAGAAAATGATGTTTAGATTATCCTTGTGTTGGTGTAAAACTATATTATTATGGCTGTCAAAGTGTGTCAGCCCAGCCATTTCAAAACCTCTGCTAAAATCACCCCAGTATTTGCAGTGACCGTCCAGTGCAGCCATGTATTTTTTGACTTGGCCACTAGCTCACCTCATACAGCTAGTCA
>JABFEA020000098.1:30171971-30187560 GCA_019775915.2 Cyphomyrus plagiostoma | reverse complement strand
ACTGAAACACGGACTTAATACAGAGGACTAATGACAACAACCAGAAACAGCTGATCACATGGGGATCCCACACGAGACTAACGAGGGGGCGTGGTACACGGAAGGAGCAGACAATCGGCCAGGACAGGGGTAATGTTGAAAAGAAAAAATGCTCGTGTTGTTTCATCCTGTTCATTTTGTGTTTAAATTCTAAAAAACACATATTTAGGTGTAATTTTGGGGGGGGCGGGAACCAATTAATTTGTTTTCCATTATTTCTTATGGGAAAAATTCGATCAGAACTCGAACTTTTTTAGGATTCCATCCGGAGTCCGGAACGGATTAAATTCGAGAACCGAGGTACCACTGTACATAGTTTTTGTGCACTTCTCTAAGACAGTGTCCAGGGAGCAATTTTTGGCCACTAGATGTTACTGTAGGGCAGTGGTTCCCACACTGGGATGCGCAGAGGTATTGCAAGTGAAACGCATGAAAAACGAGGTTTAACATTTTCTACATCAAGTGCAGGGACACTATCAATTAATAGGTATGATTTAGTGTTGTTTTCTGCCATAGTATGGGCTGAATCCTGCGGTTATCATTAAAAACAAAATGCGGTAAACGTAAGACAAACTTTAATTTATGTACGCCAATGAATATTAACAGGAACGTTAAATCTGCATTTGGATAATTTCAAACTTATGCTGGACTTTTATTTTTAATTGATTTGCTCTTTTTTCTCCCACAGTGATGAAATTACACCATTTGTATTTTGTAATTGCATTTGTTTTGCTCAATTAGAAAAGGGAGTTGTATTTCAAATAAAGCTTGAATCTGAACCTGTGTAGTTTGAATGGAGGGAGGGGCGGCTCAATAATGTTCCTATCTAGAAAAGGGGGGGCCCTGCAAAGTTTGGGAACCACTGCTGTTGGGCAATATTTTTCACGTTTTGAAACCTTGACACTTACAATCAGTTTTCTCTGTTGTTTCCATCTCTCAGAAACTGCATTTACGGCCTCGTTACCAAATAGGCTGTGGCTTTTAAATGATCCTCGATTAGTATGAGGGGACACAATGTGTGTCAATATGAAAACCTTCCCCACCTCATTACCCCAGTACCATCAGCCTGAACCATTTACAAACGGCAACGTTGGACCCATGGATTCATGCTGCTTACACCATACTCTGACCCTACCATCTGCATGTGGTCTTCTGCTGTTATAGCCCATTCACCTCAGGAGATGTTTTTTTTTATTATTATTTAATTAATGTGATTGTACGATTAGATATTTGCACGCATGAGGAGGTGTATGGGTGTTCTTGAAAAAGTGCTGTTAGTCTATATTCTCTCTGTGCTTGAACAAGTTTTCTCCAACAGTTTAACATTATACAATTAAACAAAATAATGTGTATGTGCCTTGCAATGAATTGTATCCAACCATTGTATCCAACTGTTGTTCTCTGATATGTGCCATGTGCTGTCTTTGGATGGATGGATGGATGGATGGATGGATGGAATAACACCTTTACGGGAGCTGAGGCTACCTTCACTACTGAGTTTACCTGTGTATAAAGCGATCATACCTCCAATATGCGTCAACTTTGCTCATTCACTTTATTAAAAGTCTCATTTATAATGCCCAACTTATTATAAGAGGAAAGTGAGAGGCCTTTAAGTAAACGTTATCAATGACCATTACAAAAAGATTAAGTAAATAATTGTCTTTACTTTTGTCCACTAGAGGGCAGACCAAGGAAAGAAAACAATAATCTTTGTTCTTGGTTTTATACTGGAAAAAAGATCAACATAATTATTTTTCTGTTTCAATTAATATTACGTGTTATAAACTTTGGAAAGTTCCATATTCTTCGTATGTGTGCACTTGAGAAATCTGACCTGAATGATTAAGAATAACTAACATACAGGTACTGCTGTCAAATGAATCATCCATCAAACTTTAATTGCACATAAGCATTTGTCCAATACAAACAAAAAGAAAATTCTCTGTAAGATATAGCATTTATGACAAGATTTACTTCTTTTTAATTTATTCTATTATGTTAATAATAAATTATGTACAATTGTCTTGATATGACAGGAAGCAGGATGGAACGAGAGAAGAGGCGCGAAGATAGAGACAAATTGCATGCTTCAAGTGACAGGCCACAGTCCGGTGATGGTCAGGGGTCGCCGGGGAGCTGCTGCTTGATCCACCAGATGGCTCCCTCAAGCAGAGCGGACACAATGAGTGGGACGCCAGAGACGGAGGGGAGCAGGCCGGGAATCACCACATGTATGCATCGTCAGATCTGGGTGGAAACAGACAGAGTCTGATCAGAGGAGGATTGCATCATGGACAAAGCAACCAACCCGCTAACTGGCGGAGTGGAGAGACACGAAACAGAGCTCCTGAACATAGCGTGCAGGATTGTGGAGAATGAAAATAGTTTGAGTAGAAACTTCTATCTGAATTAGAATCGGGTCCTTAAGAAGTATTCACAGAAAGCTGCAACAAATGATACGATACGAAATGAAATAATTATGTCAGAGTTAAAAGCCAACAGTTCCACATTGCAAAATTCATTCTATCTGACAGTAAAGAAGCAGGTTGGTGCTATGTAGGTGTTCCTAATAGGGGGCTGTGAGTCACTAATTCATTGCAGACGTTCCAAGGGCTCAGTAAGATGCTTCTGCCTCTCTGTCGAGGTCTCCTTCACGAGCTCTGACTTACATCAGACTAATGAGCGTCCAGCGTGAAATACACCTTTGTGAAAATGAGTCATCTTCAAAAAAATTACCGTATGCCTCACTCGTGGAGATATGTCTTGGGTTTACAGCCAGGCAGCTCAGACAGACATTACAAGCTGCAAGCCTGTCTAATTATTGAGTGATGTCCTGCTTCTTCTCCTAAAAAATCTCATATCAACTGCCTCTTCCCATAGGTGGCATGTTCCTGGAAGTATTGTTATTACCGGATAGTATTTAATGGGAATTTTATGGCAAAAATCTGACAGAAAATTTTCCAAATAAACTAAGCAGGAAGCGAGTGCATCATGAAATCATGTTATAGGAGGATGGGCAGGCAGTGACTCAGTGGGCGGCTCTGTTGCCTCACACCTACAGGATTGTGAGTTCCGTGTTTGTTTGTGCAGTATGCATATGTTCTCCTTGTGCTTGTGCTCCAATTTCTTCCCATGATCTGAAAACATCAAGCTATGCAAACTGGAATGTCTAATATGGAGAGGGGAAAACTTAAGTGTGTGTGTGTGTGTGTGTGGTCCAGATATACCTTACCTTGTGGGGACCAAACGTGATGAATACCTGATTTTTTTTTAGTTTTTGTAGTTTTTGTTTTTAGTTTCCTGGTCCCCATATGAGAAAACTCAATTTTATAAAAATCTATGGCTGCATTGAAAAAACTAAAAATGCAAAAACTCGTTTTGGTTACTTATGGTTATGGTTAGGGCTGGGTAGGGGTTAAGGTTGTCATAGTTAGCATTAGCATTTTTCCATTAGAAATGAATGAGCAGTCCCGAAAAAGATATGATTATACATCTGTGTGTGTGTGTGTGTGTTTGTGTGTGTGTGCTGGACTGGCATCCTATGCAGGGGGTCCCAGGAAGATGGGTGGGTAGAAGAAGACTGCTAGCTTCCACCTCTGAACAATGTTCTTATGATGTAGACCAAGGACAAGCAAATTTGTGTCTGAATTGTTAAATATCCCACTGATTTTCCCCTTCCCAGGTCCTTTGGGCCACTGTATACGTGGTGTAATCCAGCACTGATGTGTGTAATTATGTTTCCCTCTGTGAATGTATAACTGAAGTGTCAACTGGAGGGTAAAAATCTTTATTCTTCTGGTCGCTCACTGATAAAACGCCTGAAGCCACCCATAGGCACGATGGACACAGCTTACCGTGATCGCTGGCTGTGCTCTGACTCGTCCCTGAACAGCAACTCCGCCATCACGCCCTCAGGGGTGGACCTCTTGCCATACCTAATGAGCAAAAACAAGGCCAGCCAGACTCAGGTCACTAACAGAGGCACTGGAGACAGGGCATCGCTCCATTGGATGTTATGACTGTAGCTGTGATGCTTAATGGCTTAATAAGGACACACTTGAAAGGCTCTTTTTCATGCTTTCAGACACGTCAGAAATACATCGGATTCTGTGGAACCTAGACCCGAATACTATGAAGCACAGAGTTCTTCGGTGAGGAGAAACACTCTACCGCATGGATCGTTCTCAAACACACTGCTCCACAGTATAGTCATACTACTCTGTGCACCAAAGAACAGATGAGGAGACGCAGACATCCATTACACTAAAATCCCAGCCCACCGCCCTCCCCTAATCGGCAGCTGTTTATATGTGCTGTCATCAATGCACATCTCCTACATGAACAGTATCCCCATCGTAGACGGATATCACTGCAGCTTTTTTTTTTTGTACTCACTTTTGTTCAGTCGCAGTCAACAGCCCATTTATTCACCATAATAATGCTTTTATCATATTGCGTTATTCATTATGAAAATGTCATTTTGCTTTAATTTGGCTCTTAACCTCTGTAAATGTTTCAGAGAGCCAAAGTCCAAGGAGCAGAAATGTCCTCTCCTCCTGCGAATATCGATTCCACAATTTTTAAATGTTCCGCATAATCATACTGGGTATTCACCCCCATCCCACTAAGTTAACCTGGCATTTTGCCGCCTATATGACGGATTGTCCTTTTGTGTGAAAATACCAGGGTACGAGTCTCCTCTCCTCAACAGCCCAGCAGCACAGTGACAGGTACGGCCCCCTTAATGATGGACCCCACTGTCTGTTGAGTCTAATAGGGCTGCGTGCCATGTGTTCAAGGGGAAATCTGTCAGATTATACACACACACACACACACAGGTTTATAATTACATCTTTGTGGGGACTCTCCATTCATACCAAAGTCTCCTCAAGTTAAAAAGTAACAGGTTTTACCATACAAACACATATACATTTACTCAGCTAGACACATACACACAAATTCAGACTTAGTTACATTTACGTACACTCTGCTCAAACTTTACACAAGACAACAACTACAGAGATACAAATATATAGTTGTGTAAGCTTAAACATAAATATATACATAGAGATACACAATTACGAATAGGTGCACAGACACAATCAGCTTGTGGGCACAAAACCACAGTGGAACAATGATCACAACGGCAGGATATAATGTCACTAAATGCCTTTGATTCCCTCTTCCCCTCGAGGTGTGAGCCTCCTAAGGTTTCATATTCCTCCTGTGACAACCAGGAGGATTCTCTTCCAGATCTTTCCATCAAGATGCTGGTTAATGGAAGGTAATGTTGTTTATGGATCTCCAGCTGACATCCTGATAGTAGCCGGGGTGAAGGGACGTACAGAGAGCCAGCAGTAATGGGATGCTTTGCATGTCATGAGGAGCTGAGTGTGGCAGTGAGGGTACGTCACACAATCCATCCATAAACAAAAAAGAAACCCTGATTTGTGCTTTCTGGTGAATTGCCAATGGAAATTGCCTGTGGAAAATCCTTCCATATGAGTCATTTCAACTATTGACCACTGCCACGCTAAACATCTAGGCAGCGTTGTGTCAAACGTGTCCTGTTACTAGGGTTCAATAGTCATTATTAACTTCAACAACAGTGCTACTGTTATTTATTTAAGTAAGCGAGTATTAAATAACTAATGCTGGATATCTGCGATGGGCTGGCCCCCCATCCAGGGTTGTTCCCTGCCTCGTGCCCGTTGCTTCCGGGATAGGCTCTGGACCCCCCGCGACCCAGTAGGATAAGCGGGTTGGAAAATGGATGGATGGACGGATGCTGGATACGGACGGATGCTTTCCCAGCCTTGTGTCCCATTCTACCAGGGACAGGTTGCCCCCCGCCCCCCACCACCACAATTAGTGCTTAGAAGATAGATGATCTCGAGATACGGTGCAAGGAAAGATCTAGCATGCTACAGAGCTACAGAATCAGGGGGCAGCAAGCATTTGATTTTCTTACTTCTGTGGGCATCTGCAAATGTACTGATGCACAAAGGACACAAACTGTGTCGGATGTTGCATATTTCTAATATATCTACACTTAGAGAGAAAATCAAAAAATATTGTTTTGAATTCAAGTTTCAGATGTATTTGCTGTTTTTTCTCACTTCTGAAAGAAAATTCTACAGCATTCATTTTATACCGCTGAAAAATCTATTTTATGTTGTTCTAAATACAATGATTTATATTCGAAGCAGGTATGTAGGCTATTTGGCAGTAAACCGAAAATGTATTTTACATATTTGCCTGATGAAGGTTAAGTTATCCTCTTCATAGCAACAGGCAGCCTCGTAGCTCAGATATGTATATAAAAAATACATGTGTGTTTTACGACCGGACATATTTTTACCCTTAAAAATTGCTTAACTGTATAATATTGATGACAGCGTTAATAGTAACCCGATACTGGCATGATATTCCCTCAGAGTATTACATGACATTTTGAGATGTTGTTTAAATGTAACTCTTTCTATATTCCTTGGCCAGCTAATTATATGGACTATAATAGAAAGGATGATTACTACGGTGATTATTTCACGGCTGCACCTCCCATCGGGCATACCGGGTAATTCCGTGATGGGGATTCGAGACGGAAAAAACTTAACGTGGCCAACCCCAAAGTCCAGGGCCGATTTTTAATCCCACTCCAGTCCTGAGAGTGATCACTGCCACGTGCCATTTGTAAGTTCAAGGAGATGTTCCTGCTGCCGGCCTACCTTCCAGTAAGTTGGTTTAAATAACGATAATGGTCCACCGAATAAAACTAATGAGGTCCTGAACAAGCACCGATCCCTGCTCTGAAACTCATTACAGTCCAATTATGAAAGGAAATGGTTACTTTTTTCCATAAGTGGTTAAGGTGTCTGTTTAATGGGAGGGGCTCTCACCTCTGTCTCGTAATGAGGTTGATGTAATGTCTGAGAGCAGAGTAGTATTTGGCCATTTCCTCGGGCGCCGCGTCCTCCCCGGGGTTCTCCGGTTTGGGTGGGTAGGCTTCCACGAAGGTGCCGAGACACACCAGCACGCAGAAGACGAGGGCCACGAGGACGCTCCAGGGTTTCAGAACAACAGCCATCTGCAAGGACAGCGAGGCACTGTAAGGGGCCCATCGTGCATATACTGTACCTATACCGCTTTTTGTTGTCCTGTGTTTGTCACATCCTTCAGTCTTTCCGTGATGCGATGCTTACTTGAGGAAGTATTTCGAAAAAGTCGCACGTCCTTCTTCATTTGCATGCATACGACATTATACTCGTTTAAACACGTGGAAGTAATTGGAAAACATAAACGCGCAAATATTTATTTGTTTACGGGATCGCCCCTTCACAGGAGGCGTAGATTTCACAGATGGTGTTTCTATGTGGTTTAAAGGAATTTCCTTCAGTGAATTAAGCCATAAGGCGTCCAGAGACAACATAATGTCGGTGTAATGCGCTTTATTGATCTTTTACACTTCACATTATCATGGCAATGCCTTTACTGAGTATTTTGTATTAATTATATAAACGTTAAAAGGTTTCAATTTAATAACAAGGACGACAAAACGTAAGACCGATTTTCATTTTTCATTCCATTAACATTTCACCTGGGAAATATCGGCATAAACTTACCAAATTTATCTTATATATAAAAGACAGATTATATACTCATTTACATTGAGTTACGAGTTATGCAATTAATTATATTCTGCAATAAATGTCGCGGTGCAGAGCTGTCCATGGTTCTGACTGTCCTTGCGCGTGCCCTCTGCTTTGAAATAAATTAAATGAATACAAACGAAACATCGGTGATTATGAGATATCTGAGACTGTTAATGCTGGTTTTTCATATTCCATGTGCTGGTCTCTTAAATAAATAAACGTCGTCACACTGCCAGTATTGTCACTGATATGATTCCAGAATTCAAATGAAACGACAGAAACAAAGCGCGATGTACTTACTTTTGGAAGGGTTGGAGTTACAGGTGGTCGGTAAAAGAGCCGGTGTTTTCTGCTGCCCCGGGATCTATTGCTTCCAAGAGGTTTGGTTTCTCAGTTGGCGAAGTCTTGGTCGTCTTTTGCTTTTCTTTTATTTACGCTTAGCATTCAAACTGCAGCCTGTGTTTCTTCTACTCAGCCCTGGAGGGCTTTTATACCTGCTATCTCGAGGACACAAAAAGGAGGGGGTGGCCGGGGTAAAGTAGAAGTGGGCGGAATCAGCTGATGATTAATATCTTAGTAATGCTATCTTACGCTTCCATAGCACAAAACAAAAAAGCTTTTCGAAAGCAACAGTGTAAGAACCTCAAAAGAACAGCCTGTGAAATGAATAAACACGAAATAGCTAATTTCATATTTGAAGAGTTTTTATTGTTCGGTTTATTATCCACCAAAAAATGGGAATTTGTGGAAATTACCTTTGAATGCGTTTCGTGAGTTTTCGGTATTAGTTTAGTTTTAATATGTTAGTCGGGGACATCGATTTATTCATCTTTGCGTACAGGGGGCCCCTATGAGCAAATGGATTCTTGATTTTAAATGGCGAATGTATATGCTGTCTTTTCAAGGATGGATGGGTGTTCTTTTCAAGTTAATCGCACATAGACTTATTTAAGTATTCAATACTGAAAATATTGTATCCTTCAGATTAAGATGTTCCGAAATGATCCTTTTTAAAAACCTGAGGAGCCTTGCAGTCTGATGATGATGATGAATGTTGGGGTTATTCCGTTCTATGTCATCGCACTAAGTAACGCAAAGTGATATCCTGCGTTTTATCACTAAATCAAAGTGTAATTATTATCACTCGTTTGACCAAATGAAATCATTTGAAATATTGTTTAAAGATTGCATGTACGAAATACCGATAATATTTCAGTGTGGTTGAACCTTGTATTAGCTAATCGTTCAGGATTCGTTTTATCGGCAGCTGACTGGAAATAACCGTAGACAGAAAGATAACCTAAATACAAGTGAGGCAGAATAGGACTTTTGAGTTTCAGGTGACTAATATACTTTGAAAATTCACTGCATTTCAATAAATTGTTTACTTTTAAATCCAGTCTAGTTTGAAGGGAGTACCTGTTCAGCGGGGCATAATTAGACTGCACGTGTCAGAACCGAAATACTGAGTTGGTTCGTACAGCTGACACGCCCACACCAGATGCTCTCCTGGTTTAATCAAATCAAAACAGTTAAAACAGAAAAAAAAACTAATTTTCGATATTTTACATGTGTTAAAACTTACAATCTTTCCTGGGGATCATCTAAGAGTGTATTCAAACACAAATATTCTAGTCTTCAATTCCAGGTACGGACGGTAATAAGCGGTTAATATTAGCAATACTATCAGAAATAAAATCCTTTGCCCCAGACGGTATCCTTTCCCAACGCTCAATAATAATTTAAAAAACTTCATTATACTGAATCTTATTGGGAAGAAACAGTTTGCGGTTAACACATAGCATTAACTAAGCCGCAATAACAACCTAGAGAAATCTTAAATAAATCCCAGACCTTCGCAATGAGCACATTCGGACACATCACTTTTGCTTCACGTAATGTAAGTGGTAAGACATTTGTGCTGCTTTGTGGTGTGTTAGTGTTAGCACTTGGTTACCATTTTTCTCAGCTGCTCTCAAAATATCTTGATTTAGCCTACATGAAATGGTAAAAATACCATGAGTATTTTATCGAGAGAAAACAATTGTATTAAAATACACGTTATTTTGAAAAAGTAGTATAAGGGAAGACACCCGCACTCGGCTCCCACCACAGAACTTCGAAAATAAGTTTCCATATTGATTGGCCTCCTCGGCGACACTTAATAGGTCCCCGAAGTTCAGCTGCCGTTGAGCCATATGGCGGAGGTTGCCGAACTATTCCTGTAGAATATCCAGACACATTTAAGAACAAATAAACGTTTCGTGACTTTCAACTGGACTAAAAATGCATATGCTTATTGATTTAGTAGACTAACTTAAGACAAATGCAAATACAGGTCCTCTTTATCACTTCGCATTGCTTTGCACGTAGTCTGCAGTCGCAAAAAGAATCTACTAGAGGGCGCCAGTAATGTATTTTCTAAAGTCACTCCCATGTCCCGAAAAACTTCAGAACCGTAAAAAGGACAGCAGCCAAAAGGTTCGTTGCACACGAGGAAAACCTGGCACATTTAAGTAAAATGTGTATTTTGTAAAGCCATATAGTATATATCCTGAAATGTGAAATGCTGAAACTCCCGAAGCGCGCCGACGCCCCATTACACACGCTACGCTTAAGATTCCTAACACCCGAAATGTGCATTTCTTTTAAAACACAGTCTCTACTGAAAATCATTATTGGAAATGACGCCAAGATCCTTAAATATGAATTAAGGTTACATTATATATAAGTAAGTTTGTTATCTCGATCTTCGAGGGAAGCATTTATTGAATGTGATTCGTGATGTAAGTGCATCTGCTAAATAGTAAATGGTACCAGCTTGCACAAACTGTTGGCCACAAATTGTTAATTGTGAATACCTTCTTTTCTTATCATTGATGCAAATTAGATTAATATGGCCGACAACAATGTATTTATGGTGAGAGTGTTTAACTACATTCCTATGCAAATTGTATAATTTCATGTGCTTTTCCTTATGCAGTTCCATTTGTATATTTATATTTTGTTAAACAAGACTTGTTTATGTAAAACATTAAGCAAAAGCGGACAAAGACGCGTTAACGCGTTATTCTATCTATATCATGTATTGAAACGTACGTGTGGTTTGTATGTCTTTCAGATCAGGGAAAATGTGTAATTGCCAATTTAATACGTTTCACATAATTGCTGTTTGTAACAGGGTAAGCAATGATATCAAACATAATAGGAATGATCGTTTATGCTTGAGATTCTCAAGCAATTTTTATGATTTATATTTCTTAAGACGGCAGAAATTAATCTTGTGAATCAGGAAGAGTCATTGGATATGCTACTGTGGATGATTTCATTAAGTCGGTTTGTATTAATTTCCCATCTGAGGGTGTTAAATGCAGTTAATGATACGCACATTGCGTAATTCGAACCGCGTGCAACGTCCTTGGGGGCAAATTAAGATTAGAATTAAAATCAATATCGGTTCATTTTAACACTACCTATCACCCATTGCTGGATCAAAAAAACAGGTCAAGAACATAAAAAATCTGCCACCTCCTTCATTCTTTATGTGGATTGTGCCCATCTCCATTGGACGGTGAGTAGGCCTAAATAAGGAAGGTGGAGATGGGGTGATACCGCGGCTTTTTTATTACAGACGCTTCACTGAATTGAAGCTGACGTCACTTTCAAACGCCGACAGTTAATCAAGGGGTTTTTGGTCGTTAACGACTGTCTCGATACTTTGGGTGACTTTTTCCTTGACACCGCGTTATAGCATTTTCATTTCCTTCCAATGCTGTAGGTTCCTCCCATGTGTAGCGCAAAGCCTGCAACAATTTTAGCTAATACTATCAGAGCTCTATGTACAATAACCGCGTAACCTGCAGTTTCTGAAAAGGAAATTAAAACAACAATACATATCCTCACAAATTTCACGGTATTCAAATTAATTAAGTTCCCGTGGCAGGTGGATGTGTTCATAAGTGCTAGACATTGACGTCATTATAATTTATTTTACGAAAGGTCGTCCAGTTCTGGAGTATCCGATCACGTCAATCATGTTTTATTACTTTGTTTAGGAGTGCATGCCGCCCACATAACCATTGCGCGTTGGATGGGGAGAGAAGAGTGTCCTCTCACCCATGTCACGAAAAATGAGGGAGGAGGTGCGAAGAAAATGAAAATACATAGAACATGAGGGAGGAGATGCGAAGCTATCGTAGATTAAGGTATGAAAACAGTCTGTTTTTATAAATAAGGAAATAATAGTGAGAGGATTCAGTGAACATGTGGGTGTCTATTGCCAATAATACAACTGATTTCCGATGCCTGTTATAATGAGAATGTACCTAAAACATGTAATCGGCATAATCGAATTGAAAGTATTGACTTTAGTCTGCAGAGGGGTAGTTATTGAAAGAGTTTAATCAATAGCGCAGGATACGACAGAAGGAAGTGAATGGTTTGTTTCGTATATTTAAAATTTCCCCTTAATCTTGACTTGGTCAAAGCTGAGACAGGGTGCGCTGGGCATCTCCAGATCACCACTGTCAACACGACATGATCCAGAAATAGCCTAAATAAAGGTTCCAGCGAATCAGATAAAGCTCATTTCAGTTGATTGTAAACATCTCCTTAAAACTGAAAGGTTGTGTCTATTAAAGAAGACTTGAAGAACCAGCGAGCACTGAAAATGAAAGGGCCTCACAAACAACCTGAAAACCACTACATTCAAGTGTAATTTATGCCTGCATCATTTGTTTGAGTTTTAACTCTGTGCATCACATTAACCAATCTGTGCAAACTTTAGACTTTCAGGATGTCATACACTATAAACTAGAATCAAATGGTACACATGGAACATACGACCAGCCTGGAGGAGACTTTGGAAAAGGCGAAGTTATTTATTTCTTCGGCCCAATCATCCATTGTCACTAGCAACGTTCAGTCGTAATGTGTAACAGCCTGTGGCTCATGGGAGGTAAATATCAGTTTAAAAAGATACATTTATGGCATCTTCTACTGGGTGGGCATCAGATGGTTTCACTATAATTCATTTGCCCCAACAGCCCCCACCTCCCTTAGCTACCTCACCTCCCACTCTGTGATGCATTTTAGATTAGTCAGGTGAACCTGAATCCTGCCCACCCTTAGAAAATGTGTCAGCCTCTCTTTATGTCCTCTCTCCATTGACCCACAGTCTCAGGATCCTTTTACTCAATAACCCCCCCACACCCCCATTCATTCTGCTGGTAATAAGTATTACTCACCTCTTGGCGAGTCTCAGCCATCAGACACTAATTGCTGTTTTGTGGACAGTTTGACTGCTGGCCTTGTGCATTTGTGTCAGGGAGTTTTTTTTTTTTTTTAATTTGCCTATTGTCCTTTTCGAAAATTGCTTGACACGTTTTCTCACCGGAATGTGAGTTGAAATGTCGAATCCCATACTGAAGCATTCTTGTTACAGGGGGCAAGGCTCTCATTTTCTTGTCGATATAACTGCCTAATATGGTAACTGCGATGTCGATAAATAGTTCATCCACTTTGATCTTACTGCTGGTTGCTTCTCCATACACACATCCATCACAAATGGCCAGTGCACCACTGAATGCTGGGAAAAGCCCCTGGGTGGATTCATAAAGACTTATTAGGTTTTATTTTACAACACTGAACAGAACAAACACACAAAAGGAAAGCAGCAGTACATTTTGGCAAAATAAATTAACGTTACTGACACTTCCATTTGCAAATTTAGTTTTAAGTAAATATTCAACCACATTTTATTAAAGAATCCTGCACTGTACTACTCTTTATAGCTTCCTTTGACTAATTTAGCAAATTTGCCTGTAAATTTGGGCAATGGTGGTTTAATGGTTAGGGAAGCGCAATTCTATTTGAAAGATTACAGGTTTGAATCCACAACTAGCAAAGTATCACTGAGGTACCCTGAGCAAGGTACGGTCCCCAAGCACTGCTCCCTGGGGGCTATGTCACAGCATCACATATGGGTTAAATGCAGAGGACATATTTCGTTGTTATGTGTCAACACTGATCACTAGATTCACTGTCAAATGTTACTACTCAGTGATTCTGAAGTTTTAGTGTCTTGAATCCAAGAATATACCCTCCACTTTGCACAGTTACACAGAAAAGTCTCATTTGGTATTAGATATCGTTTTTAGCAACAATATCATCTGTTTATAACTGCTTATCCAGTCCAGAGCTGTGGCGAATCTGAAATCTATCTATGGAACATGACACAAGGTAGTGTACACCCTCCTATAGCAATAAAAATAAATAAACAAGCTACTTAGAATGTAAGTGATGTGTGACCTTGTCAGATTAAGGATTTGTGTTTATTACAGTATTTTTGCAAGATCCATTTTGTAACACTTTGAGAAATATGGTCGATTGCAAATGGCACAGGAGAAATGGAAAAAATATATTTAGGTAAGTATGCGAAAGTGAAATATCTCTGAAAGCCTAAACCTGGGATAAGCATTCTTTTGGCGTTGAGGCATGGGGTTCCTGGTCGGTGTAGGCTGACACAAAACAGTCCGAAAGGCAGCATACAAAGTTCAGGGAACCAAATTCAATTCATGCCGTCACCCTGTCGTTCAGAAAAAGCAGATCGTAATTCTAGTGAAATGTCATGGCTAAAGCGGAATGAAAAGTTCAGAAAATGATCTGCGTTGTTTTTCTTCTGTGACATAAAAATGCCCTGTAAATTCCACGTTATCTCACACCAATCTCTTTCACAGAGCAGATTATAAAATGGTCGACATAGACCTTGTCATTTTAAGGAAAGAAATTAATAAAAAAGGACAATTCATGGGAATGGAAAAGGCAAAAAATAAAGGAAAACAGTTTAGATGATTATTTGATGAACAAATTTAGACAAGTCAACAGCAGTCCAGCAGAGAGTTGTGAGTCTTCAAACATGCACTTCCGATAGTAATAAAAACAAACTCAACAAAAGTGACATCAGAATGTATGCAATATTATTTTATTGCATAGAAAGTGACATTGTAATATATTTCAGGTAATGTTAGCACCCTCCCTGCATTCACACGCATTCTGAATGCCACAATGGGCAGAATTTTTTAAATGAACATTGCATGTGAGTCCCAGCACCCCGAGTCTGCTATCCGCACAGTAACGGCCTTTCCCTTAGGATTAATTGAACTAGAGGTGACCAATCTTTTTGAGAGCATCCATTAGTAGGTAAAAAATGTAACTGTTCAATTTGTGTTAAATTGAAGAGGGCCATTTGCTAAACCGTCTCAAGGTTCTATTCAGCTTCCTGTGAAAACTCCAGCTGGACAAATTATATCTCATGATTCCTCACATCCTACTGTGAAGGAATGGATCTGGCCATTTTCACCTGCTCTGTCTCCTGCCTAGAGCCTAATGCATTGAAACCTATTGGCCATTTGGCAATATGGTGGTTACTGACACATATGTGAATGGGAATGGTACATGGAAATAATGGGTATATCTACTTGATCTTTGCCCGATCTGCTGTGTTAAACATGGGTAAAATCCCCCACATACAATAACCCAGAGCTGAGTTCAGGAAACCTGCCGGCCTGGTGTTGTTGCTTATTTCTGACAAATTTATTACACGGCACCCAGCTGGTCTTGGCTGCCGGCGCAGACTGAGAGGCTCGTTAAACGGTGGCAAAGAAATCTGTTATAAAGTGAAACAGGAGGAAAGTCATCCATGTAGAATTTGCGCAAATGCACTGGCACTGGCACTGGACGGCATGCTTCAAACCACACCTCAAGGACACCAAATGCCAACGAATCCATTAAAGATTTATTCACCAACGTGCTTAGTGTGGGGGGGGGGGGGGGGGGGGGGGGGGGGGGGGGGGGGGCGGGCGGGGGGGGGGGGGGGGGGGGGGGGGGGGGGGGGG
>JABFEA020000098.1:30157144-30167433 GCA_019775915.2 Cyphomyrus plagiostoma | reverse complement strand
CCCCCCCCCCCCCCCCCCCCCCCCGGCCGCCCCCCCCCCCCCCCCCCCGCCCCCCCCCCCCGGGCCCCGCCCCCCCCCCCCCCCCCCCCCCCCCCAGAGTAACGGGAGGAAACCCCATGATGGCAGAGGATGAACATGCAAACTCCACACACATGGAGCCATGGCAGAGATTCATACCCTGGTGCCAGAGGTGTGAGGTAACAGCATTGAGCACTGCACCACCACACTGCCCCACATGCCACACAAGTTAATAGTTGAGGTTGCAGGAACTGCAGAGGGTGTGGGGGGGCGACATCTACACCCAATATTTAATGTCATTCATCCCCTAATAAATAGACCTTTGTATTCAAATCATTAAATGGTGTGCCTTCCCCAATTTAAATATTTTTTCCTTCACCGTTGACCACAGGTATAGTAGTATGCACATTTTTAATAATGTAACCCAGTAGGGTACTAGTACAGGTCCCTATTGTACCCTCGAGCAAAAGTTGCTAAACAGCTTTTTTTCAGTTTGGTCAGGTAACATTCTACACTAAAATACGCAATACTACGACGCTGTCTCATGTATTAGAAACTATCAAATAAAAAAAAACTGTTGCTCGCCCACCAAAATGTCTTTTTGACATAGATATCCAAATAGCCACGGGCATCAGTGGAAAAGCTGTTCTTCTATCCCAGTGCTTAAAGATTTAACGTGAACAGCACTCAGGGGGGAGATCTACAGCAGGCTAATGTTTGACCCAACTAAGAGAGCATTTTCTCGTGTGCCATCCCACAATAAAAGACGTCGTGGTGGAAATGAGATCCAGGGGGGTTGGGGGCTTTCAGGTGACTCCTGCGAGACGGTGTGTCGTGGTCGGATGGGTCTATTTTGAGCTGTCGCCACCCGCTGCCGCTTTCAGTGAGCGTGAGTCGTCGGTACACACTTTAACATTTTTACAGCGCCTGACTCCTTCCCATGAAGACAGGCGATTTCTTCTGATGAGGGGCAATACTGGGCCCTTTCGGGGGGAAGCTAATCCGCTGTCAGCCTTATCTTCCGGGGCCGAGGTGCCCTAATGTGCGCAGAGTGCTTTCCGGGCAGCTCAACCTGTTTGTACTGCCTCTGCCTTCTTGACCAGGCCCTGATAAGGGGGATCAGTGATACCTGCGACCAGCTGGCAAGCCGCTCCTGGCCTGTCACTCAAAACACGCAGCTAATATGACCGCCTATTTTTACTGCTCCTCCAACGGTGCGTAAACGTCTTGTTAGCGCAGACCTATTACAGTCAAACCTATTTCCAGACGTTAATTTCTGAACAGACTGACATTAATAATCCATGGTGGTCTGCGTGATTTTGGTATAGCTTTCTGGCATGATGGGTAATTCACATTTTAAAAAGCTGCATTCACTCAACTACTACTTTATTAAAATTATTATCACTGTAGATTACTGAAAGCTAGACGTAATATAATCTTATAATTACAACAAGTCAACTGTAAGGGAACCGGTGCCCATGTTAATTACACTTCTTATGTATGAGGAAGGAACATGTTACTCTGCTAACAAAATCCTACATACTATGAGGTGAACAAGCCCCAGTGATACACAGAAGGGTTTAACACAGAAATCACATTTAATTGATATTAGTTGTATTCAGGTAAAAATGGTGGCATTTCAAGGATCAAAGAAGGCATCCACTCAAAAATATTTTTATGCAAATGGTTTTAACACTGAAGACATCGGTCATTGTGCACAAAATTGCATAGATTTCTGAGGTGGCTGGTTTATAAACAGCTTCCTGCGAGGGTGTATCTGAGACCCACTGTTTACAGTCATGTGTGTCCTTACGTCCTGAAAACTGGAGCTGAAGCAAATGATGTAACTTTCAAGAGTTTCAGCAGTGCAACTTTGCATTTCATATTTTCCTTTATCGCTCTCGTGCTACAGCATGAGGAATTTTCATAGCTCCACGCGGCTGACAATGCTATCACTCCATCATGCTGGGTAAGGGGTTTACTCAGCCCACCCTCCGTATTTCAACACAACACTCCCACAAGTGAATTTCCACACCATCCTCCATTCCAGTGTCTCCTCCATGCTGACCTGGCATATGAATGACGTCATACGATCTAGTTATTCGCCTTGACTCACAGTGGGGCTGCTTATCTCTGTGGTGCCACAGCCTGTGCAGGTTTTCTCTGTAACTCGCTAGTAGCTGCAAAAATGAGAGGCCAAATGGATTCAATTTGTGCCACAAAACCTCCAGGAAACTCTGAAGTGTTTTGGTTCACTGTGAAGCTGTATGGCAGTCGGCCTGGTTGATCCAACTTTGGCATACAGTTACAGCTGACTCTTCACCCCGTGGTGCTTTCTGTCATTAGAACAGACTTATCAGCTTACTTATCAAACTGCTGTAGCATCTTTTGTCTGTTCTCAATTCATTTAAAATGCCCAAATAGCAGTAATACAATTCTAATATTCTTTACAGCCTTTTCCTTAAAAAACATACTACTTTCTTATTGGCTGATACCATCTTCCCAGCTAAATGCACTACATACCACTGAGCATTCAGAACACTATTTATTAGACATGGGCGATACACATTTTTTCAGTTCTGATCCGACTCCGATACACAACTGCCAATACCGATACAGATTCCGATACAAGAACTCTTTTTACTTAGTTATACTTTATATATATTTTTTTTGAAAAGCTAGTAAATACAGATGGAAAAATGTATGACAAAAATATTTAATTAGGCTAATACAAACATACATAACGTACTGTTCCACCTCGTTTGTTTTAAGTGTTTTTGAGGTATTTGTAGTTCAATATGAATATCTTCAAAGCAAGTATACACAAGTGGCAAATGCTTAAAAATTGATCAGTTTTTCTCCCATTGGCATCAGTGCAGTTACGCTTTTGTTGCGATGGCAGCCCCTCTTGTATCATAAGCTGCAAGAAGTTTGCAAAACAATCCAATTAAGTTAGCGACTCCAAATCATCTATTGTTTTGTTTTATCTCGCAGTTGGATGCGCTCTGTTAAATGGGATCGGTCACGCATGGCCGATACCCGATCCGTCAAATAGGTCTGGATCGGCGCCGATACGGATCTGAATATCGGTATCGGTGCATCTCTATTTATAATATTACATGTAAAACAGTGGTTTTCAATCCTGTTCTTGGAGGACCCCCCTGCCAGAATGTATTCATTCCAATCTACGCTGCTTTCAGCCTGCCACACTCATTATTAGCCTATTAAGGACCATATAAATCTGATTGAGGTAGGGTTGGAATGAAAACAATCCTCCAGGAATATGACTGAGAACCACTGATGTAAAACCACAGGCAGTACATAGCTGTAGATCTCCATTACAGCAATTATGCACATGCACTTTCATATTGTGACCTCAAATTGAGTATCCTTGACCTCCTCTAAGGCTCGTAGTTCGATTGTGATCAGTGTCTGGCTTCAACTTCCAACATGGTGAAACTGACTGATGCTGCATCCAGTCTTCCCTGTTATAATAAATAAAAATAGATAAAATGCTGCTGATTTTATTCAGTGAATGGAGTGATGCATTCATGAACTTTGGCTTAGACATTACATTCATAAGTTGAATTTATAATTAACACTAATGACAGTTAAAAATAAACTCTCTGGGAAACCAGTGAAAATCAGTAAAAAAAAAAAAAATGGAACAATTTTGAACTTCTAGGGCTGCACAATATCACAACGTGATATTGTCGCGATTATATGGCGCATATACAATAATCACCAGGGCTTTAGATGATGGGAGTAAAAATCTTTTTGGTGCTGCAAGGATGTTTACTTTCGCCACAATTTGGTAAGCAGATTAGTAGTGCGTCTAAAATATTAATAAGAGGCATATTGTGATGTATGGAAACCCCGCCCAAAAGTTGATAATCTGTATACATTTAATGAACGTTTAACCCATAAATCCATAAACAAGGTAAAATGACGTCAGTAGTGTGGCGGTAGTTTTTCACCTGTCATCTAAAATCCTGCTGATTATTGCACGTGCCGTATGATCACAATGTGATATTGGGCAGCACTAATTTAAATTTCCCATTTGAAATTTAATTAATACATTTTGGTGTCTCCTGCAATAAGTATGACACAGAAGAACATACAGAAACGAAACCGCGATTCCACAGTCAGCAAGGCCGCGGTTTCATTGAGTTTTTCCTCATTAAAATGATTACTGCAAAAAGCCCGGAAAAGACAGTAAGAAGGCAGAAAAGCAGTCAGCTGCACTGAGAAGTATTAAGGCGTTTTCTGCTGTGTGGAAAATGTGATTGAGCAACTTTGTTTGTGTGGTTCCTTAGATTTCAGAGGCTAAACATTGGAGCAGGCGATGTATGCATACCCATGCCAGGACCGCACTGGGGGCAGCTGGCACGCAGCAGAGCCTTTTAAGCAGCCCAGACACTTCAGAGGCTCCCCGAGCACCTTCTCTGCTGAACATCAAGCATTAACACTGTCTGCTGCTACCTCACAGCATGGGTCCTTTGCACAGTACAACCTGAAAGAAGATGCTGTGGTTTGGGAGCAGCAAGACTAAGCTCAGACTTTTAGATAAATGCATAAATGGGTAGAGTCCCATGTAGCTGTTCCGCCTGCCTTAATATTGGTTTTGTATCATTGCCCCAGCCGGGGAATAGTCCAAACCTGCACTTCCTGTCGTGGTGCTGGAAAATAATTCAAGGCCCTTTGCCTCTTTGCAGAAACAAAATGGCTCTTGAAAAGACTCAAATTTGCATCTACTGAACCAAAGTGGAGGTTTTGTGAAAATGAATCCTGGTTGACCCGATTCAGGGATTCATAATGATTAATTGTAAATACTTTTAGTGTTCCTTGGCTGATATGATCATTTGTCATCAAAAATACATGTGCTATATGACCTGGAATAGAATCGGGAAGATCTAAGGCAGCAATGGACTAATATATGAAAACATAACATGCCCAGATGCATGGTACCAGAGCAAAACCCACGTCATTGTGCGTAGGTGCTAAACATCTGTCCAGTTTTCACATGCTAATGGCATCTACACTTCCATGAGACCACCTGCTCCCTAAGGGTCAAGCAGGAGAGTTCTTTAGTGTCCAAAAGGGGGAAAAAAATCCATTTGCACCTTGTCGATTCTCTGAACCGTTACCCGTGTGATGTGCACTCAGTCTTCAGAGTCACTGCTTGCTGACCGAGAGGATGGTTGCACCTTCCTGTTTTAGCGGTTCTGCCTTCAGACCTCAGTTTGGAATGAAACTTTAAGATAAAGGTCTTGGAGTCCCACGTCACTCTGCCCCATCTAGGTACCAACTGTGGGAATGTGCCATCAAAATCAGGGCAGTAAGTTTTTAGCTCTGCCTGCCTGCAGGCTATATGAATTAGAGTGACCCTCAGGCTGCAAGACCATGACAACCAGATACCTGCAACACCAGCTGCATATTTTGCCAGCAGACCCTCAATTGTCCTCAACTGCTACAGAAGTAAAGTTTAGCATTGAGGCAGAGACAGATCTGAGTGACCGATTTATTTCTTGTTAATATGGTGTGTCTTTGCCCTGAAGAGTTTTTTTGTGTTATACCAAATCAGACAAATGATTTTAATCTCTGAGTAAGAGGCTTATAGAACAAGCAGCCTGTAGCATCCCTCTGTATAACAGAGCTGCATGTCTTCCTTGGTAATTGTACTCATCTATCTAGGGCCTGAGAAGGGGGGCTTATATTGGAGTATCGGACTGACTCGTGACTACACCAGTGGCACCAGACAATCCGTCGAGCATACAAAATTCTTCCCAGCCTAGTGTGTGTTGCCTGGGTTGGTTCCAGAGAGGTCCAGCCAAAAGTGACGAAGGCCCACTTGAAATTTAAGTCATTTCTTCATTATATCCCTGAACAGACTTCCTCGATATATTAGTGTGTCAGATAACTCCTGTGTCACCCACTTCAGCCACTACCCAACACCTCCTACCAGCAGGAAGATTGATGGATAGATACCGCCTGCACGGATATTAAAAGAAGCCTGAAGAAATTATCTTACAAATAATTTAAGCAAAACTGGAAATTCGCAGAACATGGCTATGCCTTTACATGAAGCACGGAGGAAGGTCTCTGTGCCAAAAGGGCAAAGTAACCCAGTATGTCCATGATCATGTAGTCAAAGGCTGACAGGTGACAGGCATGACCTGGCAATGCTCTCCTGCATGCAATCCAATCAACTCCCTACACCGCTGACCAGGCAGTTTCAACACGACGGGGCTGCTCCTAATCACTGGCTCCTCTATTCTAGTGTAGAAATTGAGTTTACCTCCAGCTGTTTGCAATTTGTTCTGCACTGCTATTGCTACTCATCTTGCTGGTTTGGCGACACAGCCTTGGCGAAGGGTGAAACGGAGATGAAATATGTCCGCGGCAGCAAAACCATTCCGTTCAGTTGTTGAAGTTTTAGCACTTTACTCCATATGTGTTTTCCAAAGGCAGAAGTGACATACCATTGTATACAGACACCAGGTTTTTGCCGGCTATGTCGGACGTACCTTGTGCATACTTATCTCCAGTTAGGAGTCTGCAGGAAGGATTGAAACCAGTCATCAGCCTGGTTAGCTTTTAATTTCCCTCATAAATATTTGTTTTTAGTTCAAATTAATGTAAAATTGATAAAAACAAATGCGCTGAGGGCATATATTAGTTTGCATTATTGTTCTTCTCCAGAAAAAATGTAGCTGGTTTTTAGTATAAGTAGTGAAACTGGAAATTACTACTGTTGGCATTTCCTGTCTTTAAAATATATTTCTGTATCTGGAAATGTGAGGCAAAGCCCGAGAAAGCCGACCATGGCCAAAACGACGCTGTCACACAGCTCCAAAATAATCTCCCATCAAAAACCCGCTCACCCAATGGATAATGTTATTCGTATAGAAAATTCATTCCTAGGCTTTGGGCAACAGCGGACTAAACAGCCTGGACTGGGGCACATAAATCTCTTTTATCTTCAGCAACTGAGTGATGTGCAGTGAAGGTTTCACACCCATGCTGTATCATACTCAGCGACTGGTCATCGCAGACGTTGACGGTACATTTTAATGCCAGAGACAGAGTCACCAGAACTCCACTGGATCACGAGGAAGTTTCCACATCTGCATCCCATCGAAACGTCAGCGGCACCCTGAATCCCTTCAGCGCGGGGAAACAGATGTAGCATAACCTAGTTACCGAAACACTGGAAGTTGGAGGCAGGCGGGCAAGCCAGCGAGGGAGCAGCCACCCTCAGGCTCCCACACACAACCAAGATGTCTCACCAGTGCTGAGCTATTCACCCCCTCTCAGGCAGGGTGGTGGCGTGGAGCAATTTGGCGCTGACAGAGCGCATAATTCAAGGGGGATTAGATGGATGAGAGACACGGTGTGCGCAAACACGCCGGGAAGCCCCTTAGCAATCCTGGAGCGCCGGTCAGAGACGATACATTCATCACTCTCCTCTTGGCTCCTGTCACCTACAGTGATTCCAGCCAATTATGAATTGTCAGAGTCCCATATTCATCTTATGGGTGACAGTCCCCAGGATCCAGCCAGATAGTAGCCTAAGCCACCTGTTTCTTACCAATTTTCTTCCATCTCCTTCATCTATTTCTACCACCACAGTTATTGAGAAAAATGGGGACAAGCAGAATGTATGGAATACATCTGTAACAAATTTTAGCTGTTTTTCCAAGTAATCTATCTAAACAAGTGCTTTCTGGTCCATCATTACCACGTTACTTATCTTGTGGTCTCACAGCTTCCAAAACAGTCCTGTTGCACTGTGCTGTTTTTGGCTCTGTGTTACAGGAAGCAGCCGCTGATGTGCGTTTTCGAAGTGTCACAGCCGCACAGGCTCTCCAGCAGCTGGATGAGTGAGACAGGAAGGTCTATTTTTACATTTACGTACCACAACCTCACGGTGGTGCCACACTTCGTACTGATTTTGTGTCACTGAGCCTTTGTTCAGCGCATTGGTCTGATCGCTAGCTGAAAATTTTCAAAGAGACATAAAGGCATTTTTTTCTCATTGGGCCACTAAAAATACATAAAAAAAAAACTCCAGATATAATCTTAATCTCTTTATAGTACAGGGCCTTCTTTGGCCATGGAGGACTGCGAGCATCAGGGAAGCTAAGGGCTATATTCCGTGGAGTTTTCAACTTCTGTCAGAGGTACCCGTGGCAAATAAGCATCAGCAGAGGTACCAGGCAAAATTTGCCACATATAACAAGCAACATAAGATTGTGTGTGGTGGATGACCATAGTGGTGACAATTGGCATGACGCTATTTCAAACTGTGTGGAATAAGGCAGTGTTAAAGTGCATCGGTACATTATCAAGAGCTTATGGACAAATGTATCACCGGGACAACTATGCAAAAGATCATGCAGTGCAACTTAGACACCTACACAGAATGAAAGTTACTCCATTGGCAAACTGGATTCAGGAAAGACTGAGGAACATGACACGATTGGTAATTAGGAGGTGAAGCTGGATCGTGATAAATCGATAATGAAGGTGCCGATTCAATTGCATTGATCTGTAACGTCAGAGTCCTTACGGATGCTCCTGCGTTGACATGCTGCAGGTAGACACAGAAAACAGCAGTGGGAAGGCTAATTCATATTACTAAAGGAATTGCTACTTGATCTTTGCCCTATGACCCCTTTGGGGAAACTCACCCCTGTTTTGTAGTGCTGAGTGCACTCTATACATAAGATGCTTTTGGGAAATGCCCCTCTTTTGTAGTGTGGTCAGGGGATTTCATTGGCTTATTCGCCTCTTATACAAGGTATCCAAGCACCATTCCACAGCATGTTTGTAATTCATTATTAAATCAAGCCTGCACATCGATTTTTTGTTTTCCACAGGAACACTATTCTAATTATCTGCACCATCACATTAAATTTCACCGCTAGCAAATTTCCACATTGGCGTAGCACTAGTTAGCCTAGGTTTAAGGGCAATACTATATCACAGCGTAACTTTTTTTTTTTTAACTTTTGGTTAAAAAGTTGTTTTTTTTTGGACAAGTTACGCTGGTTTGTTCTCCCCGTCTAATAATAACAAAAATGAATGTTCTGAGATTCAAATTTCTTTGTATTCCATTAATAGTGTGTACTTCAGTACCCATGACCATGTTTGTAAAGTTTTTTTTCAATTACGTTAAAAAGGTTTGTATTTTGGTTATCATAATAATTGGATAATCGATTATCCACATCTAACCATGATAGAAATAGGCTGCTTTGGGGCCCAAGATTTAAACCCCTACTAGAGACGGGAGCGGACTTCAGGAGAAACTTAGCAACTCTGACCCCTACCACTCTGTGTGACTCCCCAGTCAGCATGGTGGAGCATTTTCACTGGCCGGGCAACAACGTCACCACAGATCTTAACTGGGAGCTGAACATTAGTTTCCTCACTAGGGTAGCAGAGAATGTGCTTCCTGTGGCAGCTGCAGAAGTTCAATATGCCACCAACAATGATGGTGCATGTCTACTCTGAGCCCATGCTCACCTCTGCCGAGGACAAACACAGGCTGCAGAGTATCATCCATAGTTCCAAGGAAGTGATTGGCTGGAGTCCATCAACACATAAGTACCTGCTAGGGGTTGCACAGACAAGTCAAAGAGTCGAATTTACTGCTCTGCAATGACATTGTAAGCTTGATGTCGACTAATCGCTGATCATGTGATTATGAGATTAAAAACATGGACGCCTCAAAGAACGCCAGTTGTGCAGAAATGCAGGGAAAAAAATTAGTAGTAGTGCACTGTATATGGAACAGATGTGATTATTTTTGTACCTCAGTTACATTTAATGCATTAATGAATAGCTTCTCCATATTTCCACATTGGAAAATTCAAATCGATAACCAATATGCTCTCTGAGCTTGATGGTAAATCCTTCCTCTCGTTTGTAAATTTCTTATGTACTTCTGACTAATGTCGTCTGTGCCGGCAGTGAAACCTGACAGCGCTTATTAGTGGAATAAAGTTGCATCGTTCTTTATTCGGTGGAAAACAAAAGATTGGTCTGCCGACCAGATTTAATAATGAATTACAAACATGTCAGCCGCCATATAAATAAAATATAACTAAAAGCCTGTGTCCTGTTTTAATCAGGATAATTCCCCCAATAACTAATAAATATTTAAAATCGACTTGTTTATCCCCCTCCTGGAGCCGACACCTTATCGTGGTGGAGGGGTTTGCGTGTTCCAATGATCCCAGGAGCTAAGTTGTCCGGGGCTTTATGCC
>JABFEA020000098.1:30074606-30086295 GCA_019775915.2 Cyphomyrus plagiostoma | reverse complement strand
TTGGGTGGGCAATTAACCCGTGGTCTATCCCTCGCAGCCGCCCCATTCCAAACCGTGGTTGGGGGGGGGGGGGGGATCTGAAGAAGGCCAGTCCCAGAGGTGCGAAGGCTCAAACTGGGAGCGCCGGACCTTCCCACACCACGCCACCGGCTCCATCTGTTGTACTGCATCACCGACCCAGCACTGACAGTATGCCTCTTTGCCCAGGATGGACGCCCACAAAGCCACCTTTGCAGCGTGGTTCCACCGTGCCACAGCTGCCCACCCCATTCCCTAGACCAGTGTCCCCCAATATGGTCCCATAGACCATCCAAGATGTGCTCCATTCTCAGCTTCTGGGAGCAAAGATGTGGACTGTCGGGCAACAAGCTCGGAGGGAGCAAAAACATGGACCGGAGAGTCCTGAAGGACCGGATCCGGAAACACTGCCCTAGACTCATCGACCCACTTAGCCAGCACAGGCATCACTTGTACCTGCGGGGTTTCCCAGACATCACTATAGGGGCCCGGTAAAGCCTTAAGGAGAATTGCATTTCCAGAATATAAAAGTCATTGCATCGAATACAGAATTTAAAAATACATTCGGTTCTTTGGGGGGGGAGAAAAAAAAAAAAACACTACAAAGATGGAGGTTTTCTAGCGTTGCCAAATTCCATATCGACATGTCAATCTACACATCTACAAAGGGAGCAACACGTGTTCTCTGTCTTAAGGGGAAACTAATCGCAAATATATAATATAATATTTTAGCACGGGAAGGAAGCCAACAAGGTAACAAGTAAATGAAGAGTGTTCAAGGTCAAAGTCTCAAACAGTGTTTCATAAACGCACAAACTAAGCCATTTAATAACCACAGTTTAAATGCCAGATTAACAGATCAAGGTTCACATCTTATTTCTGTTAAGACAGCATTATATTCAACTGCCTAATGACAATTTTTTTCGTAGAGCATTACTAAACAAACAAACGAAAAAACACCCACAGGCACCAAAAACACCCGCCGTCATGCCTGCGCAGAAGAAAAGGCAGCCCTCCCTAAGGGACTCGGACACAGAGCCGATGTCGGGGTTTCTGGGATGACGGTGATTGGAAGGCGATGCCGCAGGCGTGCCTGGCATCTCAGCTGCCACTAGGGGGCCAAAGCCTCGAACACAGCAGATCTGGGGTAGGCTTAGTGCCGCTGGTCCCCAAGGAAGCACAGAGCGCAGACGTGAGCAGGGACGGCGTGGAGCAGGACTGCTGCTCGCCCCGACAGCTTCCGCTCAGCTGCCTCCTTACACAGGGACATTTAAATGAAGGAGCCATGAATATTTTACAACCCCCTCCTGCAGCAGCTCTCACCCCCACCTTCAGTGTGTGTGAGGATGTAATCACTGATACAGAGATGAAAGCCCATTGTCAGCCTGTCTGCCCCCCCCATCCCCCATCCCCTCTGAGTAACAATGAGCCAATGACACCCCTCTGCTCATCACAAGTGGGGGGGGGGGTGTGTGTGGCTTAATTCTCATACAAACGACCTCTCACCTGCTTTGGGGTGCACGTAAACAAGCAGCACTCAACCCGCGATCTAGCGGGTGTGAAGAGGCAGACCAACCCTAACTCCCACCCCCTCGGGCATCAGCACCACCTTCACACTTAAAAACGAGACACACCAGCAGCTGTGGAACATTAGCTGAGGCTGCCAGCTTTGATCTGCCATCCCTGCCGACCGCAGTGGAGCTGAGCTCCCGCACACTGCCCTGGCAGCACGCCAAACACCGCCTCAGGCCCCGCCCTGGGCACGTCGACCTGTTCACTCGTTCACTCCGGCCTCATAGACAAAGCCCCGTGACGGAACCGGTTACCAAAGGTCTTGCCAGGACTGTAAGCGGACTGGCAGCACAGACACTCAACGCACGAGAGACCCAGGAATTGCTTCTTCCTCTCTGGCACATGGTGATTCAATCGTTGCCGGAGCCCCCATCAGGACTGTGGCAGTCCCTGTGCCGAAGCCTGCTCACTCCTGCCCTTCATGTCACATGGTGTAACTGCTGTCCTGTTAACATGGTTAATGGATTCAAGCTCCACCTCCCTCCCACCCCCTTTGAAGAAAAAGTCTGATGACGACGATGATGAGAAGGAGGATGATTCCTAGCAGCAGAGGCCCTTGGCCCCGGACTCCCACAGTCCTGAAGAGACGAGGTCACCATCCCGGGACAGAGGCCCACAGTCTTGCTGCTGTTACTCCGTTTGTCTCAGCGCCACTTCCCGTTTCAGGATCTGCACATTGCCAGGAGCATCCGGTATTCAAGAGCAGGAGTAATATCCAAGGATAGGGGGCGGGGGCAGGGGGGATGGTGCAGCATGCGGCTGGCACCGGCCGAATCCAAACCAAGGAGGCCGCAGTTTCCATGTAGCACAAGGCAGCACGGGCAGTTCCCAAAGGCCTTGCCACACCACACCGCGCCCAGTGCCTCTCCACAGCCTCCAGCCCAGCAAGCCACAGAAGATTACACTTAGCCAACAGACTGGAACTGCCCCCCACCCCAACCACCACCACCACCACATACTACATCCAGCAGAACTGCAGTCTTGTATGGGAAACAATAAAACAACATCTGTTTTTCGGAAAGGACTTCCACAGTTAAACACCACATGAGTCAGATTAGGCTCCCAGTAACAAACCTTTGAATATCGGGCGATTAGCAGTGCTCAGCGTCCCTGCTCACTGCGAGACAGGCTGTGTACACTGTGTACAGGTCCACGGTTCAAGAGAGGGGGTTATACGCAGACTAGCAGAAAAATCTTTTGGTAAAATTTGTTTTTCCTCTTTTAAACTGACATACGGGTTTTTGCAACACTGCTTAAAAGAGTGCCAGATTGTACACTACCAAAACAGAAGGAATCTAGAAAGTCCATACCCCAGAGATGCCTGCACTCACCACAAGCCAATCCACACATTTTTTTCTATTAAAGCAGTAACAATTTAATTAACTAGTGTTATGCCTTTAATTGGCTCTATCAGGTAGGCTGGCTGCAATGCCTGGGGATGCATGCAGAAAGAGTGGAGAACCAGCAGCCCCCCCCCCCCGTCCCCAAGCTCCAAGAGCCAGCTAAGGACAAACGGGCAATTTACACTCCCACATTTGGCAGAACACATCCAACGGGCAGCCAACTTGACGGAGCACTTCGCAGAAGGCAAACGACCACAAAGCAGCCTCGACCAGAGGAGCGGCCCACCACTCCCGAGGGCCCGGGAGTCAGAGGTGAGAGGATGATGCCCGGGTTCCACAGGGCACCGCAGTGTCAGCCGAGGACATGCCCAAGATCACAGCACTGGGAGACGCAGCACCCTCTGCAGCATCAGGTCTCCCACCACCGCTCAGTGAATCACAAAACCATCCCAACAACAACTAAGGGGATCTATGCCGAAGCTCGCACATGCACCCAATACACTTGCCTGCCATGTCAACGTAAGAAGCCTTCTTTTACACAGAAACGATCAGTGAGTAAAAGCATTTGGGTCACCGTGGGAAATTAGATGGAGGTTGTCACTTTTAGGTTTGCTCCTTTTAAGGACCGAAAACAGAATTCTAAAGCTACGGAGCGACCGAGACGCCAGGAACAACAGATTCCACACAGCCCAAATAAAAGCCGAGGAATCCAAGCAAAACCAAAGGGGGCTTCGAGTGGGCACTGCGAACCACGACAGATCCCTCAAATGTCCTCCACAATGCTGGCTCGCTGTATGCATTCTCTAGTGTTTCAGATTCAATGCAGCGATATACTGCTACAAGGCTGGAACCCGAAACGGCATAAACACTTAAGCAGTGAAATGTGCTGCAGCGGGTACAGGGATTACGTGAAATAAGTACATGCGGAGCGCTGACGGGAATCTGGGACGAGTTCTGCTGCGTTTCACTGGGTTTCTTAAAGCGCAGGTCGCTGAGGAGCCCAGGGGATCTCCCACTCAAATTACCGACTTTAGTTTTGCATGTCAAAGCGCTGGTTTCCGTTCAGGGAGGCATGGGAAGGGCGAAGGTGTTGTGAGCAGGGACTCGGGGGTGGGGAGCGCACATCGGCCCATGAGGGAACAGTAGGAGCCGAGGGCCATTCAGTCGGCAAGACCCAGCAACGCAGTCCTTTGCAATTTTACCGCAGCGGAAACATGACCAGAAAAAGATCTTCGGAAAGCAGCCGTTGAACAAAAACCTTTAGGACTGGGAGCCGGAGCAGCTGGCTGGCAGATCTCTCACGGCACCCCTATAATGAAGCCGTCAAGCAACACACACAGGCAGCCCCTAAACCAAACGGGAGGCCCGTGTGCGCTAAACTCTCCCTAGGGATCTTCTCGTCCTCTTCTAAATTCAGCGTTTATGATAAGCAGCTAGAAATTGGCTACAGCCACTTCACTCACCAACATTTTTCTTTTTTTAGTTAACTTTTTTTTAAGCTAATTGCTAGGCTTGCGGTTCATTGGCAGGACTGGGATGAACTCGTGCGTTGAGGTCATCCTTCAGTTACTTTTTAAAGAAAGCATGTTTAATGCTGGACAAATCATTTCCTAAATATGGCAGCTTCCGCTCTGTGTAAGTTAAAATACGTGTATGATAAGGCAGTCACACACATACAGGCAAACTGTAAGTGTCCAGTGATGACAGATACACAGCAGACAGTCCACAGTTAGATAGACGCAGGCATCACCACCGAGGATAGCGCTGTGCTCAGAAAAAATGCATGAAGTGCCGTTTCATTGGGTGACATATGAATGATTCATTCAAAATACTGGATCAACTGGAAACAAGTATTAACAAAAAATGCGTAGCAGACGCATTATGTATTTCTTTATAAGAATCTTTAAAGAAGTTATGCTAAAGTACACATATGTGGATATATATATCTCAGACACACCATTAATTAGTCATCTGCTGCAAAAAAATCTCATTATAGCTATTAACAAATGAAAGTCTTCCCTAATTAACGATTCAACAGTACCCCGTATATTGTGGTTTTGTTTATGACTGACGTCCTGTGCCTTGCTAAGAAATGGTAGGTTTATGTGACGCATTTTCAGGCATTTCGGTCATTTATCTCCAAATGTTCTTCATTATACACACCAGATACCACGCTTAACTTATATTTATAAGAATCACGTGGATCCTTCACTCCTCTCATTCTGTAATTTTGGCACAGGGTATGCGTGAAAAATCGCATTTACACACATTCAGATTCAGCGATGAAAACTGATTTCTACATTTTCCCACGCGCTACGAAACAAAAATCATACAGGAAAACTGAAATCCGCGTAAGTAACAGCCTACGAAAGGAAACCAAAAATTCATGCAACCCCTATTTCAGATACCGTGGAAATAAACGCCGGCTATTTTCGTCGTATGACGGATATTACGTTTAATTAGGACATTTCTGTAAACATATGGTTGTTGAGTAAAATAAGACTAGGCTCGCGTGAAAATAACGGATAATAAAGCCATAATCATCAGCTGCTTATTTAAACTTAATTTACAATAAAATAGCAGGCTGCTACATGTACATGGGCTATAAACATTTAAGTTTAATAATAATACCACATCTACCCTAAACAGTTGCTACAGAAAGAAAAACGCCGAGCCAGAAATAAATTCTTTCCACTTGCTGCGGCTCGGGAGACACCTCCACATCGTCCCTTTCGACGCGCGACGGCTGCAGCAGCCTATAATTTAACTCCCTATGTCCGGCGGATGCTATTACGGCCTTACCGGTCAAAAAGAAAACCCCTAAAAGCAGTGCCTCATTCCCTAGGACGCTCGCACATTTAAAGGGCGGACTCATCGTGATCGCCTGAAACGTCGCAATACCCGATAACATATCTGCCGTACATACCTACGGCTTTAGCACAAAACGCTGCCCTCTTAATTTCAATTAACCCCTGTTTATTTCACGATTTAGCACACCGGCAACTCCTGCACTCTGAGGTGACAATGAGGTAAAAATTAGCTATAGCAGCTGCAAGTGCCTGTTACATTTAAATATCGTGTAAAAATGCAAGACTTCGCCTCCGTTCTATCCATCCTACTCCAATCAAATAATCACTCCTTCAGTTTCACCTTAGGCTATGTATAATGTCAGCAATATGAATCGATTTAAAACAAAATTAACAAAGAGGGTGAATAGCATGCATTTACAAATGTGCCAACAACAGAACCAGAATCTCTGCAATTTAAAGGTTTTAGTAAGGGAGCATAACTGTAAATCGCTATGGCAAATTAGCATCAAACAAGAAAAAAATCCACTATACATTTCATTGTATGAAATATTTCCAAAGACACGGTCATCACGAGTTATACATTTTTTCGCATCGGTATACAGTAAAGCAGTATGTCTTACGCACAAGCTGAGGCAACAGGAGGGGCGGCGTGTGGTTTTATTATCAATCCACGTTGCTTGAAAACCACACAAAATTTAAACATCTCAAATATATACAAATGGAACACCGGGCCAGCTTTCTTCTTGTACAATTAATCGCGTGTAGTGTTGTCACATTGGAGGTCTTGCTGTGACCTGCTCTCCAAATGTCATTTTAAACCCAGGTGATGCAATATGTTGCAAATGGTCAACATACAATAAACTTGAAGCACCGCCTAGGTCGCTATGTCGTGTGTTGTGCAATGTTTCAGCACATTTAAACCACCATTATTTTGCAGCCATTACTACAGCGACTAACATTTAAGGCTTCAACGTGGCTTAACTGGTCTTAAAGGGTTTGCGGTCCGGAAGATACTAACGATGCGGGTTTGGACTGCGTAACTAAAGAACTATTCAAGCACAAAATATGCAAAATGTTGATATTGTGAAATGGTGAAACTAATTGTCAAAAAGGGAAACGCGTTGTTAAATACGGGTCAAAATCGCCGGAGAGAGACAATTTACAATTCATAACCCCAAATTTGTGTGGGCAACGTACATTTGCTGCGGGACTACAAGTACTGCAAACTGTTCTGGCCCCGTTTGCAATTCGTATACGAATTAACGACTTTATTGACGGTCATCGTTATGGACAATTAGACCGCATAATGCCCGTTAAGTTTCGATATAGCCTTAAAACACAGGACGGGTGTAAATAAATATCGCCTCGTACAAACAAACATGACCATGCCAGAAAAAGTTAAACTTCCGAGCGAAATGCCACTCACAGTGATTTGAGCCATTCCAGTGTTGGTTTCTGATGGAGGTTATGGAGGTTGGGTAGGGGTGCGATGCTCCGGCCACAAGTCCTTTCTCTTGAATCAAGCACCCACGATTCTGATTATAGTAATCCATCATTAAAAAGGGGTTTGGGCTGGGATTCAATCCCACGACGTCCACGCTTTCATACATCATAGGTTATAAGAGCCAAGGCAAACAATGGAAATCTGTCAATAGGGAAATTCTGAAAAAATAAAAATGCGTTGAACAAACTAAACGTCAATGATGGATTCGTTTGCGATAATTAATCTAACGTAGAGGTAGAACATGCGATTTCCCTTCGGTCAAGTTGAGAGTCAGCGATAAAACAGGAAAATAAAATATTGTACACTGACAGAGGATTCTGCGGGGTCTGAGCCAGATCCAGCTGGTTTTGTGGAACCCAACTTGTTATCCGGACAACAAACTAGAATCTATAAATTGAGAAAAAAACAGCAAAGTCGTATCTGAAAGATATGCACACGGATCGCAGTCCTCAGCATGTCGCCCCGAGTTTAACTGAGTTAGCGTTCTTCAGTATCCTGATTTGTAATTTCAACAGCAGTAACTTTTGTAAAATAAATTCCCCGCGGTACCAGTAAAGTCTTTTGGTCTTATATTAAAAGAAAAAGATCATGCTAATCCCATGTACGACGATGAGCAAAATATTATCAATTGCACAAGAACTTTCGAATAGCAGCGTTTCCCACTAAATGCGGCAAATTAATGCTTTGAAATCGGAAAAAAATCCCAGAACGTGCACAAGTATTCAGCTCGGATTCGCCGTCTGGGGTCATGAAAACAGCCCCATGTGCCTTCCTGCGTTAGCTGGCCGAAAAGATTTTTCTGTAGCGCAGTTCACTTCTTCCTACAAACAGGCAGACTGCTGGTCGTTTCATTCTACAATCATGAGATAGTCTTATCTCTACACGGCGACGTGTTTAGTCTTTTCCCCTATCCCTGGTTCAAAGTACTTGAGGATCAATTCCCTCGTTCATGTGTTTTTTTTCTTTGGGGGTCTTTCCGTGTTTCCCACACCAATTTCGTCTCTATCACGGTCTGCAGCTTGTGACGAGGTTCAGCAGCTGTGCTCAGACCCCACCCACCTCGGTTCTTTTCCCTCTCTCTCTCTCTGGCACACTCACTCACTCTCATAGTGTATCTCAGGTTTAACCCGTTCGTATCGACCGGGGCACGTATCTGCAAAATCCATCCTTTAACAAGACCCGCGATTCGTAGCCTGTGTTTTTGTCTACCTGACAGAGATAGGCAGATCGTTTTTGCGGGCCGGTTTGAAAACACCAGTCATCGTAGTTGCCTCTGCGTTATTACTAACAAAGTGATGAACGCTTGTGCACATCTATGACCTTACACCGCAAAACTCACTGGGAGACACCTCCGTGGAGTAATAAAGCCTCCCAAAACTGCCACCAGTTAGGCTACCTATATTTTGCATTTAAAGAATAAACCCGGGGCTCTGTGAAATGTAATTTTCCATAAACACAATGACAACGATTTATCTTAAAAGAAAGAAAAATCGATGGGATGACCTGCAAGTACAAGAGATAATACAGCCGAGTTAAATAAAAACACGGCTTCTCCAGAAAAATCTTTTTCACTACACAGCGGGTCACTCGGCTGATTTGTCATATTATTTCTTTGCTTGGGGAAAACGGGAGAACGCTACGATAGGAGTCATTTGATCAACCAGCGAAAACAAACCACACACCCGGCACCGCTGTGATGTCCGACGTGGACGGCGGTCCCATAAAGACGGGTTTGGGGGGGCGGTTTGGCATTTAATCCCGGAGGTCCGATTTTACCTTCGCTGGTGGTGACCGTCCGTTTGTTCGTCAATTCTCCCGTCTGAAACTGTACGGACAGGGTTGTGCGGCCTGAGACTTCAGGGCAAACTTTTAAATGTCGCGGGGCAATTCTACAGAAAACAGCGCTCGCGACGTAGTCCTGTTTTTGCCGAAAGATCTGGCCAGAAGTATACGCAAATCGGAAACCCCAATAGTATTTCGTCATTGCGTGACGACTGCTGTTCAACAAGGAAGCACGTCTTCCCTCTGTAGACTAACTTTGTTCCTGTGTGACATTTATGTTTTCTCAGAAAACGACATTTATACGAGGTCAACACGGCATTTAAGGTGCGAACTGTGTGTTATATTTACAGTAGTATCCATAACAGAAACGGTCCCCTGGCTCGTAAATAATGAAAGGCTGGTTGCTCAACTCGAAGCAATGCGTGCATTCAGTCTGGCGAGGCAGGGTGATATGCGCACATTTATCATAATTCTGGGTGAAACCTTGAACATGACGTACGTGTGCTTTGCTCTTCGTCTCGGGCTCCTCATCCCTTGGTCATTATTCCCATCACTCCAAATTGTTAGCCCCACTCCAAATCCTTCGCCCCTTTTCCAAACCGCATCTTCCCTCGCTAATTTGCCTAATGTTATGCGGCTGAACTTTTCCTGAACCCGTGGAGGCAGGCAGCCTCACCCCGGAGTGACCCACGCGGTCGCATGCCTCTGCGTTTCTCATCTGACGATGTCATCCCCGTTTCTTCGCTTACTTTTACCTAACGGGAATCCGAGGCTTTTCTTAACTGACTCAAAGGACAATAGCATCATCAAAATTACAAAGGATGCATCGTTTCACATAAACACGGGATTAAAGTAACAAAAGAAAACTTGCACTGTTTAAGGCGGCCATTACGTGAACCAAACAGGTACAGAAACAAACACGCAATCGTTTAGGGAATAGGACCCAAAAAGGCTTTATCCACAGCCAGAGCCTAGTGCTGGTTCTCCTGGTTCTTTTTCAGAGCTTGGAGTGTACCATTTGTGATTATGGATCCTGTGAGTGTTTTACAACAGAACCCTGGCGCCTCTGACACTCAGATTCTGGGACTAGGCCCAAGCAGGGATATGGGGGCATAGGGCAGGGACTGTCGCTTGCACAAACTCAGGCACACTTTCGAGAGTGAACAGACTGTTTACATTCATAGATAAAGGCACTGGGGAGCTGCAGGTACACTGTGCAAATTCCTGTGGTACTCAGTTCTACGACAGGCAGCATCAGAACGACCCACCTTAGAAAGCAAACATTCAGGCATAAGGATTAAACGAGAAACTGAAAAATCAATTTATTCCCTTTCTTTCCAGCTTCAAGTTCACATTTTCAGTCTGTGAACATTAAAATAATATCAGGGTGATTAACACAACAGAAAAAGTCAATTTCATACTTGTACTGTTTGTGCAGAATGATATCTTAATTGCTGCAATATGTTTTGTGCTCATATTGAAAATATAAAATGACATCAGGTTTAATCTCCCCGGATCAGATTACGGTCCATGTTAAAAGCAGATATTTGACTCTGGAGAAAACCCAAACACATCGTGATTTCAGCTTGAAGCTTAAATGTCCAAGATGTCACCCTGAGTGAGCTGTGTACGGGCTCAGTGATGATGGCTCAAACCATCATAATGCTGACCCTAATGCAACTGCAGTCCACTTCAAAGCCTGTTCTAAAACTACATGGATATCTTAACTATATCCTGAAATACAACATGGGCAACACCTCTAAACGCAGCTTTATTGGAGGACTATGTTTTACAGAAGTGACTTAAATATTTAAATAAGCCAACAAATTTTAAAGACCACCAGAGGAAACAAGACTAAAACTACTACTTCCCAAATCCAGCCTAAATTACATTTAATGCCCCCTCCTTCCCTTTGGTGCATTCGGATTCTAAGTAACACAAGTACTTGCCATTTGGAATGACTTGGGAATTCATCAAAGTACAGTACTCAAGCTTGGACTAATGAGTTCTTTTGTAGAAGCCATTGGCTGTTCCTGTAGTGATAGTAGAGATGATTACATCAGGTGGCGTAAATGTCAGCGCAGAGGGTGAAGGCAAGCAGGCAGACAGATAGGGCGACAGCAACTGGCCATGCTGGACTGCAGTGAGAGCTGGTAGCCACGTGGAGATGCCTGGAGGGAAGGCACTCCCGGAGAGTTTTGGTGTGTTCTCTAGTGTCTATACCTTCTTCAGAAGCAGGATAACAGAAAATCACGCTTAGGCTGACCTACTCCAGACGGGAGTCCGGGCGGCAGACAGGAGGGAAAGGACAGATGCACGTCCAAACAGGCTGCGTGTGTGACCCCTGTCACTGCGTGACTGTGACCGGCGTCGCTCTTCTGGGGCCTGTAGAGTCACCCTGCCCATCACCAGTAGCCAGACGTACAGCGGGTCCCTCGACTCATGTTAAACAGCCTGCTCTGAGCCATCCGAGACTGTCACACACACACTTATCCCGGTCCCGGTATGTGCAGGGAGCCCTGGTAGGCAGACACAGTGTGTGTGTGTGTGTGTGTGTGTGGGGGGGGGACGGACGATGACAGTGGGGGCTAAAAAGTTTATTAATGCTTACCTTTACAATCACCGGTGTTAAGAAGCAGTAAGGAACTAACACCGACAGC
>JABFEA020000098.1:30033757-30045629 GCA_019775915.2 Cyphomyrus plagiostoma | reverse complement strand
GGGGGGGGGGCCAGGGGGACGTAGGGGGCAAATGATAGATGGCTGTCTGAACTTTAATCAGAACTATGCCTGTGGCATTTTCGGGGAGGTATACAGGTTAATCAGTCAAGCGGGCCCACGTGACTGAGCCTGACGCCAGTGAGCGATTCGTCTTTTTCCCATCAGCACCCCCCTCTCTGCGGAAGCGAGCGATCGCAAACCCAACTACATAAAGGGAGGATTCCCGCCTTAACTACGGTCATGCTGCTCTGTGGCGATACAGGGCTCTATTCCTGCATGAATCTGGCTAGATGAGGTACAAAAGGGGGACCCTGGTCCAAGCAGCCGGGCTAATCTCTGCCATGTTCATTTAACATGAGAGCGCAGAGAGGCAGCCTGATTGGTCGGCGCCTCCTGGACCAGCCGTATGTAAATCAGGCCGCCGGCTCCTTCCTGCTGCCTCTGCGCTGTTCCACAAGAGCATATCTAAGAACGATGGCCCCGTCGACCTGGGAATGTGCACAGCCTGCGCGTTTCATCTGTGGGATGCTGTGTTGCTTCCTGTGAGGGATGACCTTGGGGGGGGGGGGGGATGGGGGGGGCACGGCAGGACGGGACCTTTTTACTCGAACGGCTCCCCGCAGACACACACATCACAGCAATCCGGCCGTGTTAGCAGAAAGCACTGCCATCGCCGCTCACGTAAAAACAGCATGTGACATTTTCCTTATCAAATCGCTCTTCAGTGACTCATTACGAGACGTTTGTGTCCTTCCTTGGCAAACGGCCCAGGAACTACCACGGCACATTCTGTGCTCGCAACAGCCCACTCCCCCCCCCCCCAAAACAAGGAAGACATGGACCAGTGAGGGACAAAGTGCGTTTGACCTGCATTGACCCTTGAGCTCAGAGTGCGAGGAACTCTCAGTAGTTCACCCAGGCAGGACGGGGGGAGGGCTGTTTCAGAGAGACACGGGGAGTGAATCCACCCCCCCTCCCCACAGATGGTCACCGGGATTCGGTGGCGGTTACATAACGTCACCAGGCGGGCCCCGTGCGCCCCCATTCCTGACCTCTCCGTGAGGCCATCAGCCCGAGAAGCAGGCATTCAGAACAGCACTTTGCAGACTGTCACACAGCCACAGCTCGCAGACAGAGCCACTTCCTCTCTGCCCTTTGCTCCTCCAGTTCATCCCATTCACGGGCCTCTGTTCCAATTTTGTGGCCGTCAGTCTCTTCAGTGGACTCGCTTGTCCTATGTGACGATTCATGCCAGTAACGTGATACTTGTGTCAGGAGTGTGATAGAAGAGTCAGACACATGACACTCATGTCAGGAATGTGATACTCATGACAAGAGTATGGTAGCCATGTCAGACGTGTGATCTTCATGATAGTAGCATGATACTCACGACAAGAGCATGACCTTCAGGAGCATGATACTTGTGTATGGAGTGTGATATTCATATCAGGAACCTGACACTCTCACCAGAATATGATAAATTGGGAACGTGATGTTCACATCAGAAATATGAAACTCCCGCCAGGAACGTGATACCCATGCATAAGGTGTATGGAGAATAGAATTCCAAAAATCAACTCCCAAAACAACAGTTTGGATATGGAAACGGACAGGAGGACCAGGACACAGCAATGCAATGCTGCAGGCATGCAGTAACAAAACTCCATTTTATAAAGCATGAACATTTCAGAATTTAAAAAGCGGAATCTGGTTTCCTTTCAGCCATGTGCAGAGCTACTGGGAAAGCTGGATCGAATCAGAGCCGCCGACTCCGCACACAGAGAGCCAGAGCAGGTCTGGTCCTGATTCACGAACAGGGGGTGTGATCTGGTCTCCCACACATTATGTTGGAGGAGACAGGCATGGGACCCATCTGTCAGAGTGCCGCACCTCGAAGCCGTTACAGATGAGCCTGTCCCCATCGCGCCAGCGGGCCCGTCACCAGCACGGAACGAGCAGGGGAGACGGATTCTTCACCCTATTTACACAAAACTTTCATTACCACCAATTTGCGCAGAAGCCATATCTGTGCCATTATGCTGTCACTCCATAAATCAGCCTAATCTTCCTCTTGGGCGCTAAATGATGTCCCTACCCCCCTACCGACCTCCCGGTTATTAAAATGTGTCGCTGTGCTGGACTGGCTGCTGCCTGGGTCGTCCTCATGGTGAGCATTACTGCATGCACGTGTGGCTCACGCTTACCTGCACTTGTAGACATAGGAGCAGAGCGAGGATTACTCTCCAGGTTCACTATTACCTCCATCCCACCCGTTAGTGCACCCCCATGCAATAAACCAGCAACTGAATCGTATCTCAGAGAAGACAGTGATATACAAGTGATGTTGGCGTGTTGCCTCCTCTACCCACACGGCTTGTGTGTGAGGAGTGTGAGGGAAGCCCGAGCGACGGCATCCCACAGCACACGTCTGACGTCATCTGCCAGATAGCGGCACCATGAAATCCAGCCCTGATGTTGTATCTGCAGGTGAAGACACACACACACACACACACACACACGGTCGCTGCCCGGGGGCAGCGAGGCCTGGAGAGGCAGCACACGGCCGCTACCACAGACTGGCTCGATACCAGATTATGGCTCTGTCTAAATTTGGCCTGCAGGTTTCATTTCTTTTGATAAACTGTGTTCAGTGCTGCCCCCACCCCCAGCTAAGGAAACTCTTCCAGTTCACGTGGCAGAGGAGCCCATAAAGTTTCCCCATCCCAGCCGGCACTAAGAGCTTCCTGTTGACGGATTCCAGCTGACACACTGCGAGCGAGCACCTTCCGCCCCCAGCACGTGTTCGCACCTCCCCACACGAGAAACATAGGCCAGCTAGTAGGAACCCACACACACACAGGCGCACGCACGTGCACACACACACACTATCACTCACACACACAGACGTGCATGCATACACACACACACAGAGCAGTGCACACCCCTGGCTAGCCGCAGGGCCAGGTGATTAAACAATCATTCATTCTCCAAATGCTCATTGATTCTTTCCAGACCAGCAGAGAACGGCAAATTCACATCAATAAGAATGATATATCACTTTAGCAGCAAAACTCACTTCCATGAAGCGCTTGGTGCCTCTTAATTCCTGTGTTCTGGAAGATTGTTAACAGGTCTACTCTTTTCAGGACGGGGGAAAGTGCAAATTTGACCCCAAATTGAGGGAAGGGGGGAGGCCAGTCACTTCGTGGGCAGGGAGGGGGGTGCTCAGAGGCTTCAGTCAGAGAGCAGCCATGTCACCGGGCGTCAGTGGGCACATACAGCCGGCTAGATGGGCAAGCAGCACAGGCACTGGTGATTCCATACACAGCAACAGACCTTTCATGGAGCTTGTCATGGAGATCCCCCATACCCCCAGATGGTTTTTCCCACTCTGTTTTGTAGTTCCCAGGGATTTACCAAATGCAACAGAAGCAGACAATGAAAGCCAGACCACTACCTTTACCCAGAAGCACTCGTTTTGAAAAAAATCACACAGACCTTTGGCAATACTGTACACATGCTATACTATACCCACACTATACTGCATACACACTATACTGTACACATACTGCACACACAACCCCTTAGCTATACTGTACACATGCTATACTGGACACACAATATTGTACACATATTACTGTGTGCACACTGTATTGTACACACACACACACACACACACACACACACACTACAGCATATATAAAATACTGTGGGCGCGCACACTATACTTTACAGTGTTCCGTATACACATACTGTAGACACCCTACTGTACATACAGAATACTGTACATGCAACTCCTTGGCTATACTGAACAGAAGCTATACTGTGCACACAAAGTACTGTGTACACATTATATTGTACATAAAACTACATACACATACTGTAAACACACAATGCTATAAAGCATGTATCCTGTACACATACTGTACAAAGTACTATATACAGAATATATTGTGCACATACTACAATACGCACACCATTCTGTACAGACACACTAGTGGATATATGCCATATTGCACAAAAATAACATACACATACACACTATACTGTACACACACATACTGTCCATATACTATACACACTAATATAAATGCACATATGCTATACAGTACACACTAATGTAAATTCATATACACTGTACTGTACACACAGTGTACACACTATAACGTATATGCACATACAATACACTGTACACATAATGTAAATGTACATACACTATACACTGTACACCAGGGGTGGCCAATCTTATCCAAAAAAAACGGTGTGTATGCTGATTTTTGCTGCAACTCCCTAATTAGAGGACTAATTGGCTGAGTTCTCACACCTGGGTTTGAACAGCAGAGAGGAAAGTTATCCGAAAAACCTGTATACACACTGGCCTTTTACGAATAAGATTGCTCAGCCCTGCTGCACACGCTATAATGTAAATGCACAGTCGCTATACCGTACACGCTATAATGTAAATACACAATCGCTATACCGTACACGCTATAATGTAAATGCACAATCGCTATACCGTACACGCTATAATGTAAATGCACAATCGCTATACCGTACACGCTATAATGTAAATGCAGTCGCTATACCGTACACGCTATAATGTAAATGCACAGTCGCTATACCGTACACGCTATAATGTAAATGCACAGTCGCTATACCGTACACGCTATAATGTAAATGCACATACGCTAGACTGTAAACAATATAATGTAAATGCACATATGGTATACTGTACACACACACTATATGGTAATGTACTGTTCAAACATCCACAGCATGCACCCCCCCCCCCCAGCCCCCCGGTGACCTCACCTATTCTTGCCGCTGCTCAGACCGACGAAATCCCACCCGGTTTCACTGCTGGGGAGACGGCGGGAAGCATCGATCGCTGCCCCCCCACACTTCAGCTGCAGGACAAGAAGGGAAATTACCTTTAAATGAAGTTTGAACAGGACTAGCCTGGGTGGGGGCATTCGGCAGTTGGCTGAGACCACACCACCACCGTAACATCAGCCGGGGGGAAGGGGTGTCTGAGCAAAACTGATTGTTTTAAAAACACAGTTAAAAAAAAAATTCCATAAATGAGCAGGGACACGGCACAATCTATTTTCGAGAAGGGAGAGGGAAGCGAGAGGAGAAGGGGGGGAGCCATCCATTCACCGGGGGAAGCATCGGGGAGAGAGTGGGGCTGCTCAGTGACAGCCAGAGCACCCGCAGCGCCCTCCTGGGCCATGGTGCATCGCTGCCGCCTCTATAAGCCACGCAGTGACCGACCAAACGGCAATGAGAACAGGCAGCATCACAGGGCCATGCAGCACTGACACACGACAATGTGTCACATGGCTCTGCAGGCATCCATTCAGAAACAGGGCCCAGGCCACGCACACGGTTACGGGGCCCAAGGGCGTAACTTTGGCTGGAACACTGGGGGAGTTGAGGTCTCCACCCATTACGGGGGAAACATGATATTCAGGGGGTTGTATTAGCTGGTTTTTATTTATGGGGGGCGATATGACACCAGTGAACATTGTCAGAGAGCACGATCATGCCAATGTCAGAACTCACTCCCTTTGAGGAATGACGTCTGTCACTGCATGAGCACACGCGTGTGGTGGGAGTCAGACACCAGATCAGGCTAGCGTTGACTCGCTCAGACTGTCCCAGACAAGCTTGCAGACCAACTTACCACCAAAGTACCACAAACTGTGAACATAAAAAGTCACCCAGTAAACAAGTGTGATTACACGCAAACACAAAGAATGGAGGAGACGAACTATGGCAGCAGAGTACGATGGCAGGTTCCCAAACTGACAGCATGGAATATCCCAGTGTCATTCTGCCCCAAAAAAGACGACGCATGGGCCCAGCAGGGCGCCGTGATTGCGAGGGGAGGGGGGGGGGGCACGGAGTTGTTCACACCGGGCCGAGGTACCTCAGGGCGAGTGGAGCAGCAGGGAACGGAGGGGGCAGAAACACGACAGAGGGGGACAGGATCCATTTTTCATGCCACACCCCCCTTCTGTCATAGACACAGCAGAGACGCTAATGCCTATTGTGTCTGACCTGTGTGTGCGTGCATGTGTGAGAGAGGGACACTGTGCGCGCGTGTGTGAGAGTGTACGTACGCTTAAGAGTGCATGTGTGTATGTGCATGTGTGTGTGAAAGTATGTATGTGTGTACTTGCGTGTGTGAGAGTGGAGACAAGATTTCCTTTTCATCTTGTGCAGACAACTTCTTCAGTCCCCACAAGTATAACCTCAATTTTATAAAAATCTGTGACTCCAATCAAAAAACTATAAATGCCAAAGGTATTTTGTTTGGTTACTTATGGTTAAGGTTAGGTAGGAGTTAAGGTTATCATAGTTGGGATTACGGTTTTCCCCCCATAGAAGGGATCCATTACATCTCCTCGCTCGCTCGGAAGAAACCAGCGACGAAATGAAGACTGGGACACCATGGCTGCAGTCCCTGCTCCTGAAAGAGCATTGCTGCTGTGCCAGTCCAACCGCCTGCCTCCCTGTGCATGACCAAGGGCAAAACCCTTCATCTTCCCATCAAATATCATCAAGTCGACCTCACGTATCTGACCGGGCATGTCTGAGCTCCAGAACATTAAGGGAATATTTGAGACGGTAAATGCTGGCGATTACAGACAAAAGAAATGACACAGGAGCGAAGGCGGCAGTCCAGGGCCTTCTGGTTCATCCAGGAGGTGTTTAATCAGTTGGTGGGCTGCATGACACCCCCTGATTTCAGGCGAGTGCGATGCAGCATTACGGATGCAGTATTTCCACAGTATGAGCACTGAGACACACATACATCTCTCCCAGTGTTTCTTTTTGTCATTTCCAATCAATCACTGAGGTCTCGACAAATAAATTCACTCATCTGCTAAGGAAATGGGAGGCAGTTCTACGCACAGTTTTACGCAACATGAAGAAAAAAAAGAGCATAAATAAAAAAATAAATAACACAAATTACTGCCAGTCTGAACCATTTATAAGTTATGCATGTAGTTTAAAAAACACAAATGACTTAATCACAGCGCCCCGTCCTGTGAGGCGAAGAATCACACAGGCACTGCTCTCCTGCCGGGAACAATGGGAGAATTCTCTGGGAGAGTCCCACTTTACAGAGCATTCAAATGACGCCAGCTCAATTAAACCTCCAAATGCCAAGAACCAGGCCCTCCAGCTGGAGAGGCAACGGGACAATGACGACACTTGAGGGAGCAGCGGGTGGGAGGGCAAGCCGGCGAGCCGTGGAGGAGCAGGCAGTGAGAAGGACAAGGGCTGCAGGAGGACAGGCAGGAAGAAGGGAGGACGAGGACTAGGGGAAGACAAGCAGGCAGGAGAAAGATGGAGGAGTGGGAGTAAGGATGATGGCTGGGGGAAGGACATGTGGGCAGGAGGAAGACAAGGAAGCAGGTAGGTGGATAAAAGCTGGGGGAAGATGGGGAGCAGGAAGGTGGATAAGGGCTGGGGGAAGATGGTGAGCAGGAAGGTGGATAAGGGCAGAGGGAAGATGGAGAGCAGGAAGGTGAACAAGGGCTGGGGGAAGATGGCGAGCAGGAAGATGGCAAGCAGGAAGATGGATAAGGGCTGGGGGAAGATGGCGAGCAGGAAGGTGGATAAGGGCTGGGGGAAGATGGTGAGCAGGAAGGTAGATAAGGACTGGGGGAAGATGGCGAGCAGGAAGGTGGATAAGGGCTGGGGGAAGATGGCGAGCAGGAAGGTAGGTGGAGACAGACAAGGAACATCGCTATGCTACAAGCCTCTGGTGGTATACCTCCATGTGCATTATGCCCAATATGGCACACAGACTCCCTGGTATCTAGTTAGCTGTCCTCCATTTATACCAGGTACCAGACCATTAAGCTAATGGAAGTATCTGAAGGACAGATACACACTCATGTGAGAACAAAAAAAGATTCAGCATTTTCTCCTGGGGGGTGGGGAGAAGGGGTTAAAGTTTGGGCACCCGACCAACATCTCACCCAGCTTCAGAGAACAGAGTGCTGGGGGGGCAGCCCATTCCCCCAGCAACCCCCGCACCCTGAAAGCCTCAGGAAGCAGGCAGGGGTGATACACGACAAACACCTCGAGATGGTACCACCCTTCCATTCTCGTTTGAAGTGTTTATTCCTCCTCCTGCCGATTCTCCCACCTGATCGCCAAACCATGAGACAGAGAACCACACTACCTTTATAATGCTGAGGTCAGGCGATTTATTGAACGCCACGTGGGTTACTCTGACTCCAAAAACGTCACGGCGGGGCAGAAATCACCTCTCTCAGCTCTTTTACTATGATGGGGGGGGTGTGCCAGAGGGAGGTAAGGGGCCCTTTCATGCACATGTGAGGCCAACTCCTCACACAGGTTTGGTACTCGCACGCCCCGTGCTCTGACACGCCAGCAATTTCTAATTCCCCGTACTGCAAGGTTCTCTACACCCGACTCTGGCCTTTTCTTGTGGTGGGCCAGAGGGGATTGTCCCATTACCAATATGAGTGGAGGCTGTGGGAAAGGAGCACTCAGGCCCTAGCTGAATGGTCACGAGCCTCGGCCCACCTCCCGTTGCCTGGGTCGATGAGAGGGCTGCTCTTATCCCCAACCCCCACCCCGTTGTCCGTGACTCTGCACCGCCGGCCCACTGTCTCCCAATCAGAAAGCCACTGAGGGCTGAGCATAGGAAGCTCACTCACCTGACCACCAGCCCACCCACTGACTGTGCTCCTGACACTAATCACCAGGCAAATTCTCCTTTGTGGCACATTTGCTGCTGTTTTTTTGTTGTTTCTGCCCCCCCCCCCCCCATTTCCCCTTCTGCCGCTGTTAATGTTGTAGCGTCAGTGGGGAGCTCGCAGACGCCTCAGGCAAGAGCCCATTACACTGAGCTCCTAATTTGCGCAGCAGCAGTGGCGGGAGGCACGGGGAGTTTTGGGGGGAAGGGGGATGGCAGGACGTGCGCCTGGAATCCCGCCCACGCCACAAACCATGGCTGCGCATGCTCCCCCCACCCTCTGCCGCTGGGGAGCGTCCCGGATCCCGCTATATATACGCATAGAGCGGCGTCCCGGGAGACCTTTTCATTACACAGAGCAGCCGTCGCACTCGCAATCGATACCAGCGAAATCAAATTACAAACTGCGGCCCTATAAATACCGCGTCTAAAATAGATGCTTTTTGGGGCTTTTGTAGGCCTTTCAAGGCCGTTTCCAGGCGAAGAATAGCACAGGCGAGGTTATTCCGGCCGAGGTCCGATTATCATGAGGCCTGCAGTGTGCTGGAGGGACCAGAGCTGCCAACATGCGCCATGACAGACCAGGCAACACCACTCAGCCAATGTGACATGGACATGCTATGAAACGCATGGACACACCGGCATCACATGCTGAGAGGTGGAGCCGCACACCTCCTGAGAGTCACACCGACATGCAAGTGTACTCACTGGGCTTCCGCCACTCTTTGCACACAATGCTCTCAAGTCAAAGCCCGCCCGCCCAAGGCCAGTGGCATTCCCTGCCCTAGCCGATTGGACCTCACGGGCCGCTCTCGCCACTGCCATTGCCCAAGTGGGGCTCCTTGGCAGTCGTGTGCCCGGCAGATGGATGGCTGGCACTGACGGGCAGCACACGGGGCTCCCGAGAGCGCAGACACACCTCTCTGCCACAGGCGCACAATCAAGCCATCAGACACACACCGCTAACGAGTCACACTGCTGGTGGCGTCCCCCGGTTAATGGGACAGCGCCATCAAAATGAATTCTCTGCTCAGAGACACTCTGGAATGCAGACAGAATTGTTGGTTTCATGCTGCCTTTGGTTACTATCTTTCAGCCAAAAGCCAGCAGCACTGAATGACCCAGAGAGCGATCTCATGCGCTCAGGGCTTCCTCAGACTCGCACTGAAATGAAGACCTGCCCCCTGCGGACGGTGGCCCCACTCTGAGAAGCGCGGAAGCCCAATGCCATGCAGCAGTAGTTTTCCTACTACGTTAATTGATATGGCTGTGATTTCGCTGGTAAAAGTCCTTCTTGGGCGGGCCTCAGCCCTCAAAGCATTCTGGGTATTTCAGCTCAGTGGTCTGCTTGTCTGTATGCCTCGCAGGAAAGGTGGGCGCACCCTTAAGGAGAAGTAAATAAGGCCCCGCGGCCTCCCCAGAGAAAGGAACCTGCCTCATGGCTGCCGCAAAAGTGGCATTCAGACGGGGGTGAGAGCGCGGTCCATAGAAAGCTGCAGATGAGGCAGGCGGGTGGGGGGTGGGAATCATTTCTCTGCCTGTCAGCCCCACCCCACCCTGACCAGGATGCTTCCAAGGGCAATTACTGAGCACCACTTCATCACGTAGCGCGCGACAGGCGCTGACGGCCCTCGTCCAAACAAATGATGCCGGGGGTCGAGGTTGCAGGCCTGCCTCTGAGGGTGCCTGCCTCGCTACGGCACATTAGCCGCAGCTAAAGAGCCACGCTGCTGGTAGGGGGATGGCGGGGGGGCACGATACAATCATCAGACTGCGCATGCGTGCGAGATCCAGTTTGTGTGAATGAATAGAGGTTCCCACGGCACAAATAAACGGGTCTAGAGCAAAAATAAAACCACAAACAATTAATAACAAAACCAATCTACTTCTCTTCGCTCTGGAGGTTTCTTGGTGTGGAAACAAACCATCAAAAACACCCGTGTGAAGTCTTCTGAAACATGTACGCACCTATGTAGGTGCACTTCTGTGCGCATGCATAGTTCCCCATTACCCATCTCACATAAAGCCTCGACAGACTACAACATCAGGCACCCAGAAGGGGTAGGAGGGCGTAACAATGTTAGACAGCTCCTGGAAACACCATCAGGCTCCGTTTCAGACGATGATCCATGCCGGAAATGGGGGGAGTCTGCCAGTTTTCTGAGTCACTCATTAACCAACACCTGAAACCGTCTGTAGTCCTGCGTACTTAAAACGTAAACCGAATATTTGCAACTAATGACAGGCAACCAAACAGTGTCCAGGCAATGCAGAGAGCGAAGTAAAAGGCTGCATCCACTGCGCCGGAGGGGCTCCCATAACCCCACAGGCCGCTGCCTCAACAGAGGATGGTAGGCAGAGAGCAGCCAGAGGCAGCCTGGGAAGGCAGCGGGCGCTGAACACAGGCAACGGCGCACGCTCATTGATGTGGGCCTGATGCCGCCGCGGAGGTCAGACCATCTTCTCATGACCTGGCGCAGCCTGGCTCATGTGTATGGGGTACTTTATTTTTCTGACCTGTTCTGGAGCCGCCGGTGTCATTTCAAAAGTTCCCAGAGCGGAAGGGAGCATCCCCTCCCCCGGCAACCCCCCCATGTCAGCAGATCACCTGCAATCAATCAGTGGGCTCCCTGCCTCAGATGGTAGCTGTTACCCTCCGCGCCCGGCATGGGGGGGCATCCCCGCCGCGGCCACAGCTCTGCCCACTGCGGCGCCCTGGCCTTGCGTTTCGCACATCACCCAGGTGGGGGTCTGAAGCGGGACGGACGGGCTGCTGCAAGACAAATGGCTTTAGCAGGAGGCCCGGTCACATTTATGTTTCATGTCGTAATGGGCATTGACCTCAGAGGTCAGGAGGCCAATGAGACGAGGGTCCAATCAGGGACGGCTGGCCCTCCCCCCGTAACCTGAGTCAATCCAAACAGACCCCCCATGACACCGCTGCACCACAGCGAAAGAAAGGAACAGAAAAAAAATGATGGAGGATCAGTGATGGCACATTCCAGTCTTATCTCTAGAGCCTCTTCAACAGCAGGCCTTGGGAGGGTGGGGGTGCATTCGGTTTATTTTAGCACTTGAGCCTCACAGCCACCAGGCACAGTGCTCTGAGGAGCGGCGGGGCAGAACACG
>JABFEA020000098.1:30004317-30033657 GCA_019775915.2 Cyphomyrus plagiostoma | reverse complement strand
CCCCCCCCCCCCCCCCCCCCCCCCCCCCCCCCCCCCCCCCCGCCCCGCCCCCCCCCCCCCCCCCCCCCCCCCCCCCGGGGCTGTTGCACGTTCGGTTTATTTTAGCACTTGAGCCTCGCGGCCACCAGGCACGGCACACTGAGGAGCAGCAGGGCAGAACATGCTGGCCTGGATGGGCAGCAGCGAGACGGGCCACATGGGGCTGGGCTGTTGCAGAGGAAGTGCATATATAACAGTGTGACATCACAGTATAACACTAAGGCAGAAAGGGAGAGCCAGCCTGAAGCAGAGCCCAGGGACGCTCACAAGGGACACGCTGTCCCAAAGGAAGCAAACTCACCAGCTCTACGGTGCACCTTCCGCCCTGCCCCACCCCCCAGGGCCCGCGAGCGCGTCTCACTCTCACCAGAGCAGGAGCCACATACAGCCATGGGGGGGGGGGCACCGCCTGTTAGCGGATGCCGCCTACGGACACAGCCTGGGCTGCCAGGCGTCACCTGGGCACACGACGAGGGCCAGGTGGCTCGTACAGCGGTCAGGGAAGGGCAGTGCCGCTTGGCGGACGGGCACAGCAGGGCGAGGGCCAGGGAGGAGCCCCGTCAGATGGAGCACTGCAGCCGCGGCTGTGAACGCGCCAACACGGAAACGGAGACGCCGCCGTCAGGCTCAACACACGCTCCGCTTACCACGGAAAAAAGCACCGGCCTCAAAGCTGGCTGGCCGGCCAGTGCTGTGACCACACGGCTGATTACATTACATGCTCTGTTTCTAAATTCATAAGGAAAAATGGCTTTAACTGCAGGCCAAGTCATACTGGGACTGGGCAGCATGAGAGCAGGAGCAGCATATTACAGCAGAAAAAGTTATAAATCACAGCCCCTCCCTTCCCAAATGGACAGAAAATAAAGTTGCTATAATTTGTTTGCAGGTTTTAATGACTGATTTGACCGCTGGCCATTAGGAAACGGGGACCATTTGAAACCAGGCCACTCTGCTTTATGTTACAGAGGAGTGTGGTTTCACTACCAAAAAAAGATTAAAAAAAAAATAATAAAAAACCCTTTCAATTTCTGGCGTGTGGCGACGGCAGCCCTGGTCAGATCCAAATGGGGCAGAGCTCCGCTGGGTGCTCAGTCTCCATCGGTTTAATCGTTCTGCCGTTTAACGTGATGAGCGGATCCACTCTGCCCCCCCGAGCTCATAACCGGATGATCTATTGGCTAAATACACTCTGCCTGAATTGGCCTGACAGCTCAGAGATAAAGAATTAGGCAAGACTCTTGCACAAGGCCTTGGACCGAGTGCAGAAATTGCTGGGAGGTAGACACAGACTCTCAGGGCATCTGCGTGCTGGGCAGGAGCACTGGGACACAAGCAGGACGGTAAAGCTCCGTAAACAAACAGCGAGGATGGAACTGTTCCTTAATCAGACCTCAATGTATTGGAAGTAAGCATTCTTTTAAATCAACACAATGTGTCCATCCAAAGACAGCCTCATCCTCAGAGATCAGGGAGCCCTACAGATCATATTATTAATAAAAAACATGTTAAAGGCAATTACCGCAGTGGTTGGGAAAGTGATATCAAAAGTACGGCAGAAGTAAACAACACCGCAGAACAGCTGCCCCTTCGAACAATGCGAAAGCCAGCAAGCAGGAGCTGCACCCTGTGCTGACACACAGGATTCTGTGCCCCAGTATGGCATGTGGATCATGCTTTCTCAGAGGCACAAGTAGCTGATAAGCTCAATATTTACACTCACAGATGACAGACTGGCAATGTGAGAGGCATGCTCTGTGGGGGGTTAGGGGTGTGGAAGCCAAACACACAATAGTAAAGGAGTACTTTCACCCAATAAAAATAAACCGCACAAAAAGTAAATTCACTTTACTCATAGATTCTTCTCTTCATAGAAAGTCACTGAATGAATCCACCAGCTCCTAGCATGTAATACAGTTTACGCAATTCAACTACTTATTCACTTATGATGAATTAATTTTAGTAATGACTTTTTCTGTACATAAGAGCAGTAACTGCCGCCCGATGCAGGGTGACCCTCAGCCTTGTGCTGCCAGGGATGGGTACCAGGCCCCACCCACAACCGTGATCAGCATAAACAGTTAGGAGATGGATAGACGATGGATGGGTGGGTAGATGTATGGATAGATGAGAGCAGCATCTAGAATTCTTAGTAGTGTGACTATTGTACAGATACTTCAACAGAGAACGCTTAATATAAACAGAGATAAAGGAACATAGACACAGATGTAGCGACTGATTCATTTTTCCAGGACTGAAAACACCCCCTAATGTTCAAACGCTGGTTGAGGGCACAAGCAATGAAGGAGCAAGAACAGTTCAGGGCATTTGGATGACAGGGGAATCTTGAGCCCAAATCCTGTGTGCCTGTGAACACATTTAATTGTGACAGTCTTCAATATTACCGGAACAATGACTAATACTACTAATTAGTGTTGTTATTAAATGTAGCCCAAGAGTGCTGCATATGTGCTGGGAGCCTTAATATCCCCATAACCCATTTTCACTGCCCACCCTTCACCCGGAACGTTCTCCAGTGTTGGAAGACACAGCAGTGTGAAATTTGGACACTCGTGATGTCATACCAGACATGAAAATCTCAGGTACATCTCGGGTCCATCTTCCCCCAGAACTCTCTTTGTTTACATCACTCTCGTCGTCTGCATGCCCAGATCTCCAGCGACCGGTCAGCTTGGACGCTGTTAGCAGGGAATATTGACCCATACCAAACTTTTAGAAGGTGGCATACCGGGAAACACTCGAGGGGACGGTGAAAGGGACCATGACCTCGTGAAGAGGAGCAACAACACATTTCAGGTATCAAAGTCACTGGCTGCCACATGACAGGAAAACCACATCAACACAGCCCCTGTGTGAGCTGCTCTCTCTGTGTACCAATGACCTTTGAGCTGTTCTCTCCACACATCCGTGTACTTGTGACCTTTGAGCTGTTCCCTCCGCGCTTCCGCGTTTCGTACCTGTGACCTTTGAGCTGTTCTCTCCACACGTCCACGTGTCTTACCCTTGATCTTTGAGCTGTTCTCTCTGTGTTTCCGTATTTCTTAGCCGTGACCTTTGAGCTATTCTCTCTGCGCGTCCGCGTTTCGTACCCATGACCTTTGAGCTATTCTCTCTGCGCGTCCGCGTTTCGTACCCATGACCTTTGAGCTGTTCTCTCTGCGCGTCCGCGTTTCGTACCCATGACCTTTGAGCTGTTCTCTCTGCGCGTCCGCATTTCGTACCCATGACCTTTGAGCTGTTCTCTCTGCGCGTCCGCGTTTCGTACCCGTGACCTTTGAGCTGTTCTCTCTGCGCTTCCGCATTTCGTACCCGTGACCTTTGAGCTATTCTCTTCACACCTGTATTTTGTACTCTGTAACCTGTCTATAAAAAAGTATTTGAAAAAACAAGAATAACTCACTACACACCAATGGGGGCATTTTGTCACCTTTTCTCCCTCGCTCTCACTTACTCCCTCACTCTCTCTCTCTCCTCCCTGCCCCTCCTTTCTTTTCTCAACCCATAGTACATAAATTCTTATTTATCTAAGAAAAACAGAACTGCTTTAGTGCTGAAGCAAAGCCGTTTTTGTCTTTTGCTGTTATTCATCAAGTGCCTGGCTAGGAAACCAGAGGAGACACAAAAGCAATTGGCGAGGGGGGGGGGGGGATCAGCACACGACCTCTGAACAACTGCTTTACAGATCAGGACACAGTAACAGGCATAATTAACACAGCTCTGCTAATTGATTAACAGTACATTCATCCTGTCTGGTTCGACGCTGCGTTTTTGAGGCTGAGCGGGATGCACCATCAACATGAGGCTCTCGTCCGCTCTTACCGAGCGAGGAAATCGCTCGCACCACCTTTTTTTCCACTCCCCTTGCCCTTGGACCCGCCCACTCCATCTGTCACCTCTCAAGGTGATTTACCAACGCTCCCTGCGCTCGGCGAGGCGTGCCGAGGGCCGCGGACCGCCTTTGATCCGGCATCGATCGGTACCACGCTTGGACCGGCTGGAAACACTGTATGCCCATTAGAAGGGGAGAGCTGCGAGGCCCAGGAGCAGGAGCAGGAGCAGGACCAGCCTGTCGGTGTCGGGCCACAGTGACATTTAGTGTACAGGTCTGATGATTGAGTCGAGTGCTGTTGTCAGGGGACCGAAACATGCCGATCATCCACCCTTCGCTCGGGACTTGCTGAAAGAGGCAGAGCCCACACCCCCCCGGCGCAGAGACATTACCGCATATATGAGATGCAGAACAGGACGCCCCCTATAGACCCATTTGTGTGTTGCTTCCACTTTGGAAAAAATAAAACCTACGATCTTTGACAGCTAACTCCAGTTACTGCTGTGTATATTTAGGTAACATCCCAAGACATTCCACCACAATAACCAAACTGTGCTAAAATGAATACCTGCAGTCTATACAAGACATTTCCTTTAAATTAACTCACTGGCTATTTATGATCTCAGTAAATCAGAGCAGATAAGGCTAAAATTAGGGTTTGTAATTTTATCCCTGCGACTTGGAGAAGCGTGCTATGGACGTACCACACACTCGCAGTGACGCGGCTGCAGCAAGATGGCCGATTTTGACTGCCTTACACGTGCGGTGTCAGACGCACACTGATTTGTTTGCCCTTTTTCGGAAGAGGATTATTCCTAAAAGGGCATCTTGTACGGGATTAAAACACGCATCCATTCCCCAGAGCGACACAGCCCTAGGCCCCTTAGCTAAGCCCTGCCGGAGCAGATGGCTGAACAGACCCCCGGCACAGTAATGATGTGGTAATACTCGAAATCTCCAGCAATGAGGCGCATTAAACAGTGACGGGAGCCGTGAGGAGGATGGCAGGGGGTGCAGAGCGGTACGTGGGACAGCCCGACACAGGCCTTCTGGCTTAAAAAACACGTTTACCTGTTTTCTGGAACAATAAGCAGCAGTGACCGTCCCTCCCCCGCCGGCGGATTTTAAGATCCTCTCCCCAAGGCACTTTGTCGTCTGGCTTTGACCTCTAACCCCACTGTGCTTCCATTTATGCACCTTTGCATCCGTCTGGACGGAGAGGGACGTCAATCCTGGCGGGAGATCTGCGCTGATGTGTGGGGATGTCCTTTTCACTGGGCATTTCCCCGTATCAGCTGACCAGTAGCTGCCGGGAAAGCCCCCGCTTCACTGCGCCTGCCCCCCGGCCATATTAGATCTCCTCCGGGCTATACCCTGCGACCCCCCCCGTGTGAAACACGAAGGCCTAAGCCTCCGCCGCATCTCCTAATCCCCGCAGTCTCTGTACCGGCGCTCCGCTTGCGGCAGATACGCCGTCTTGGCCATAAAGCTGTCGGCTGCTGTGACGGCACGGAGAGCGCAGATAAAGCGTGGAGCCGGCTGACGGTATCAAGGCCTCTCCATCTGTCTGCACCGCCGGCCAGGCCTGGCCCCACACCCGACCCGCACAGCCTGACAACTCACAATCATCTTCATCATCATCATCATCAACGAACACGCTCCGTAACGGGAAGGCCACTTTCCGCAATCAGATGAAGGGGGCACAGTCTGCACTGAGCCTCTGCCGGACTGGAAAAAGAACAGGGCAGCTCCCCAAATCCACTTTTACAGAAGGCGTAATTAATTTGGGTCGCTCTAGTCGCCCCCCCATCCCAAGTCGTTAGGAGCTGGATGGAAACGGATCGCCGGGCCGGATGTCAAACGCAGAAACGCTCTCAGCGGCACGTATGGAAACGGGGGATGGGGGGCGAATTGACCGAAGGCGCCGCGTCGCTCCCGCTGAAGCATGGCACCCGCCAAGATCCCGCTGGCATGAGCCCTGCTGCGCCATGCTCTGCAGCCCTGGGACTCCTCTTCACGCCTGTTAGGCTAGCTGGCTCCGCATGGACAGCAGGGCCCGGTGCCTGATGATAGCCTGCCATTGGCGGCTCGGCTCTGCGCACCACCCCCCCGGCCCCAAACCCAATATGCTGGATCAGAGCCACCAGACCTGAGAGCAGCGCCCTCAGGTGGCTGGGCCAAACAGCATATTACTGTGAAGAGGTACGGGATGGGGCCCGTTTAGGACGGCACCGGCCCTTTAACAGTGCTGAGCAGCCACCAATCCAGCCCAGCCTGCTTACCGACGGGGAGGGGGGGGTGGCTGTTTGCATTCAGCAGTGCCCGTCAGAGGGGCGTCCCGGCACTCTGCAGAGGAACTGTCGACTGCTCACTTCTGCAAAACGAAATTAAGGGCGGCCTTCTGGCAATGGCCTTGGTTAGATCTGGGCCAGTGCAGTTCGCCCAGCCAGGCCCTCATCCTCATCACAGGCGAAGGAAACACTTCCTTGAAAAGGGGGTGTTTCGCTGTAGCCGCCACACACATCACACACAGGCCAGCAGAGAAGTTTGCTCAGGCTCCCCATGCAGCACTCCTGTCATGTCTCGGAGCATGTTTGTGAGCCTCACTGCAGGCAGACCCTTCATGCAGCAGGTAGCTGGGTGTCCTCTGAACTGCAAAGAGGTGCAGCACCTTCTGCCAAGCTCTTCTTCCAAAAGCAGCCCCATCCCATAAAAAGACACACAAGGCCTAAATAAAAGGTACCTTTGTTTCATAAGAACTCTGGCCGCTTCTCCAAAAAAACCTTTCATGCTGCAATCAAACAGACAGCCCCATGGCATCGCCACAGTCTGGGGCTCCGACACACTCGTGCGACACTGAAATGCGACACTGAAATGCGACTGCAGCCGGCTCGCTCAGCAGGCCCTGGGAGCGGGAAGGAGGAAACTGCCAACCCTGACAATCATCTGCAGGGAGTGTGTGTACGTGCCCAGGAGGAGGGTGCGTCTGCCTGCAGGCAGCCTCCATCCAGGAGCATGAATCCCAGAGGAGGGGGGAGGAAGAGGAGCCGCAGAGCAACCAAAGGCGAAGCAGCACCGGCTGCATGCGCCCAGCCCAAAACCAGTAAGGGGGCGGTGGCTCTCAGCGATGACTTTTTGATGGGCGCCTCCATGGCAGCACTCTGTTTCCTGTACGCGAGTGTGCGGATGGCGGCGAGCAGGAGTGGTGGGGGGCAGACTTCCTGCCACGGCACATCACTGACCCCCAGACAGCCCAGGGACAAGTGGCCATGCCTAGACCATCTCAGGGGACTATGGGGGAGGGGGAGGGGGGGGGGCTGCTAGATCAAGGTCAGGAGACTCCAAGGCTGAAGGTTAGAGGCGGAGAGCGAAATTCAGACCTGCTACTGTAGGTGCACCCCAGGATCTGCTGCCTAGTACACAGAGCTGGGGCAAAACGCCCATGCAGGGTCAGACCGCAGGAGGACCGGATGAGGAGAACCGGAAGAGGAGAACCGGAAGAGGAGAACCCACGCCGGACAGGGCCAGTTCCTGCATGCCAACACCGGTGTCTGAAGTCCACGCAAAGTGACCGCGGCTGGAGCCAGCGGCCGGCTCTAACCCACGGCCCGGCACTGCCAGCCAGTTTCACTACTTGATTACAGCCTCAGTGACCACAGGCTGCAGACTGAAGCAGCCAGAAGCTGCCACACTGAACTGGTCTCCAAGGCCAGTTTTATCCCGGCAGTTTGCCGTCTTGGCACATTTCACCCAGCACGCCGACATTTCAATCCAGAAAAAAATGAGAGGAAAAAAACAAACATGTTAACGTCAGTGGGGTTTTAAAAAAATAATGTTTGTTCACCTGCACACCTCCTGAAATGCTGGTGGGCAGAGAGATCTCTGAGCCATTCCCATTTTACTGCTGGTGCCAGGTCCATCACAGCCACAGACATCCACTAATTCTTAGCCTCCTCCCAGAAAATATAGCAGCGATTCAGCGTCAGGGGGAATTTCTGAAAAGCTGGGAAAACCATCTGATTTCTACCAGGGAGAAGAGAGGAATCTATTTATGAGATTTAAAAGGTGAGGGGGCCCAGGCGCACAGGAGAGGACAGCAAACTGCATAGCTGTTCGCTTTATGGGACGGAGTCGCTCCAAGCGCCCCCACGGCCGGCCAAGCGGAGCACAACTGCACGGCAGCCTCTGCCGCCCCATCTCGGCGCCACCAAGGGCTGCGCTTGCAATCAGCCGCAATTCTGCAGCCTTCACAGGCACCGCAGACAAACCTGCCTGGCCGATGCTGAAAGCCGTGAACGAAAGTATTTGGGGGGGTTGTTAATGGGTTTGCCATTTTCTGATGTCAGTCAGTTGTGCCTAATTAGGAGTTAAGCATAACGAGATGGCGGGCCTGTGTGTGTGTTTTTTCCTTATGTGTTCTTTTATTCATTTCTCCCATTTGTTTTAATTGGTAGTTTAAAGAAAATGGTTAAGTGGATGACATGAGGGCATGCACACATATAGACCAACAGACACACACAGAACAGTCAGGGGCTCAGAGAGGCCCCACTTCCCCTTCCTCCTCTGCCAGAGAGAGAGATGAGAAGGAAAAAAGGAGAGGGAGTGGTGGGGGGGGGCACTGTACAAATGATGGCTCATGAAAACCAGAACTCCCTGGCTCTCTGGCGTGCACACACACACACACACACACACGGAAACCACGGCTGTTACCAGCATTGCTTCTGGCACAGCAAACACTAGCCAGGCAGTGCTTATTACCAATACACCCTTATATGACGCATGCGCACACACACACACACACACACACACACACACACACACACACACGCACGCACGCACGCACGCACGCACGCACGCATGCGCACACACACACACACTGAGAAACACACGCAGGCACACATACACAAACAAACGGAACGACAAACGCCGAGAGGATGACAAAACCCTCAGTTTCTGCAGCACTGCATCAATAACGGCTCTCCTGTGAGTCAGCACATGCCCACTACGGGCATAGCCTAATGCTGGGGTGCCCTCTTAGGAGGTGCCGGCCAAGCTTTCAACGCGTCAACATGCCCAACCGTCACTCTGCCCGAAACACAGACTCTGGCCCAATTTCCAGCCTATGGGTGTCGGAGACGTGGCCTCCCATAAGTCACATGATGGCTTCAGAACCACTTCAGAACTTTCTTGACACTGGTGACAGAGACGCACCGATCCGGCACAGATCTCGATACAGAAGCAGCGTGTCCACGCTGCGGTGATGCTACTCTACCCCTCCTACAGCCGATTAACTAGCTGGCCAGCAGGTCAACTCCAGCAGTCTGGTAGTAATGGCACACGCAGCTGAGCATGTAACAGAGAGAGATACAGTCAGTCAGTGCACCAGCTATCACCGTGCTATACACCAGAAAGAACGTTCTGGAAGTACTGCCCAGAGCGGCATGGCAACAGCTACCCCGGCGTTATAAAAAAAGACAGGGATGAGGATGCACTGTGACAGAGATGCTGGCAAAGCTGCCTCTTTTCCAACAGGCTTCTCCGGGGGCTCCGACAGCTCCCCCGACACCAGCACGGGCCCTGGTTCTTCTGCAGCCTAAAAACAACCGCCGACAGACGGCAGCACTGACAGGCAGAGGCGACAATGCCGGCGGCCCAGGCTGCCCGGTGCCACAGCCTCGCAGGCCGCTTGCACGCAAGCACATGGACGTGGAGGGAACATGTGGTCCAAGGGCTATGGATGCAGCTCCTGCTCAGCACCCGAAATGCCGTGGGATCTCAGCAAGACATTAAAAGTTAAACAAATGCAGTTGGACTGGTGTGAGAGCAACGAGACTGACATCTCCCGGCAGGGGGCAGCTGGGACCGACAGCCCTGCCATGAAGGCCCCCATGACTGCCTTTAAAAGTGCCTGTTTTATACACGCAGATTGTGCTTAAGCATGCCTGGCTCCACACCGGCCCCTACAGCCATGAGGCGGTGGGGGACAGATCATCTACCCCCACCAGATAAAACAAGAGTGTGCAGGAAGAGCTGTTCAGGAAGAATCTTGGATATCTGACCCACCATATATCATCAAAAAACAACCTTGAAGGCACAAAGGGGCATGGCCAACAGACTCCGCCTCCCCTAAGCCGGATGGCTGCAAGAAATCTGCAACGGGAGCCGTCACACGCACAGGTGTCTCAGCGCTCACTGCTGAGCAGTCAACCCTCAACCAGTGCCACTTCCTGTGCCGCGCCCTTCTGCCTTAAGGCACCCTGGGAGTCCCGGGCCATGACAAAAGTGGAGGAGGAGGAAGTGGGCAGCTACAAATGTCACACATCCGTCTACGGAGGAATGTCAGCGTTTTAGATGTTAAGGGCATGTGAGAACGCGGCAGACACTGAGCTGTGTGTTTCTCCAACTTAAAGCCCCACTGAAGATGACCCACAATGGGGCTGGATTGAGTACAAACACAGTCATGCATATTAATAAACAAACTGCTCGCTTTTTCTCATTATTTCAGGATACGATACATTTCTAAGAGACCAGCCTGACTGATGGAGCCTTTATCACCAGAATGGTTCTCTTAAATTTTACTTCCATGTTCAGAAAAATTGAATCACACTGGCATTTGCCATTAGAAGGCTTTCCTGAAAGAAAACACACGTCGCATGTCGTCCGCCGGCCTGGTCCTGGCAGTGGGGTGGTTCCATGGCCCGCCGTGTGACTGCGAGTCAGCCATTAAGGCTGCCTTTCAGGCGTTTGGCACACGGAGAACATGCGTGCAGTCACCGTGACGCCACTGTCCTGATTGGGACCGGCCAGTGCAGCACACGGAGACAAAGAGAACAGTGGTGGGGGCACCTTTATGGTCGTGAGACCTGGGTGTAGGGAAAGGCCCCCCCCCAAAGCTACCGCCGCAAAGCGCCAAATCTACGTAAGATGCAGCAAGTAACAAAAGGACGCCCTAATGGGCCGGTGTAATCCTCCCCCCCCCCCCCGCCTGCCGATTGTTATGCTAATCCGCATAATTGTTTCAGTTTTACTAGCCTGGTTGGAAATGATTTAGGGTGACAGAGCCAGTCTCTGAGGACCTTTTATTTTGGGACCATATATCACGAGACTCATTAATCTATTAGCCCCTCTCAGCCACCTGTCATATAGCTACCCAAACACGCATTCCTCCCCCCGCCGTGTTGCTAGACGACTCTTCCCCCGGTGAGTGCCATGCTACGCCCCACCCCCCTGGCTGCTGCACCCGGCGCCCTGCCCTTCAATGCTGGTCAATATCGATTAATCACATTGACGGCCGACTGAATCACGTCACGGCCGCCCAAGTGCCAGGGACACGGAGCGTGGGGCAGCCGGCAGGGGGAGGAGCTGATGCCTTCCCTTGCTGAAGCCATATGACCGTCTGCCTTCAGAGCGTCAAAGGTGTAAGATGCAGGATTGGGGAGGCATCGGCCGTCGGCGCGGGCAAGCAATGCCAATGGTTCTTCCAAGCATCCTAGTGCAGATGAGCCAACCCCGGACCAGGACACGCGAGGTGACATTTTGCGGCCATCTCAGTGACCCATTACGCACCGAAAGCCTGAGGTGTCCCAGCTAAGAACAGTCCACGTCACAAAATGGCGGCAGCACAGCGATTGCTAACAGCTTGTAATCGAAAAATACCAGCACGCCTCAGCTCAAGTGGTCACGGTCTACGGAGGCCGAGAATCCACGCGACGACACTCCTATTATCATGTGCAAAGACATTTTCTCTGGGTATTTTATGCTAATTTCTCCTTACGAAGCTCTACTTTCAAACGACCCCCCCACCCCCTCGAGCAGCCCCTCCGATTCTCTTCATCCCGCCTTGCTATTGGCAGCCAGCTCTTCAAAGCATCTGCAAAGACAGTGAGGCTAAAATTAGAACTTAATCCCCAAACCTCAATGGGAGGATATGGGCAAAGTAGATTTGTCAAGCCCTCATTTTGACTTTTCTATCAAAAAATAAAAGAAAATGCAGTTTAGTTACACGCTATGACCCAAAACAGATCAACATTAACAGAGATGGGTGATTTAGGGCCAAAGTCGCAAACCTCAGGCTCCCATCATTGTCCGACCCTGCAGTGAAACGGGAGCTGATCCTGATGACGTTCTGAGAGCTGCCGACGCCACTAAGCCGGCATCCAAGGGACATGTCAGGGTCACATGGACAGTACAGACTTTGCTTCTGCAGTAAATGTGAGTGAACTCTCATCTGAATTCCTTCAGTAAGGTAGCAAGATGAGATGATGATTCAGTGTCAGTCACAGTATAGTAATTATTGGTAACACACCCACCTAGGGGTGACTCCACTTCCAAAGAATATCATCCGAAGGCCCTGAACACATTATCACTGGCAACTGGACTTAGCTAACTGGTTCAGCCATGGGACAGAGATTTTGAGTTGGGTGCAGCAAAGAGGTCTCCCCACTCCCTTGGAAGGGGAGAAACACATAGACCTAGACACAGACAGATGCTAGCATACATATCTAAATGGGGACCTCCCATTCATTTCTATCAGAAAAACCCTTAACCTCTAACCAGCCCTAACCTTAACCATAACCAAACAAAATATAAGACTTTTGGGATTTTCACTTTTTTAATTGCTTTCACAGAATTTGTAAAACTGAGCTTATCCAAATGGGGACCTGAAAAAATGTCCCCAAAAGTAAGGAAGTTTCAGGTTTTACCACACTTTGGGGACATTTTGGTCCCCAAATGTGATCTATGCAACTCCCCCTCCCCCAACACACACACACACATCCAAGGGGGAAAATCCAGGGTAAAAACTGTCTAGTGGGGGGGGGGCACTTTAATCAGAAAGGGGTTCATCTAGAACAAAATATAACTAAGTCAACCATCACTACAAGTCCTGAGTCGCCATGGAGCACAGGCGACATCCCTCCCCCCCCACGGTCTCCCCAGCATCCCGCTCGCCCCCACTCCACTCAAGCCTGGCTTCATCCAGTCCTTCCCGTTCTCCACAATCCCCTTCTCTCCCACCTGATTTCTGTGGACAGAGTGCTCTGCAGCGAGCAGCTCCGAGATGTCAGTGTTTACTCTTGAGGCTCTGCACCCCCCACCTCCTTTGGGTCTACCGCAGGCAAATTAAAGTGCATTCTTTACACTGCAGACAGAAAACCCACAGCCAAGTCCAGTGTCCTGGCGAACCCCACCCCCCGAAAAAAAACTAGCACAGCAGTTTATTTAACAGAACCTCGTGCAGTTCCCGATGCACTTATCTTTCTGGAGACGTCCCAGAAAGCAGCGAGCGGCACTACAGGAGAGCAAGGGTCAGGAATAATTCCCAAAAGGAGGAAAATCCGGCAGCCGGACATGTTCAATCAAACACAAAATTAAACGACAGCAACAAGAAAGAGAGAGAGAGAGAGAGAGAGAGTGAGTTTGACGCCTGCAACAGACGAAGAGCCACAGAGTTTAGGATTAAATTATAAAGGGGCTGTGTGTCACCCTGCAGCCTCCAGGTAGGGAGGAGGAACACAGCAATCCAACCCCATTCTGCTAAAGGGTTAAATGCTCCCCGGATGTGTGCTGACAGTGGCATGACGTAGAGGCCTGGGGTCGACCCCTGCAGGCCAAGAGGTGCTTAGCTAAAACCGTCCATCACGAGCTATTGTCAGGTTAGCATATTCTGAACGTTTATCACACCCCCCTGCCCCGCCCTCCGGCCCCACATCCAACCCCCACTAGCTGCTGATGCTTCTTTACAACAACAAAAAAAAGAGAAGAGTGTGTCTGCTTCTCCAGAAGAGTAGAGTAAGACAGAGGGCAGTTAGTCTTTACAGAAGAGACATTCAGAAAACTGCAACCTGTTTACCACAGAAATTATGCTGCAGTCATACTGTCATAAGAACAGCAATGATACATGATTAATAATAATCACAGGCTCAAAATCACAAGAGAGACAGACTGGGGGATACACACAAGTATACCCCAAATGGACAAAGTAACGTTTCCCGTTTTTCGCCACATAAGACAACATGCCAGTCACTGCTGACGGGCAGCCCGACATCTGTGAGCACAGCATTCCTCATATCTGCAATACTTGGATCATCATTCATCTGCGGCCGGACAGATAAGAAGGTGTGTGGGGGGGGGGGGGTGAGGGGCGGGTAAAAATTCCTGGATGGAAATTTTTTCATAGTATGTTTTGTGTTCCCGCTGGTTGCCATGGTTTCCAAGTGAAACTCGTAAGCCGTAGACATCAGATATTTGTAAATGGGAAGTTAAGAAGCAAACCACAGACCCACAGTGAAAAATACACAGTCAAAAAGGCTCAGGGCAAAACAAATTGCACAATAAAAAGGAGGAAATAAAGGGACCATCAAAAATATAACCCCCCCCCCCCCCCGAACTGTCATGGTGCTTCAGCATTCTGCGTCCAAACACTGTCCAGACAGTGGGCAAAAACAAAGAGACATATTAGACTCTTCTGTGAAGCTCTGTTAACCATTTACATTAAACTTCTCTCAAAGCTGCCAACGAAAAAGGAAAAACAAACACAGGCGGAGAGACAGTGCTTTGATTTGACTGTGAAAGAGGAATAAGAGCCACACTGAGGCGAGAAAATCCAGTTCGGGGGCCGCATGGAGTCCTCATGTGCCGGTGGGCCGCGTCCCTGCCTCCACTTCTCAGCCAAGTTCCGCCTTTCTGGGTTGAATCCTCTCTCATTTAAGTTTGAGTTGTCTCTGGATACCACAACTGCTTTATTAAAGCCATTTGTCCAACAGTTACTTAGACGGTGGCTAAAACTGGCAGGAGATACATCTGCCTCAAGGGAAAACAGGGTGCATGACAGCAATGGGCAGCACAGAGGGTAAGGAGGCAGAGTAGAAATCTGAAGGCTGGTGGTTCAAGTCCTGTAAAACGCCACCCTAAGCTCGCTGCGCAGCATGTCAGCTGTAGCATTAGACATCAGCCCAAGCGGTGTCCCATTACCATTGGTGAAGAACCGTGCCGTACACTTCCATGGGACATACTCTCCTTTGCTATAAAGCATGAGCGGCCAGGACAAACTAAGAGACTTACCGCGGCCCTTACACAAACACTTCCGATCAATTTTTAAGCTCTCCATCACGTTTTGGTTGCCTTTTTAAAGTCATCTTTTGTTCTCCCTCAAGCCAAGACAGTTATTTTGCACAAAACTCAGGAGGAAGGTTTTTCAGACATCTACCATCGCTTCTTCTTTCTGTGGCCTTTCAGCTGCACAAGGGAGGCAGCTGCCAAACGGAGGTGGCCGTCTGTTCAGAGTTCAACAGCTCGAAAGCAGTATCTCTCCTCCCTACCGCTGATGGGCAGTGCAAAATTCCCAGAACTGCACTTTTCTCATTAAGAATTTAATTCCCAGGGCCACGGCGCTCATTACATGACAACACTGCACTGGGGTAGGGACTATGCGGTCAGCGTAAATTGGCTACCAAACTGTGGGCTCCAGACTATTAGATACAGCATGCCCTGTTGCCTTGGCAGAAGTTCCCCACCTCCACCACCACATGAAACCTTCCTTAGCCAATTCCTGTGTTCTAGACATTCCCATTTTCACCCACAGCTCAACAGCACACCAGCGAACAACAAGGTTCCTACCCATCTGCACTTCCTACTGCAGGGATAAATATATACAGGGCAAATTCACGCGGAACAATGCAGGCGGGCCAAGATGGATTTTCTGCAAATTCATGTCGTTTATTTTGGGGTGGGATGTGAAATGGTCTCACTACAGTTAGGACAACAGGGTCTGCAGAACCTGAAGAGGATTTCGTAGTACATAAAAGTAGTGATCCAGCTATTTAAGGGATTCTGAAAGAAAGAAAAGAGGATAACTACCAGCAATATTTTGTCCATGGAACCCCAAATCATGAGCTCAACTCTTCAAATTCTCATTTCCAAGGTGTTCATGCTTCCAGCACAATAGCACAACTCAGCTTTTAAACTAAGTGTATTTTCCTGTTCAGCTGCAACCTTTTCATAAAAAAAGTCTCAAAAGTCAACAGTAAGAGCATAAGAGCAATAGCAGTGGGCCTGTGGGGACTAAGGACAGTATGCATGAGTTGGTTTAAAAAAATAACTGTGGATGTTTTACATTCTGAACTAACCAAAGGATTTATTAAGCACTTATAACAATACAGACATGCATTGGTACTCTACGCATTACCTCTGGCAGGGCTGCAATGCTCATCTAGCCATACTGCTCTCGCAAGCCACCTGCCTAGCACTGACGCACAGAGCAAACACAGATTCTTCCCAGGCTTCCTGTTGGGACGCGAAGCCCCCTTCACGTCTCCCCGTCAAAAACCCAGCAGGCCAATCGCCGACCCTGCGACTGGCCTGCCACCCACGTCACGCATTTCTGGACCGTTTGTTTGAGCCAAAAAGTTGGCAGAAAAAGCATTTAACGAGGGAGTGAAAGCATTCCGCACGCAAGAGGTTTCGGTAAGCATGACGTTTCCCCCCCCAACGGGCAGCAAGCACTGCCAGGACAGACTAACCAGCAAAATCTGCTTGATGTCACGGTAGCATTTAGACACAAAAGGCGTCGCTTTAGCTACATCACTCCTCTGAGCACCTCTGAGATAAGAATGTATAGTGAAAAGAGGCACATGACTGCCTTAGCTGTGCCTTGGTTACCATTAACCTGCTTTCCACTGAAACGGGGGCTGCGCTTCCATTTTCAACAAACGTTAGACAAACACCCGTGCCACTACCTCGTTTCAGGGAGGCCGTTTTGCTGTTTTAGGTATGGCGCCATGACCTGACGGCAAGCAGAGACTGGGCCGACTGCGGCGTATGGCTCACGGCAACAAGATAACGTCTGGTCAATGTGCGCAACCAGGTGAAAAGCAAGGGCAGGAGGAGACAGGAGGTGCCAGGAGAAGGCCGGCAAGTCTATTGAAGGAGATGCTACCCAGATGCAGTTGGGGCTTACACGCGGAAATCTAGCGACGTACTAAGGGGTTTATATACTCATTTAGACGAAAATGAGATTCCAAGAGTGGAAGAGAGACCACTGTCTAACCCCTCCCCCCGTCAGCGGGCTGCGGGTCAATTTAACTGCAGGCAGCAAGCCCCATGGCCGTAAATAATGATGGCAGCTTGCGTGGAGCTCCCCTCCTGAGCAGCGGGGGCGGCGTCACAGAACGGAAAAGGCTGCCCCTTTAATTCACCACGGCACATCTGCCTCCGCTCTGCCTCATTTAGCTGCGCTATTCCGGAGAGTGGCCACCGCCAGTATTTATCAATAGGATCCCTGTCAGGAATCAATACTAGCTGGATGCCGCTGGCTGACACAGAAGCTAAGCTAGGCTAAGCCAAGCAGCGAGTGAGATGAGGCGCGGGGCTTGTGATGGATACGAGAGAACGGATGTAATGTAATGGGGACGAGGTTAACGACCACAGTGAGTGATTACATACAAATCACCCCCCCCCCCCCGGCAATTAACGTAGCCCCAGGACACAGCCTACTGAATGGACTGCTTCTTTACACATATTGGTTCTCAGTAACCGCTCACAAGGCAATATGCTTCTAAAGAAGACTGGGCTAATCAACGGGTTTACAGCAGTTCAGGGGTGGGGGTGCAGTGACACCCCAGTAGAACTGGCCCGGACCAGCTGGGTTGATAAGATCTGAGCACAGAATGACACAGCAGAGACCCGAGCAGCAACATCTAAGGACAATGTTAAAAGGACACTTCCTGCCACATGGCAGCTCCACAGAATGAGAGGAGCTGGAGCGGCCCTGCCCTCCCATGGTGTCACCCAGAGCACCAGCACCACACGGCCCAGTGTCAGTGAGGACAGGGTCCGGCCCGCGGTTCTGCGCGCCCGGGGCTCCACACCATCCGGCCACAGCATCAGAGGCTCATAAAGGGGACGTGGCTGGGGAGAGCGAGTAATGATGATGATGATGATGATGACGACGTTGGGGTCTGCAGCCAAGAATGCATTACGCACCCCCTCCCTTAGTTCTGGGCCATTATCCTGCCATTTTCCAGGAGGAGCGTCCACTGATCTAATGTGCTTTCGGCGGCCCCCTCCACCCGTACTGACGGGGTTAGGAGCTGCACTCAAACGGAGCCCAGTTCTGCGAATTTGCAGACGCCACCCCAGCAGCCAGAAGCATACAGACTGAGCGGCTCATCGGTGGGGCGCGTGGCCCCCTCACGACGCACCATATCCACTGTAACGGGGCGGCAGGTCCAAAGCTCGGTACCGTGAGGCCAAAGGAAGCCTGCTGGGAGGAGAGCTCAGAACTAGGACGCTGAGGAGAGGGTTAACCCAACTCCCCCCCCCCCGCCCCACACACACACACACACACACACACACACACACACCAGCAGTCTTACCATTCCATTCAAAGAGAAATATTAACAGAGTCTCAGGGTGGGGGGAGAAGAGAGAGAGAATAGGAAGGGAAGGGTGTGAATCAGATTTTCAGTGACAATGTGCTTAAGATCACTGTTTCAAAGGAAGAACATATCATCTGTCAAACTTAATGGTACTGTCCAGAGAAAATGAGCGAAAACGGAATGGAGGCCATTCATTAGGGCCGCGCAGCAATGTGGGCCCATCTCACCGCCGATCGCCACCCCGCGGAAACAAATATACACACACAGTCATTATTTATCTGCCCATTTTCAAGGAGGCAGGTCAGGCCAGCCACGATTAAGGCTCACTTCACATGCCGAGGAAGTAATACGACAGCAGCTCGCTGCCTTTCAGAGGACCGGCCGTTACTGCTATCACAGCCAATGAAGTGCTTTACTACCAAGGAGGCGGCGGACGGCACCGCATGGACGTTTTCAAGCTAGGGCACTCCGAGGCCATTTTATTACCAGGGAGAAATTTATAAACGACAATAAGCTCCTTTATTAAAGTGTTATCAGGCCTAATTACAGTGGAGAGGAGCTATGCCGCTGCAAGGTTAGGGCCTGAGAGGGACGCCAACAAGCGGGAAGCCAGATTATCTGACATGGCCGGGCTCTAAGTAAGTCATAATGTAAAAGAGTGCTAATTCGTGAATTTGTCAGTTACACTGAGCTGGTCATTGGCCACATCGCTTCTGCTGTGAGTAATATAATGCAGTAAAAATGAGGGGGACAAAACAGGCCTAATTACAGCAAGTGCAAACAACAAGTTCTTGTAGACAGCTTTACTTAATACGTGTGCTAGGAAGGCAAACACACAGAACAAAGCACTGCTAATGAATGTCTATCTTCTCTCCCTCTTGGCCTGAGCACAAAACATTCCGAGAGTAAATTTAATCCAATGCACAATTATCTGAAGAACATTACCACCTTCTCCCATGAGAATTCAAGCCTCACCTTTATTATGGATGACCTGCTAAGTCTGATCTGCCTCAGTGTAGAGGAAAACAACCCACATTCAAAGGCGTCAGCGTTCAAAGGGAAATCTCCCCACCCTATAATGCAGGAGGCTGCGGAGTAACAATGCACATCCGAGCATGGGAAAGGACCTGGAGACGCAGAACATATTACAAAACAGCACACTCCACAAGAGTACACCACTAGTGGCTATTAAGATCCGCACAAACATCTAAAACATTCTCACCTAAACGTTTCAAAACAATAAAACCACTCTGACCAACCATCCCATTTGGCACTTTGCATTCTGTCATGTTATGTCCAATAATATATCCATCAGACCATTTGTCCCTTCATTTGTCTGTAGACAATTTTGCCTTTGGTGCCTTGATGATTTTACACAGCTGGTTCTCCCAAGAAAGCACAGCACTGTGATGTTTTAATGGTGGTTGATAGGCCAACCCACACACTGCAGCAAGCAGTCAAAACGCACATTTTCTGCAGATGGGCCATGACTGGCAATCTTGACATGTAACCAGCTAGCAGTGGTTCCTCCCAGCCGTCCTGAGAAAGCCTGCTCTTTCCTCCACTTCCAGCAGCAGCGAAGGCAGGACGACGACTGTGTAACACACTGTTCCTTTCAATGGCCAGCGGTGGAAATTAAAGCCAACTGTGTTGATCGTTTTATAGAACTTACCAGTTTACATCACTTCATGCTTTCAAAATGGCTGATTCTCAAAAACAAATGGTACATGTGCGGCAAAGGATGGCTTTAACATTACGGAGAATATCGAATTCTCTCCATTTTGACGTGGGGAATAACCATGTGGAGGCTAGCAGTACTAGCTGGGAACACCCTTTACACAGAAAACTCATGACTGCTGTACTCTGAAGTCCACATTCTAAATAGACACAGTTCTGACTGGGATTCTACTCCAGTAACGCATGCATCAAACAAATGTGACAACTCCCATCCCTTTTATCCTCAAACATCATACCAGTTAAACCAAAAGTGAGTCCATAATTTTGATTAGGTACCGGTCCTTTGGCTGCTTGGCCAAAACAGCAGTGTGCAGGTACAACCTGAATTAATAATGAGTGTTAAAAAAAAGTAATTATGATGTTTAACCACATTTTGGCAAGGACTCACTGGGATAAACAGCCAAAACAACTGATTTCAGGCTATTTCTCACTTTGAGGGGGGCGGCAGTAACGTGAGCATGTGGGCGGTATATAGCGACCTCTGTGGCTCTCTGATGTCCAGTCAGACCCAGAGGCAGTCGCTCCCACAGTAAAAACGGCCTCAGAAACCAGGCCGGGAGACTAAATATGAACCAGCGCCGCACAACCATTTCCAGAGGAGAAGGAGACGTGAGCAACTAGACAAGACGACCGCAGCCAGACAGAGCCAGGCTGAGGCCAGTAAAGCTGGGGCACTGACAGTCACTAAAAACCCCCCAGCACATCCTCAGCATCAGCCCTGCAGCTCGGGGCTCAGCGTAGTCTCTGCATCGCCTGGGATCCAGGCCCATGGAAATAACTGTGCCTTCCAGCAAGGCCATCTGTGTTTTTCTTCCAGGTATCAACCACACACACACCATGTCACAGCTTCGTTTCATTCACAACAGCAGGCAAAGAACAGGCGTATTTACATGTAAGCAGTGCAGTTTGCACAGGAACTGCGAGTGGTTTAAGGGTCACTGCAATACAGCTGTCATCACATTTGTTAGACAACAGATGACTTTTTCAGATATCTGATACAGAAAGTCATTGATGGCTAATTGATGATGGAACAAATACAGTGGTACCTCGGTTCTCAAACTCACTAGATCATGAATTTCTTGAAAGTTGAACAAACCAGTTTGACCTAGAACTCAACCTGAATATCAGAAGTTGAACCACAAACTATAAATTGTACGTGCAAGGAAATGAGTCATATTACAATGCAATTCTTACTTGAATGCCTTCTTCACAGACTGGACGATTAACCAAATAAAGCAGCACAATATTACAGTAACGAACAATAAATAAACCACTAACTTACGTGTACTATTAAGAGTATTTATGTCATTTATTTCAACTTTATTCTACCAGGTAAATTAACTGAAAACCAGGTCTCACTGCATCACGTGATATTCAGGAGAAATAGCAGATTACGCATCAGAACAGCCTGGGATACAAACGTCATGCGTGTAACTAAACTCTTCAGCCAATAAGGGCAAAGGTGTGTTGTCACGGAGGCACTTTCAGTTTGTACAGCCGGGTGAGAGGTCGCAATGCATCTAACTATAATGTATTGCATCAGGATCAGATTGTGTTGCTTTAAGACAGCGCTGTAAGCAAGTCAAACACAACCAATGACCGGACTGGGAAAACAAACTGAAACGCGGACTTAATACGGAGGACTAATGACAACAACCACAAACAGCTGATCACATGGGGATCCCACACGAGGTTAACGAGCGGGCATGGCACACGGAAGCAGCGGACGATCAGGGCAAGACAGGGGTAATGTTGGGATAAGATCTTTATCGTTTTGGAAGCCATTAAGAAAAAAATGCTCTTCTTGTTTTATCCTGCTCATTTTGTGTTTAAATGCTTTTTTTTAAAAAAAAAAAAGGTGTACATTTACATTTAGGTGTAATTTTTGGGGGCCGGGAACCAATTAATTAGTTTTCCATTATTTCTTAGGGGAAAAATTCCATCATAACTCAAACTTTTTAGGATTCGATCCGGAGTCCGGAATGGATTAAGTTCGAGAACCGAGGTACCATCTGTACACATTTTAATACGTTTTACTGTGTATATACACACTTCAGAAATTCCACGCATTCAATAATTTGACCGTTTTGAAAATGGCAGGACCTTTTGTTCCCATTTAATGCACTGCCTGCCCATGCAGCAAACTCGAGACAAACGCTGACTTGGTTTATATGATGCCAACACCCATGCCAACCAACATCTTTTTTATTATCATCATTACTTTGCTGAGAACTGAAGCCCCAGTTTTCAAACTGTGTTTTTTTTTCCGTAGTTCTTTGCTTCTCACTTGAAAACCACACAGCAAGTGCGTCTGACAGAGTCACAGAGGTTGAAGAGTTCATGGTTCTGTGAGTGCTCACTGCAGCATCTCAGGGGGGACCTGCCACCATGAAGGAACCGCCTCATCCGTCAGGTCTGCGAAGGAGCTGCTGATCAGGGCACTCTCACAACCCGACGCCCACGTAGCAACGAACGGGGCGGGAGACTTCACGAAACCCGCCCCTCCGGCCAAGTCATCCCTCCCATCAGTCACACTAATCTGCACTTAAGTTCACTTAACCCAAGCCAGTGTCAAAAAAGCTCTGACAGGCAACAAGCCTCATAGCGGTGTGAGAATCTTGGTGGTGCTGAGAAAACATGTGAGAGAGCTAGTCATGCTCATCTATGACCCGAAAAGGAGCAAAGAATCTCAAACTGAACCAATCTGTGAATTGGTGAGCTGATGCATAGTCTTGTGAATGACCCCTTGCAGAATTCACAATTTCTTTTAAATGAAAATCTGTGTTTCATTGTGTCGGTTTTACTTTTTTTTTTTGTACACACACACACACATTATATATATACACACACACACATTATATATATACACACACACACACACACACATTATATATATACACACACACACACACACACACACACAGACATTATATATATAAAATTTATTGTATTCTACAATGTCATTAGTACTTATCTTGAACCCTTATTACCTATCCTGGCCTTCGCTTATTTTTCTTCTTTACTGCTGAGTCTAAGAGCTTTGCACAAAAATTCCAATGTACCCGTACTGTCTGTGCATGTACAAATGGCAAAAACATTTCTTGAACCTTCTGCAGAAGTCTGTGGATTTTACATCCAGTCGTGGTCCTAAATTCCAGGGTCTCATCATAAGCCAACGCCTTGATTCAAATGGGTCTGCAGATGTCTCAAGCCTTCCAAACACGCCTGCAAACTCACAGTGAGGAAGCCACACATTCTGTCCACAAACACTCCAGTTCACTGGATACGGCTACATCTTTTGTTCCATTGGCTGTAAAATCAAAATGTCAGACCCCACCTAAAGATACAGGAAGTTGCTGGGAAACTGAGTCTCAATTGCGTCTGAAACAAAAAAAAAAAAAGACACGCGTCATATATCTTATCTCAGAGGGGAAAAGTGCAACCCGTTACACATCATGAGTGGAAGGAGCCTGAAAAGAGTGAACCGGGCCACCACCTGCACCGCGCTGACACATTTACCGTCATGTGAAACTGCCGAGCTCGCGGCCTCTAACTGGCACCTCTCACACAAGGAGCAAAACAAATTTCCAAAGACACATATGGCTGAAGGCCGAATATCCTCTTCAAAAGCTCTTAACAAGTAGAGAGAGGGGAGAAAAAAAAAGACATTTTCTGCTTTGCCTCCCAAACCAAATCTACACTACATCAGAAATGCCAAAGCACAGGTGAAAAACCCTGAAGAGAAACCAACCATGTACTTATTATTAAAAAAAAAAAAAAAAACCATAGACCACAATATACTTAAGCTGCTGGCATTTCTCAGTTTCCCTACAGAAGCCTGCACACTCACAAACCAACAGTAACTAGACACAGTCCACTTCTACCCATGAAGGCCAGGACAATGACAGCTCAGTTTCACTGTCCATCTTTCTTCTGCAGTTTCCCTGTGGTTCCCAGCTCAAAAAAGTACTGGACAGGTGCCACCACCATTAAAGGGACATTAAGAGGCGGTCGGGGGGGACCGTCTGCATTCCCAGACCGCAAGGACAGTATGTGCATAAGTAGCAGCGGACTGCTCACAGAAATTACAAATCCACAAATGCAGAGTGATGGCAATTCTATGGCAGGTGCATGCAGTTCAGAGTAAGATGGGAATACGCGGACACACAATTCCTTATTCAGTGACCAGACTTCTGATGCAATGCTCTGAATACCATTGCTTTTCAATACAAGACAGCATTCAACACAGCCTTCAGTTGTTGATAGGTATTGGATACTTCAATACACATGTTCTTGCCCGCTGGAAAGAAACACACTAACACAACTGTCTGCAAATAAGCGCAGTTACTATGCAACAACATTAAAGGACACCATGGTTTGTGACAGAGGAACTAGAGAGATTTACATCTTTATTGTATGCGCAATTTCAAGACTCAGTCCAGGGGTTACTGTAACAGATTAGCGGACGTATAAAGTTACAGGCGTATCAATTTGGAGCAATAAAATTACACAGGTTCAAGAATTCATAAGTCAAGAAACCGAGCTGACAGTTTTTTTTAGTCCGCACGCGAGTGACGATCGGTTCAGTTTCAGGAAATCGTACGTGTTGCCAGTTTGGGATCCTGACAACAGATAAACATGTGCCCCACTGAACTGCACAACGGCAGGCTGTCATCAAAACGGACATCTAATACGTGGCGGCCTGAGCTAACACACCTTCATCTCCATGAAAAGCAGATCACAGCGCAGCCAGCTCGACTGACAAGCAGAACTACACGGCTATCAGGCTCGCGGCTCAAGAAACCGAAAACTACCGTGTGTTCATTTCAAAACATGTACTCAGAATATGCCAGAGGTATTCGGCTTAACTTTCACTGAATATTTAACGCAGTAGCGAGAAACTGCACATAAAATGTCGGCTATAGACGTCTTTACGTTAATGTGGCAGTGGGGGAAAAACTATACATTTAACCGTGCACTGTCATCCGTACATTTTAGTCATTCAGTACAGTGTCTGTTTAATAATTAAACTCGCAAATGAAATAATGCATTAATCCTAAATGTTGCCATTACCTTAATTACCTTTGCGCCCGCGTTAGATAAAGGGGATTATAATGTGGAAGCTATAAGACAGTACGTTAGCGGTGAGCTGCAATATAAACCTGAATGTAAAATCATGAACCTGCAGGATATCGAGGAAACGGCTGTTGTATTATTCAGTGAATAAAGTCAAAACGTGAACACACACGGAAACTCTGTGATCTTTTATTTCTCTTTCTCGGGACACAAAAAACGTTGAAAAGAATGAAAGGTTTTTCGTAGCCACGGCTAACAGGCTTTACGCCCGGCCGGCCGGTCGGTCGGCAGTCTGAATGTGAACTGCCGGGGCTACCCCAGCCATCCTCATCCCCCTAAACGCATCGGCCCGATCGGATTTTTATTCGTCGGTATCTGTTTTAAACGGACGCCCACCGGTACCGTAAACGAACTCGTTAGTCCGTCCGCGTAAGCGAGGTTACCGGGGGCACCGGCGGCACCGTCGTCCAAAGTGTAAATACCTGAGACCTGTTGACTCCTCCTACCGCTCCGTCGGCTGCTGGGACTTCTGCCGGCGGTGGTAATGGTGGACTCCTCTTGAAGTTGTTCTTTTCCCCGACTGAGCCCGGGGGTTGAGAGAAATGTGCCTTCCCTCTGGGTACTAATGGCGAGAGGCGCGGAGCAGGGTTTCTTCAGGGGACGGCGAAGTTGCCGCGGCGCCCGTGAGCAGCAGCGGCGACGGCGGCCATCGCGGTCACGTGCTGCGCGTGTGAAACCCGACACTCCGGAGCGCATGCCCCGCCCACTCTTCTCAGGTTCCACCCACTTTCCTTTTCATCGGGCCAATCACAGCAAAGAACCCGCCCCTTTGGCTCCATGCTTGCAACACTTCGTCTGTCCCTGTTCGAGGCTTGACGGGAGGTTTTGGTTTCTAACTCAGGCGATTGACATACCTATTGTAGATATTTGTGGAGTGTAACATGTGATATAACATATTAATAAACGTCGAGGACGTAATTTCCTCACGTTTCACATCAAAGTGTTATGTATACGGCACAGTATTATGGATAAATCGTTAGTATACTGTTTAAGGTAAAGATAATTATTCAGGGATTATTCATATGTATTTTAAGGCAATCTAAAATATATCTTATTTTTGGACTAAACTATAAAACCGCATACAAAACCGAGTATTTTTTTGACCCATTAAAGATTCCTAATGGTATTCATGTATGTGCTCTTTAGCTGTAGAGATGCATCACGCTGTGAAAACTGTGTGCATGAACAATTGGTCAGAATATATGCAAAAAAAATTGGAAAATGGGTGTATATTTAATCGCAGAAAGGCAGCCAAATTCATCCCCTTAAGGGGTGATTTTGCCTTCAAAAGCATAAATTGTCTGTGCTACAATAAATCATTGATGCTATGTTTGTTACAAACTTAAAGCTATGTTGGGGGGTAATTTTTATAGACAATGCGTTTTGTGGACAGCTAATTCACTTTAATATAGCCTTTCCCTTGAATAATACGTTTTCTCCTGAAAATATATATTTTTTAAAATGTAATCTGCTGTCTAAGATCTGATGCTACCAATTACAGTTTGGTATGCCAGTAAGGTTAATGTGAATGTTTGAATCAGTAAATAAATACTGATATTGAATAAGAGTTTATTTTTTAACATTGTGGTAATAATTATCTTCTCATGTTCATGCCATTACATAAAACTGATAAGGTACTAATGAGGTACTGATGACCAAGGCATAACACTATATAAATAATTTAATATCTTAAAATCTTCCTGCCTTTAAATTATACTTGGATCTCATACAGCAGTCCATCTTGGATTTGCCAGCCCATTACGTTGCCAGTGATGCTGCCTATTGATTTTAGATGTTACTGTTCAGAGGGGGTAGCATTCACTGCATAATATAGGCTGGGGATTCCACAGTTCCGCTCCCCTGCAAAGGACATAACTGATGAGGTCATGTGTTGCTCCTCTGTAGGTTACATGTGAAATACAGGGTCCCACCTTGCCAAAACACAAGTGCAGCACAGCAAGATGCCAGCAGTGACTACCCCGGCCCACAGCTGGCTCCCTTCCTCATGGCTGCGGCACGTTAATCGTCTTGATGTAACTAGAAATAGAGCCTCACCACAGAAGCTGCCTCGTTCCCGGGCTTCCAGCCCCCAGCACCCCCAGCCCTGCCGCCATGCGTAGGAAGTGCAGGATGTCCGAGCTGCGTCACTTCACACTCAAGAAAAGAGGATGGGGGTGATATGTGAAAGGGGGAGCTTCAGGGCTAAATTTGGGGGGGTGGGGGGGCTGGCCCAGAGCTCCGGTTAGTCTGTGTGTAAGTCCGGCTCAGACAGCGGGGCATGGAGAAAATCTGAAAAGTCTTTTTGCGTGGAAATGGACAGCTTTAGATAAGAAGGCTTCAATAGTAAGAGACCCTGTTTTACTTTTCAGGCTGTGGGATGCGTCGCTCAGAGTGACTCTAACTGTGCACACATCTGCTTGTAACATGACTTTAACTGGAAACAGCTCGCATAAGCTTCCTCAGCTTCTCCGGGCGATCCCTGCTGTCCCCCTACAGCTGCATCCTGGATGGCCAGGCGTGTTGACACTCAAGAAAGAATCTGGTAATTTCTTGATGCACTTCCTGTCTGAGTAAAGGCTGGGTCCCAGTGTCACATGTCGTTGTGTGATGTGTGATGCTCCCATGACTCCGCACGCACAGCCGCTCCCTCCGGGCGCCCAGATGAGAATGCGATCAGTTAACGGCATCAATATTCAGCCAGTTGTGCATTACTGCTTCAGTCTGCAGCCTGATCTGATAACGTCAGGCTCGCAATTAAGTCTGACCGGCTCTGGATGTTATTAAGCCTACAACGCTGACCTTGTTTTCACGTACTTACATGCTGCTTGGCGAGTCTGTGTCATTCGAGCCAGCGGATGAGTCACTCCCATATTGCGCAGAAGATCATCCCCTCATTACACACATCTTCCTTATCATCTTAACATGAGTCCCTTTGCAAGGATGACTTACTTGCCCTGGTGGTGTCCTGATCCAGGAATACTCATCATAAACTAAAAGGCTTTTATTGAACCAGCAGACATGTGGCCCTAGATCACAGTTGCCTTACTTTAGGCACTGAATAGCAAATGCCAGAGCACAGAACTTTGGGCACAAACAGATGGAAGTCTAGCCATCGCCTTGTTATGTTACAAGACACCTGGAAGACACAGGTAAAGTGTCCCAAACCAGGAAGAACCAGGTAAAGTGTCCCAAACCTGGAAGACCCAGGTAAAGTGTTCCAAACCCGCTGCCAGCCTCCTAAGAATTCTGCATTTTCACTGGTAGGACACTATTCAAAGGCGATTTCCATCATAATATTACACACCCCGATAAACACCGTACATCCTTTGCAGGCCACATCCCGTACCTAGAAAATGACAACCATGGAGAAATATTCTTGGCTTCTTCCTGTGTTGCTGTGCAAATATTACAGGTCATGCGCAGGCAGAATGAGCATAACTTCAGACCTTTCACCCAGTAAGCTCCAGGACCTCCGCTCTGTTCTGAATATTGAAGGACGGCCAGACGTATCATGTTGCCTAGAGACAGGATCGCAAGGTTCGTCATGAAAAAAAGGCCCACAGACCGGCCTCATGCCTGTTACTAACCGCTCACTTAAAAGTATCACAGCCAAATATAGCATCGATCATCTATGTTCTACAGCGGAGACCAGTCGCAAAAGCATGGTGCTTTCAGATCATCTAACCAGACGCGTATGTGTGGTAAGCACACCAATTCAGATGTTTATGAAAACAGTGATTTAAGATCTGACTGCATGCTTGTGGAGATCAATTGTTCTTCGTCATCAGTGTTGACTGACTGGAAAAAATAGGGTACATTGCAGACAAAAAGAAGTCGTCATGACCATGGACTGGATTCTGAACTGCAAACCAGCTGAAGTCAGAACCACCCTGGAAATTCCACGAAGAATTCCGGTATTGCTCCTGCCCAAGCCGGCTTGCACACAGAAATTTCTCCCTCTCGTAAAGATAAAGAGGCTCTCCTGCACTTCCATTTTCTTCGGTGTAAAAAGAGAAACACACTTTTAAGGCCCCCGAGAGTTGAGCTGTTACGCAGGGTTTAGTTCATTTGAAAATATGTGGTAAGCCCTCTGGAATGTCTCAAATGATTCCCAGATGTGAGCCTCAGACACATTTAACCCCTTCTGTGCCGCGGGGCACACGAGGCGGGAGAACGCCACCAGTGGGAGCCAAGAATGGTGGG
>JABFEA020000098.1:29921915-29955722 GCA_019775915.2 Cyphomyrus plagiostoma | reverse complement strand
ATTCCCGAGAGCCATGTAATAATTTAGATTAGTGTTATATGTTTCCCAACCCAGTCCCCGGGGAACCCCGGACAGTCCACGTTTTTGCTCCCTCCCAGCTCCCAGCCATTCAGGAACAATGAATACCTGGTACAGGTCCACTGGGATCTGAGAGGAAGCAAAAACGTGGACTGTCTGGGGTTCCCCGAGGACTGGGTTGGGGAAACACTGATCTATGTCAGTCCTAATGAAATGTGTCTTTATTGGCCTTTCCCCTGTGTTGACCAGTGAGGCACGAGACTTAGGATGGTGACTAGAGCCTATTCACCAATATCCCGCCTCAGCATCTAAAAGGAAAGCCAACATTTACTGATGTAAATTTTCAGAAGATGCTTAGGTGAAATGGTGGAAGTCGACAAAAGCACCATTCAGATGTGATTAGTTTCACCTGGGGAAGTAACGTTATTGAAGCAGTCACCAACGAGGTCCTTAAATTAAACCCAGTCTTAAACTGCCATGTTTGTAATTATTACAAGCCTCCAAAGTAAAAATTCAAGAGCAAATTACGTTCTGTATTTCACCTAACACAAACCTCTTTTGGTAATAATAGTTCACAGGGGGGCTGCTAGGGATTTTGCGCCCACAACCCAGACCAATCCAATTATGTAAAAAAATTTTGAGGCCCCCTTTCACTCAAGGGCCCTCGAAATCATCCTACTTATCCCCTCTCCCCTTTATGTTGTCCCCAGGAGTACAGTCCAAATTGTCATCTGGGTAATAAGGTTGTATCTATTTTTACCCATTTGAATGGATACTGAGTTTTCCACATAAACATCGTGCAACCTACACCTACAGCCTCTTCTGCATCAAGGTTTTCCGTAGGTGCAGAGCAGCACAGCCCTTCTGAGTAGGTCTACACCAGTTTGTAAGCTGCTCTATGGCTGGGAAGAATAACTTCTTTTTTTATTGTGTTTGCGTAGTATGTTAAAGGTATAGGTAACAGGAAAATGAAAATTCAGTAGTCATTTGTTTTCTAGCCATGATAACTGACATTAACATCAGCAGAGATGATTCATTTAATCTCTGCAGTCTCTGGCAGAAATTTCACGCGTTTCTTATCCTGTCCGGATCGACCGGACAAATCACTTTACAGATTAAATACCGAACCTTCCTCAGTAAAACTGATCCTATCCGGATAGAGCTATAGAAAGAAAAGAGGAAGAAGAGAAGCCCTAAGGGGTGTCCATCCTGAAATGAAGAAGGTACTCTTTAGCAAAGACGGGTAATTCACGGCTAGAACGGAGAGTGAAACAGGCAAAGGGAATTGAGGCAGATACTAATGAAAAATGGGCCTCGATCAGCTGCTGTCCTGAAACTGAGGGTGAGAAGAAGGCAGATTCCCAGCAAACCTCAGGCAAGAAAAATGGAATGAAATGACTGACTATTAGAGAAAGCTTCATTTTCAAGATTCTGGTTTTCAAATATGCATTTCTAAAAAAATTACTTAATAAACATAATAAAACATGTATCTCATGAATAAAGCTTAAATTTCATAGAGCATGGTCGAGATTTAAAATAAGTTTATAAAGTGCAGATTGTTACTATAGTCAGTAATGCAATATTGCATCTGTTTTGTACATTTAAATTGAATATATAAATTTTCACCCAAATATTTCAAAGAAAAACCCAGAATCCCTGTGTTGTTTTATTCATAAATAAACTAAAAAAGAATTAAATTAATCATAATTGAAATTGTTTACACAAAACTGCTGACTAATCTGAAACACAATACCTTTTTATTCACTCAGGAACTTTGGTCTGCTACACAATAACCCCAATTCCCTTATTTATTTAGAAACAGGGTCTTCATAATATCTAATCAGTTTAAGTCACTTACCTGCAGTAATTTGAAGGTATCAGGAAATCTTCACAGGAGTTTACAAAACATTTCATAAGAATATGCAGGTTAATCATCGTACACTAAGTGTGAGATATGAGGTGCGCTGCCGTCTTGTGTGCCGTGGTCCTGGCATGTCTTTAAACGGTACTCCTGAAACGGGAACAAACTGCCAGCCACGCCTGCAAACACCCCAGGACAGGCTAAACCGGGCTGCGACCATGAAGGCCCATTATATAAACGGCAAACCAAAGTCAGATGATTAGGAGAGAAAGTGAAACTTTCCGCTGGATGAGACTGAAACATATTTAATCTAGAAAAACAGAAGTGTTGTGATTAGTTTTCTTCAAAACACGTAGGGAATAATTTATGGAACAGTACAGTGTTTTTTAAAGTTTCATTGATTGGCAACAAAACTGATTGAACACGCTGTCTTATATGAGTATTAATCTCTTTCCTGTTACTTTACTTTTTTAACATTACAAATAATGTAATTTTAAGCTAATGTAACATTTTTAGTCGTACTTTTTGAGCTCCACTACGAAATATCCATCCATCTTCCAAATGCTTATCTAGTACCAGGTTGCGACCACAACAATCAACATAAGCTGGAGCTGAAGAAAACTGTACAATTATTTGTTTAATAACTGCAGTATTTTCTGAGACATGCATCATGAGGCAATTTCATTGTTGTGCGCACATCATAGAGTGTACTTGCAAAAACCTAGATGGTATAGCCTACTACACACCCAGGCTACAGTAAACTGTTTTGTAAATAGAAAGAGTACAGTCTAAGACAATGATCAAAGGTACAGTAAATAACGTTATTGTTTTTTTTTAATACAACTGGCAGCACAGTAGGTTTGTTTGCATCGGCATCACCACAAACATGAGTAATGTGCTGCACTATGATGTCGCTGGGTGATTTTTGACCAAGGCAACGTTAACAAAAATACTAGTACATGCAGAGGTCAAGTAGTCATGGTCAAAAAAACTGGCATCCCTGCAATCCATTCAGAATGCAATGCTTCTGTCAAAAAATACAAATGCTTTGGTATAGATATGCTCATTTCTTTTGTTTGCATTGGAACACCAGAAAAAACAGAGAAAAAAGTAATTCTATATGGACACACACATATTTTAATATTTCTGTTTAATACTGGGACCAGCTATTTTAAACAAACTATTGTTCACTCTCTGTTGAAAAAATACAGTCTTGATTCCTCCATCTCTAAGAACTATAGGCTCATTTCTAAACTCCAGTTTTGGACCATTTTCAGTCAGGTTTTCAAAAGCATCACACCACAGAAACAGCTCTCCTTAAAGTGTCTAATGATCTGCTAAGGGCTGCTGATGTTGGGGAAATGCTCTGTACTAGTACTACTTGGTCTCAGTTCAGCCTTTGACATGGCTGACCGTACCATTCTCTTATATAGGCTAAATCACTCTGTGGGCATTACAGGGTCACATTTGGCCTGGTTTGCTTCATATTTATCAGAGACGACTTTTTCTATAATCAGTTTTTCTGTAACTGATTTTTTTCAGTTAAGAAACCTTTCAAAGCTGCGAGCTGGAGTTTCTATTGCTGAGATGTAAATGCTCATTCATACATTCATCTCCTCATGCTTAGATTACGGCAACTCACTTTTTACCTGTCTTAGTAAAGTAGGTTTGTCCCATTTTCAGACTATCCAAACTACTGCTAGGTTTTTAACATGCTCTCACAGATGATCTCACATCACCCCAATCTTTTCCTCTCTTCACTACTTCCCTGTTGAATACAGGATCCAATTCAAAATTTTGGTAGTTACAGAGTCCTTCACAGTCAAGCCCCCGAATATGTCACCGACCTTCTGCAACATTATTCCTGCAGCTGTACTTGGAGATCTACTCAATCACACTTGCTTTCAGCTCCTAGGACCAGATAAAAGACTCGTGGGGATCAGACATTTCAACCTGTGGTTCCAAGGTTATGGAACAGTCTCCCAGTGTCACTTAGGTCTGCTCCAACAATTGAATTATTTAAGTAACTCAAAGCACATTTGTTTAGGAAGGCATTTGAGTAGCCTTATTGTGGCTTCATTTTTTAACTTGCATTGTATGGATATTTGTGTATTTTGTATTTGCTGTATATATGTATACATTTATGTGTGTACATATACAGATGTGTTTTTTCTTGCTTGCTATATCTCCTCATGTTTTTCTCTCATTTTAATCTGTCTTCTGACATTTTGTCTTGGCCTTGTACCTATTAGTACAATCATATAGCTCAGTGCCTTATGACTGCTGTCTGTGAAAGGAGCTCTATAAATAAACTTCTACTTTACTTACTTTTTACTTCTGAATCATTGAATTCAGGTTTCATTCAGATCCATTGCCACAGGTGTATAAAATCAAGCACCTAGCAACACAGTAAGGTTTACAAACATTTCTCAAAGAATGGGTTGTTCTGAAGAACTTGGTGAATTCACGCGTGGTACTGTCATAGGATGTCACCTATGCAATAAGTTATTTTGGGAAATTTCTTCCCTGCTAGATATTCCACTGTCAACTGTAAATGGTATTATTGCAAGTGGAAGTGTTTAATGCATAAATGTTGCCAGTGCTGTCAACTCAGTAACTAGAATTCCAAACTTCCTCAGACATTAACCCCACCACAAAAACTTCTCCAGAGTGTATGCTTTTTAAAATTTGATTGGAAGCCCATCCTCGGCTGGCGTAACACTTTCCCAGCTGAAGACAGTTATTTTGGTCTCCACATAACCACCCAGCCTAAGGGGCATTAGCTCCATCTCTTTGAATTTTTACATTTCTGCTCTAATGCATTAAATTACACATCATCCATGTTTATAAGGCATGTTCTTACCCGATTTGCACTATACACTCATTTCTCTGGAGGGGAACCATTGTGCTGGAATTTATGATACTGCTGGAAAGTAAAACTTATCCAATTTGCTTGCTTCCTGCATGAATTATAGAATCTTGCATAATAGACCCTATTACAGGATATGGTCATAATGAAGTACACAGGTCATTCGTGTCAATGACTGACACTATTTCATATTGTATACAGAGCCATAATGTGTGAAAATGTAATGCTAGATAATAGAAGATGAGTGATGGGTAACACTGACAAAGCAACAGGTATATTAAAAGCTAAAATGTCAGTTAAATGTCCTTATGGAAAAACAGGCAATATACTAGAAAATCACAATATTTTATTTCAAAAAACGTTGAGATGAATAAAAACAGAAAATATTTACAAGAGAAAAATTCAGAAGGAATATTAGTTGTGCCATGTAATAACATGAAGTATCTGAGGATAATTCAACATACAAAGTGAAGAGAGAGATCACCATTCAATAACTACAAGTGATCTGTGCTTGACACTCTAGTTTGGAAAGGTACATTTAATTCAATGTAATTTTCCATACCAACAGAACCAACATGATATGCCATTTTGCACCATCATAAAAACTGCTGTTGTTTTATAAAAGTAGCAAAAGTGTTAAAGCACAAAAATTGACTCAAGAATAAAAGTACTTAAATGTTAAGAAAAAACACACTTTTTAGAACAGACCAGAAGATAACCACAGTAACACACACACTCAGAAGAAAGTAAAGTAAATAATGTTATTCAAGCTTGCCATCAAGCCCTTCGAAGAGCCAGTGGTAAACTAATCAGAGGTTATAAAAACAAACCAAACTCACTGCAACCCAGACCAGACCTACTATGAAAACTCTCCAGAAGTCCAATAGTCGGGTGCAATAGAGTGAGACTCAGATGTCCTCATCCGAGTCAGAGTCAATGATGTAGTTTACAGTTTTCTTGTTGCGGCTGGTTTTACTGCGGGGCGCTACTTCAACCTCTTGCTCACTGTCAGACAGCAGGAAGCTCTCGTCGCACATTTTGGTTTTCTGTAAAGGATAAAGTTAAAGCTACCCGTCAACAGGTATTGAAGACAAAAACATTATCATGAAAATAAATGGATGAAAATGAACATGAATGGCAGGTTCACTGATTGAAATGCAGGACCTTCTAGATGCCCAGGTCTCACCAACCTTAGCTGCAGTCACTTTGCGTTTGATGCGGGATCTGAGGTTATCAGAGCTGTCAGAGTCCTCACTGTCTACAGCTGGCTTTCTCTTGCGGTTGGCCTGTGACTTGGCATCAGGCTCCTGCTCGGCAGGAAGGCTACTGCTCTCAGAATCGCCGGAGTTCGCAACGATAGGTTTCTTGGGAGCCGCTTTTGAGGTGCCTTTGGATGCCGCTTTAGGCTTAGTCATAGCATCCAAAATGGACATCTGCGTGGTATCTGGAGTGTGGAAAATGCAGATATGCTACTACAGACATTAAGTCTGAGACAGAGGTTTTTTTTTAAATCCAACATTCACAGAGAAATCATAGCCTGAAAAACTAAAATGTATACTAATGTCTTTAGTCCATTTATACAAACTACATACTTGTACACAAGCCATGGTCTCCTACTCCAAAACCACACTGCAGTTCGTGATGCATTACCATCAGGCAAGCACAGTGCGGGAGCGTCTTACCAGACTGCTGCTTCTTGCTGGCTGTGGACTGCTTCTTGGTTCCTTCCTTCTTAACTTTAGACTTAGCTGGAGGTTTTGAGGAGACACCTGCACCTTCCTCATCACTAGACAGGGCTGGAACACAAAAAGGTCCCCAAATGAGTACCAACAGCAGCATGGCGATTAGGGAACATGCCCAGACGAAGCTGCTCAGCTGTGTCTGTATACATGGACCATTAGAACAGTGCTGCCAAATCTGAACAGCATTACAACTGTGCACGTGCAAAATTGAGATTCTACACACAAAGAAAAAGCAAACAGAAACCTGGGAAAGCTTTCCTTAATGTGATAAAGTAAAACTACGTTAGTGAAGATGACCAGACATGGAAAAAGTTGGTTGCTTTTACATTTACGTTTAAACATTTATAGAAATCGTATCAGTGCAGCACTAGGAACATGAGGTGGTATTGCAGCGTGTGTTAGTGGCAAGGTATACGAAATACATCAATTAAAAATGCAGCGCTAAGTATATACTAACATAGAATTTTGTCAGCCTTCTTTAGAATCTTCTTTGCAGGTACTTTCCTATGAAAGAGGAAGGAAAAAGTTAAATTTTCTCCATTTTTCTTAACACTGATGTTTTTATGCATCACTAGTCAAACTTGTCTTCCCAGATTCCTCAACTTCCTTTTAGTTAACACAGAGTTTACTCTTTCGGCTGGCAAAAAAGGACAGGTCTGCACAATTTTAATTGCCTTGATAAGCACATAAAGAGCACTTCAGTCAGCCCAGCGCCTTTCATGCCAAGGTGAGAGGCAGACTCACGCGGGCACACGAGTTTGGGCTGGAGGCGTGTCCGGCCTGCTTTCAGCTGCAGCTTGTGGGCTGGGCACAAACTCGTCATCGCTGCAGTCACTCACAGCAGTCTTGTCCTGGTCATCTTCACTGCTTGACAGATTAAGCTTGACATTTGCTATGTGGGTGGAAATTAGGTAAAAGAGTATTAAAATTATTTGACCAGACTGGATTCAATTATGATGCGTGTTTAAATTCTCTGTTGGGGTAGACAATAATAATAATTTCCACATCGTTGCAACCTATATTATGGTCGACAAACAAAATATTTGCGGAAAATGAAAGATTATATCTGGCCCACAGATTGATAATGAATTTAAAATGTCAAATACAGTCATATCCACTATTTTTGGGGCTGTGTCTTCAGCGATGGTGCTACTAAATTTCAATATTTACTAAAGTCTAATTATGGACTGACCATAAGACCAAGACTAACAGACTGATGTGATGGTGATGTCGTAACAACACTGATGCTAACCGATATATCACCCATCTCTAAAAATTAAGTAATGAGGATTCTCTCATGCAGAACACTAAATTCAACACACCAGCTGACCAACAAATGTGTTGTCATACATACATACAGACTGTAGATCAAAACAAAATTGACATAATTATGTTGCAGATGTACATGTTGAAAATTAAAAGCAGAGACTCATTTAAAACCATCCTGGCAATGATCAACAGCCATTTACTTCAAATGCAACTGTGACAACTTGATAAAATTTGTGGCGAATGAATCCTCTCTGCTCAGCATGCAGAACCAGTTAATGTAGCTGCACATCTCATTTAACTCGATCGCTTTAGGCCATTAGTTGGACTAACAGCGAAGCTAAAAAGTAGAGTTGCATGATACTGGAAAAGTCAATCCCTACGTGAAGTTTTTGCAATAAATAGTGATCTTTATTAAGGAACTGAAAATGTACCCAAAACAAACTACAAAACAACTAAATAAAATAAACTCATTATCCACCAAAAAAGTTGCAAATAAATTGGTGGCAATACCACGGGTCCTGCTTTTGCTCAACATCACCTCTTATGGAATCAAAAATATTTACATACAATGGCTCTTAGTGACCAGGTACTGTTTGGATTTCTCCTCCCCACTCATTTTATTAAATCACAAAAATGCGCCTATAAGTGATTTGAACAACTCAGAGCTCATGCAAAAGCAGTGGTGATAAACTTTAACAAGAGCTGCAAAGTTTGCTAACTTTTGTTTCCTATGACAGAGTGAAAATGTAATGTAATGGCTGGACAATACAAAGGTATGAAAAAAACCTGTATCCGTATTCATATAGCACCTCAGAGTAGTCCCAAGTCTCAGTGATGCAATTTTGGTGCTGCCTTCTGGAGCAAGATTTAGAAGAGCTCCAGAGTGGTCCTAACAAATACTAGATGCTACCAGATGATGGCAGTTAAGCAAAGATTGGCATGCATATTCCCAGAAAGGAAGAATGTGTTGGAAACGCCAGACAACGAAGTTTATAAAAAGATATCAGCTTGACAGGAAGGGAATATTATTCATTATGCATCTAGTATGTGACAATCGCTCCATCTACAACGAGAAACCATGCACCTTATGCCAAAATTCTTCACCGTTACTATTAGTGTGACAGAAAATTACAAAACACCACCATTTCAAAGGAGTGTTACAAAATGCCACCATTATTGTGGTTTGTTTGCTCGGCCTGTCGTGAAACCGTGACATCACTTTCTCTCAAACATGAACTCTTACTCATAGCTCAGAAAGGGTGTAATAAGCTTTTCCACTACATTCTACTCGGAGGCAAGACAAAATTCTTATTGTAGTGAGACTCTTAGCGCCATTCCGAGGAATGATTGAGACTCGTTACAGACAGTCACTGATCTTACTTGTAGTACAGGCAATATGAGAACTGCATGTGCAAGAATGCAATGCAATCATAACATCACACAACCCTACTAAGAACTACCTTTAGTCTTGCGCTCCAGCTTCTCCCTGGGGGCCACATCCATGGCTTCCATCTCAGAAGCAGAGTCACTGTCTGACCAGGGATTTTTTTTCTGCTTGATCACTGGTTTGAATTGCAGAGTGGTCTGCTTGACTGCCTTTGATACTGCAACCAAAAGTTTTTCCAGAATCAACCAAGATCCAAATCAGATTAAACATGCATATAAGATAACCCACTCTGAATTAACTGCATGCTAACAAGGTTAAGTTTAGAATATGACTAATACTACACATTAGTCATAGAAGCTAAAAAATACTGGCAAAACTGAGTTTCTTGAAACTGAGAGTGGATGAAATCACCTCTCTCTTTAGCTGGTGCTTTATTGGTTTTCTTGGCATGCCGAGCTGCTAAGTCGGTCTCACTATTGTCAGCATCATTATTCACAGCTTCCTCTCCAAACTCCATCTTCATTACCACACCAGTCTGCTCAGTCATCATGGGGAAAAGACCAAGAGGTAAATTACTATCACAACAACAAAAACAACATAGGAATGCATCAAATACCTCAAACCACCACTGATTTGCTCACTATCACCATTGACTGTTTTTTGCTTATATGGTCTCTTTGGCAACACTGGACGCTCTTTTCTGGCATTATGCATTTGTCTAATGCAAGTTTATTCAACTCACAGTCTTCAAGGTCAAAGCACTGCTGGTTTTCCAGCCTTCCTTTACCTGTCAGTCAGGTGTGGAGCCTCTGACCAATCAGAATCAGTAATTAACTACCTGGGAGAACTGAAAACACGGCCTGGATTTGGAATCAAGGGCCCGAGTTGAAGAACCCTGGTCTAATGGGAAGAGTTGTCACAGTGCTTTGATTTCACTAGCTTTTTTGATGTTAGCACCTAACATGTTGTATAGCTCTTGTTCCAACAATAACTTGGACTTGTTACTAGTAAATCACAAAGCTCAGTACAGCAGTACTTGACTCCTTGACAGCTATACACAAGTATTATCTGTCGGGCTTTGGGCAAAAGCACCTGCTAAATACATGTAAATTACAACACTAATGTAGCAAACTGTACATTCAGAGTAATGACCTGGCTGTATGCTGGCTAAAAAAAAATGCTTGCAGACAGTTAATACCTTTGGTTTCCGACCCCTCTTGCCGTCACCCTTGTTCACATCAGCCTTCTTGGTGGCATCGGCCTTCATGGCACTAGTCACACGTGGGATGATGCGGCGCCCCTGTGGGGTGGGCAGGGTTTCTTCTTTCACTTTAACCAATTTTGCCCGACCAGTCTTGCCCTTCACCTGCTTTACTGGCAAGGCCGCGTTCTCCTTCTCCATCACCTCCACGCGCTAGAAGAAAAGGTGTTTTGTAAGCACGAGCTTTGCAGAGGCGTGCTGCTGGTCTACGTCACTGCTCTGCATTTTTGTTTGCAGATGGCCTCTTAACTCACATCCAGTTCCTCTGTGAAGGCGGCCAGGTCCTCTTTCCATAAGTCTGAAGGGCTTTTCCTTTTCAGGGTATTCAGCTCTGTCAACTACATACAAAGGAAGCTTTAAAAATTTGAGGATAGGGAACAATCTTCATGATCACACCTAAAGGGAACTGAAGATAACCAATGAACTGAAACCGAACAGCTATATGGTCACACGGCATCGTTATATTATAACCAACTACAAACAGCAGAAAATACTTAAGTCATGTTATGATGTCATGTTAAACTAGTTAATCGTTTCAAAATTCTGAATCTGAATACAGTGGTACCTCATTATACTTCCGCTTTGGAATAAGTCCAACTTGGTATACGTCCCGTTTGGACGCAAACAATTTTGCTTGGTATACGACTTGCGTGCTAGAACTTGTATGGGTCAAAATGAGTCACGGCACCATGCGCTGACCTTGTTTACCTCTCTGGAGACAAAGCCACCACTGCCCACCAGCGTCAGTACACCAGTTGCTACCATTCAGAGAACAACCCGTGTTATAATCTAATATATATCTCTTTTCATTTATTTCTTCTAATCACTTTTATATTTATGTTGTAGGCAGTGTTTAAATTATTTTATGCAACCCCATCAATGTATATGCCAATAACAATATGATTTTTTTCCCATGGGAACAGATGAATGATTTTCCCTTTATTTATTATGGGAAAAATTTGTTTGGTATATGTCCTGTTTGGTCTAAGTCCAAGGGTTTGGAACGGATTAAGGACACATACCGAGGTACCACTGCATTTGTAATTCTATAACATGGACAGCAAAATTATAAATTGGGGTTCAGAAATTCTGCCTGAGAACATGAATGAATCATGATAAAAAACTGAACATCAGGCCAGACCTTGGCATCTCTCTGTTTGCACAATTCTTCTTTTTTCTCCTTGGTCAAATACCACATGGGCATGTTCAGCAAGTAATTGTAATCAGGGCCAGATGCGTCTTTCTCCTTCTCTTCCTCACCTTCTGAGGACTCATCCACCTCTGATGACTTGGGAAAAGCACATGTCATTTGTAAATTGCTTATTGTTAAAATGGAAATCTAACCAAAAGAGAGAACATGGAGTCTATGTAAGAGGGATACCTTTTCCTGGGCTTGTTTCCAGGATTTAACTGGATCAGAATCAAAGCCCATCTTCTGGAGCATGTGGATAAGTTCCTTCTTGGGCTTGTTTTCTGGGGTAGTAGAAAAATTTTAGTCTCAGGAAAGTGCCTTTAAACATGCACCATTAACTGTAATGAAAGTAGTGAAGAGGCAGAAAAATTACCAAGACTTACCAATGACAAGTGTGCCCTGGATTTTCTCCAGGATGAAGCGGGCCTGATTGCTGAACTTACAGCCTTCAGCTTCCAGCATCCCCACCAGCCAGTCCTTACGCAGTACGTAGTACTTCAGGCGCAGCTCAAAGAAGTCCTTCAAGATGTCCTGGACAGTGTCATACTTCTTCAAACCGCTCACATGGTCAAAGAGCACCTGCAGTACAAAAAAAGCAGACTCCTGAGACTTCCTGCTAAACTTCCAAACCACTAATCAAACTCTACACAATACGCAGCAACTGTAGCTTTTTATGAAATACATCTTGTTGCCAGTACATGGTAAAAAATTTGCATTAGTGGCAAATCACTGAAAGCTTTCAGGCTAATAAACACTAACATTCTACAAAGCCCCCAGAGGTACAATAAAGGCTAAGTCTTTACCATGGAGTGGCAGGTCATGGGGTTCTGCAGCTTGAAGACTTTATGCAGGCCAGCGGCTTCAGCCTCCAGCAGTCTTTGCTCAGTCATCTTGACCACAAAGCGCACTGTAGTATCCGTGTGGTATTCCTTGTAATCAGTGATGAGGGCTGGGACCTTCTCTGTGCCGTTCAGCATCACCTCAAGAACATTTTCCTTGTATGTCTGAGGGGAAGAAAACAATCAGTAAAGTCAATTGAAGGGAATAATAGCAGGCATCTGATTTCACCATAAGCCATCTTTGTTTTGACCACAGATTAATGTAAATCCACGACAAATTAAATATCTTTATCATCAAACTATGAAAAGGCTTGAATCATTTCAGTAGTGCAAGCGTACCTGAAACTAATTAGCAAGACCACTTGTGCTAGCTTAAGGAAACATACCTGGGTCCAGGTTTTCACTGGCAGCTCTGAGATCTCAATTGTTGTGGAGTCAACAATAGCCACCTCTCCACTGATCATATACTGGTTGGTCATCACCGCCTCAATGGTTCCCTTGAAGTCCTTGTAATTTGGAAGCTAAAAGAAAACAAGCTTTACTTTTAACATTTGGAACTGACACGTTAACAGAGTTAAAATTATTACTATGCAACAGCCATCTAAAAATGGGGGGAGGGGTGGGTGGAGCAGATGGACACCGACAGGATTCATGTGCCCAATCCCAAACTATACCCTCGACACTCCGCCTTCATTGAGTCACACTCCCGCCAAGTCACCCTCACAACACGCCCTATGCACTTAAACTGAAGGAAATTGTCAAAAGAAAGATTTGAGACAGACTTGCCCTTGCAGTGCCTTTTTAAAGTCTTCTTTACCGTAAAGAGGAACTGCATTATGTAGTAATTTGACCAAATGGATCCATCAAGAAGCTGTATTGTATTTTCTTTAGTAACATATATCAGTTGCCTTATTGCACTGAGCAATTTTAAGTATGTACACGTGTCATATTGACGATTGTACAATTTCTACCATAGCTAACTTAGTTTACATGCATAAAACATTACGTATTACTTCTATACCAAATACCAGATCAGATCTGTAGGGAACAAACAGGCAAATATGAAACATAAATTGTAATGTTGATCGAGTTTGCGTATGAACGTTTCTTCGTGTGGTTTCTAGTTCAAAAAGTACATAAAATCTCTCGTAATCGGATCATGATAAAATCTCTGTACTGACCAGCTACAAGTAACTGCTTTCTTAAGCTTTTTTTCTGCAGCGATGAATTATAACAGGTAACAGACTTTCTGTGTGTGTTTCACAGTGCTGTTAGAATCCAATTATTAAATTATCACGCTGTTCTGTTTCCTGCGCGCTAGGAATTGTGGGATATGGAAGTGGTAGTGGAATCGCACGAGCCACCATCGTTGCTGACTCGCTAAAGGAGGGCATAATCGACCACTCCCCCGTAGCCTTTGCTGCTTTGAGACACACTTCAACATGGCAACGGGTCTCGGGAACACGTAAACGAAGGCAGAGTGGTGAGTGTGTAGGGACCGGTTTGGGATTGGGCCATGGTATTCATGTGTTTCTTTTAATGACAGCAGTCAATAATAATAATAACAACAACTGATAATAACAACTGAACTAAATATCAGAACATTTATTTTTATGACAATTATCTACGAAGTGTGCAGCTTTAGGTTGACGCAACATATTTTCCGACGTGTGCTCCACTGGTGGGAGTGTGCCCAGTACAGAGAGCAGAAGAGAATTGTAAACACGCGCCCGTGAAGAAACAAAAATGACAAGCTATAAATAAGATAAATAACATAAGGCTATTTATTTTGTTTATAAAAGGACAATGTATAGAGCAGTTCTATAGGAAAAGTCAATCTTAAATGACTTCTGTTGTGATCTGGCACTATTTAGATAATAAAATTAACTAGACCTTCAAGGGGGGGTGGGGCACCCCCCTAATATAATGGTAGGGGAAACACTGCATGAACAAACAAGATTCCATGAACAGGAACTTTCATTGAGTTCCAAAGCTTTAGATTTTGAGGATATGAGAATTTCAATACTAATTTAAGCAACTTAATCTTTAATACTCAGAGATGAGATTACAAAGCCAAGACACCATAGAGAATGGAAATGAAACAGCACTGAATGGGTCACCCTTCTGCATAAGTGGAGGAGGACAAGCTCCCTGTTGTTTTAAAAGACCCACAGGCAAAATGTGCGAACATCTTACCATGGGAAGAGGATCTTCTCCGTTCAGCATGCGGTGGACGTTACTGACAATCTCACGCACATCATAGTTGGGAATACGGCTGGACCAGCCTGTGCCGATTCCCTCAGCACCATTGACCAATATCATGGGCAGAATGGGAATGTACCACTCAGGCTCAACACGCAGATTGTCATCATAGTTGTACTTCAGCAGGTTGTCATCCACAGCAGGGAAGAGCAGACGGGCTAATGGACTGAGGTAACCCAAGACAGGGGGTGTCAGATATTTCACACATACATCTAGGAAGCCTTTGAAAGCAGATTGTCCATAAATGTTACAACTAAAGGTTTTTGCCAAGCTAACCTGAGCATGGTGAAAATGTATCGGGGGCTGGCAGAATCTTTGCCACCATGCAGTCTGGTGCCAAACTGACCCAGAGGCTGCAGGAGATTGAGGTTATTGCTGCCAACAAAATTCTGTGCCAGGCCAATAATGGTCATCATGAGAGACATCTGCCAGAAAGAGTAGAGACAGATAAGCTAGTTACAATTGATGCAGCAATAACTTTACAATTATCAAAGCCAGTTGCCAGATTCACAGTGGACTGAGATCCATGAATAAAGTTACAATAAAGCAAAGCAAGGAAATTTGAGACCACAAAGTCAAGAGCATTAGAAAAATGAGAAATCAAAGTGGTGCTGAGAAATGGATTCTGGCGTGCGACAGTACGGCCCGTCTCTGGTCCACTCACCTCTCCATGATGGTAGGCAGACATTTCTGCCACAGAACCAGCAAGCTGGGCCACCTTCACCTCTCGCTTGTCATTCCTCTTCAAGCAGCAGAACAGCACCTTTCTTTGGCCAGGCTTCAGACCTGGTACACAAGAACGGAGTCAGCATAGAGATACATGGAGAAGTTTTAATGTGCTGAATCATGATGCCATCTGGTAGGGAAAATAGCCATTACAGGCAAGAAATTCAATTTTTTAAAATGCCGAATTTTCTCTTTGGTACATTATTTGTACTTTTATCAACTTAACACTTCTTGTTGTACTTAAAGCAATACTTCATGCCAACCATGTAATTTGGCCTTAAACCTCTGAAACATTCACTGCATTGTTTTGAGCTATAAAAATATAAAATGTAGCCAAAGAACCTTGAAAATACAACTTACCATCGACCAGACATGGGATAGATCTCTCATTGTCAGAGTTTGAGAACAACACAAGTTCTTTGTTGACAAAGTCATTATATGAAAGGAACTTAGTGGTCTGACCATACAGATAGTCCTACGGAGTGAGGAGAAGAAGGGAATGTTTGATGAAAAAAAACTGGAAGCCACCCAAGTGTACCAATGTTCAGGTTCAGGCTTGCAATGGACGATTTCTCACCTCTGGTATGTTGTGCTCCCGTCTCTGACGCCTGTCGACCATAAAATTGGTCAGCCACTCTTTGCGTTGCTCAATCATCTTCTTACTAAAGGCCTAATTAGAAACACATCAAAACCAATAAGCTCATGACCTACACATGCTTAATATGTAGCTGAAGCACAAGAAATGATCAGTAGTGCATTTTTCTCAGTACATGGACTCAATGGTTGCAGACTCTAGCCCTTCACTGGCTCCTTCTGAAGTATTCCTAAGCGGGGTACTTAAATTACATCTAGCAAAATATCAAGCTGGCTAAATGAGCTAAACTACTTTTGTCTGTTAGATTAATTACAGTTTCAAAAATAAGCCCTATGTTAACACAGTAAAACAGATACTAGATATTTTAGTGCTCACCAGGGTGATTGCCTCATCATCAGCGGGCCCAGAATATTTAAAAGGAATGCGATGTCTCTCCATGTCAGAAAAGTACTCCTTCGCTTCCTTTGAAGTGCTGGTACCCAGACCTACATGAGCAAACAAACGTTTTGAGTCCAGGGAAGTACAACTGTGGGGGCACTAAATGTGGGGTGCTAATTACTAAGTGAGCCACTGCCAAAACTATATACTTATCCCACTCAACAAATCACAATTCACCCCTCCATGTGAACAATAAGGAAATTATTAAAAGTAGATGCTTACACAGCCAGCTGTACTACCACACAGGGTTTTATGACAAACCTTTGTAGTACTTGATTTTCCAGGACTTGAAGTTGGGATGGTTTTCTTTCCACTCTGTGAACTCTGGTATACTGTAAAAGGACAACTCCTCCTTCTTATTAGACACCTGAAACAATATTTTAGATGATTTCCTTTAAGGATGGTCCATATTATGTGCAATTTATAAATGTACTACTTCATGACTGTAGTATTGCAAATTCCTCATCTCTACACTGAACAGTCACAAGGATCTTAACACAAGATTACCGATCTGCATTAAAATGCAACTGCCTATATCCCTTCCATTTCAGCAGTTGCACAAAGGCTAAATACATGCTTATTGAAATGCTTCTTAGATTCACACATTTTGGAAAAATACCTTGATAATGGGTGTGATGAACTCCTCCAAGAAGTTGTGACGCAGCAGGGAGGGCCAATTATGATGAATGAAGTTAATGAGGAGTCCTTTGATATGAGAGCCATCTTGATCCTGTCCAACAAGGAGAGGATGCAGCCAGAATGTTCATAAAATTGAAATACCCCAGAGGAGTTGCTTTTAGCATTCATTTCATAACTTCGCATTTAATTGCAGAGATATAAGACATTATCATAGAGCTAACCTGATCTGTCATGATCATGAGCCTGCCGTAACGCAGGGTTTTAAGGGATTCTGGGTCACTATAGTTCTTCCTGTATTGAAGACCCATGATCTTGATGATATTGTTGATCTCAGCATTCTCCATGATCTACAGAGGCAAGGAGAATGGAAAAATACACTTACGCTTACTTTTTTTGCGTTAAATGGAACAAGCATTAAGTTGAGGAATTTCAATAACTAAAATAAAGTTTAAAGCATTGAGTGTTTTTCACTTGAGCAATACATCCTTAATGTTGATTATATTGATTATAAATTAGCACTGAACACATTAATAAAGCCCTTACATGAAGGGTTAAAACAACTGGCCTGAACCTTAAAAACACGCTCATCCTCAGTAAACTCAGCTGAAATTAGACTGACAATCAGATTTAAGAAATCCTGGTCTGAGCAGTGAAATTTATAGAAAATGCTTCATAAGACTGCCAATATATACACTGAAAAGTGAATTAGCATATAAATGCTGACATGATTCTTATGGGCTATAAAATACAAGTCAGTGCTTTTGGCATTTTTATGTTCCAGTCCTGAGCACCCTGTATGACCAGTATCTCATTAATTAGATGGAGAGGACTGGTTATACTTTCAAAAATCAAACTTCAAAGGGTAACGACGACTTAAATATACAGCAGTAGACAAATCTAGCAATTAACAGGAAAAAAAAGCTGGACAACTATGTTTGATGAGTAAAATTTATTTCCATAGAATTGGTGTGGGTGAATTTAATAACTCAAATTTAATGAACCCCCTTCACTCAAGTTCCATTTAACTATGTGTTGGGAAATATAGCTTTCGAGGTATTATAAGAAGAAACCCTCTCATAACTAACCTGCTTGTGAGAGGCCTCCCGCACATTGAGCATTTTACCACGCAGAGGAAACACTCCATAGCGATCACGCCCCACTACACTCAGCCCAGACACAGCCAGTGTTTTGGCCGAGTCTCCCTCCGTGAGGATCAAGGTGCAGCCGCTTGAGTTTTTACCGCCTGAAGATAAAAAGAAAATGATACCATACAATTTTAAGGAGCTAAAAATTCAAAATGAACAATATCATCTGAATATGAGTAAAAATATAACACTTTATTATGCCCTTATTGTTATTGAAGTCTTTATAATATAAAGCATTTAACTCTCAGATAGGTTATCTTCCATTTAACTTCAACATACGTTACAAATGAACTATGTTAATATAAAAGTTGTTTTTGTGTCAAGTATGACTTTCCATGCGCATGGGAAAAATCCATATGACAAAATCCATATCTCATGCTGACTGCCCAGCTCTTGTTACGTGTGACCAAACAATTTGATTAAAAGTCACAGCAAAACAAATTTTGCTTGGTCTTTACTGTATAACTATAAAAGCATTATCAAGGCCCAACTCTAAACCAAGCCATAACTAGGGCTGAAACCAACTATGACCTCACAATTCAATCCGATTTCAGTGGCTGATTTGATTAAATTTCAATTCAACTCAGTTTTGCTGAAACATTTTTTTTTTTTTTTTTTAAGTCCTTCAAATCATAAAGATTAAAGTCAGACATTAAAGGTCAACGTTAATCTTTTTTTTGAGCCAGGTTCTTACTGAAACCACGAAATTTCTTCAAGTGCATGTACATAAGTGTGCCATATACAATGATCAGCCAATCATGCAATATAGAGGTCAACAAGGCTGCCATGTCATTGAAGTGTAAGAGAATTATGCAAAAATATGAAAGATTCAAATTTACAACAATGATGAACACAGTGGCTACTGCCAAAGCTAAACAAATAAATGTATAGAAATATCAGCACTAACCCAAAGCTTACCAGCGGGTCTGGCAATACTGAAATTAGTGGAGGCTTAATATTGACTAATTTTATCATCTTACCAATATATTGGCGAGCCCTGCTATCAGGCCATTGATACTAACATGCATTATGTATAATATTGGCAATTTTAAGTTCCATACCTGCATCGTTGGCATCATCCAGCTTAGGTACACCCTTTATCTTACTGTGTTTGACAGCAGAACACTTCTTGTTTAACTGCGTTTGGGCCTTAAACTTGACCCAATTCATGATGCTCTCCACAATCCCACAGTTGGTAGCCTGGAAGACAATGGGAGGCAAGGGTCTGTTAAAAGAGTCCCGTTACAGCAAGGGCATAGGCAACAAGGATCAGTGCAGCCACATGCAGGCAAACAGGACCTCTGGGCAGTGGGAACTCACACTCTTGATGAACTTTTCACTGAGCGGGCAGGTGGAACCAAAGGTCTTCTGCTGCAGAGTCATGTTCTCTTTGGTCTGGGAGTCAAAGGTGGGATTTTCAATCAGGCAGTTGACAAACAGCCAAACATGGTTTTTCACCTGGGAAATAAGCACAAAACAACATTATCACCTGCTGGTTTCACTCACCGAAGGGCTCTTCAGGGGCTTGCAGGACATAGTACCTGGAAAGGCTTTACAGTCACACCAGCCTTGTTCTTTTTCTTCACTACTTCAATAAGCTTGGTCACAACTTGGTCCACCACATAGTCAATATGTCGCCCACCCTGATGAGAGGGGAAGCAGTCAGATATAAAAGTGTCCAGTAACACAACTTCAATAACCACTTATCCAAGTGAAAAGGCCATGCCTGTTTCAAGAGTACACAATGGACAGGTCATTTCAGAATGCATTGTGAAGCCACGGTCCATTCGGGCTGGCACCTTGGTTGTAGCGATACTGTTAACGAAGCTGACTTGCTGGAAGCCCTTTTCACTCATTGTCAGGCACACCTCCCAGCGCTCGTTCACCATCTCATGCACCACCGTCAATGGGGACCCCAGTTCGTCCACCTTGTTTTTCAGGTACAGGTCCACATAGCTACGGAAACCACTGACCTGAACATAAATACAGATGGGTAAGTCATACAATGAATGTGTCACAATGCATCCATTATTAGCATCATTAATTATTCTTATATTAATTAGAAACCAAATACCCAAAATATCAGGACTTTCTACCTCAAGTTATTTCATGTTTCATATCTAACAAAAGTAGCATACATCAACATCAAAACTGCTGGGGTATTTTGACCTCCTTTAACCGCCAACTGTAACATACTTCGGCAAATTACATTTTTGTTTTCACTAATGGGCTATCATGTTAGCATACCATTCACCCTTCATGAAAACAATGGGACAGTCAGTAATCCTCAGAGCTGCAGAGTTGCTGTCATCGCAAAAAAGCCATACGACCCATAATACAATCGTAGTATCATTGTACATTTACTTTCTTTTTGTTTTCCTCATCAGCCACCAGGAAAAAAAAACCTCAGTGGCAAATGTACTTGAAATAAAACTGGGTGATTTGTATAAACATTAATGTAAATTCATACAGTTGTTAAAAAGCAGAAATGTTTGATGGACATCAGCAAACAATACACATTTTAGCACAATATTGAAATAAATACCAAGAAAAACTCATTTGAAAAACTGTTTATAAAGATTATATCTGTTTATCCAACATTTTATAATATTCAGACTGCATCCAAAAATTGAGCTTTTCAGAGTAGCCACTCACATTTTTATGGTTTAGAGTGTCAGATTCACTGCTGTAACTAACACTAATAGAACATTAGCGCAAACAATAGGGCTGCATACACTGTTTCACGTCTTGCTCGGCCGGTAAAGGAGTGTGACGTTCATTGAAGTGGGAAATGGAAGTTCTACAGTTATTGACAAATTATATATGGGTATCCCCTGCTTTAGGAACAAAAAACTGAGGAATTTTAAGCATTTGCCCCTTTGCTTATACCTTCCTCAAACATATTCAAATTGAACTGCAAATGCCACAAAAATTCTTAAAACAAGATGCACAAACAAGGTGGAAGAGTACGTTATGAATGTCTCTAATAGCCTTATTACAAATTTTTTGGCATACATTTTCCCCATTTGTATTTATTAGTTCAAAGTAAAAATATATATTAAAATATTAAAGTAAAAAGAGCTCTTGTGCAAGAATCCGTATCGTATCAGCAGTTGTATATCACCATCGGATCAGAACTGAAAAAATGTGGCTCAGCCCATTACATTATTAGTACTTTACACTGGCCAGATAACTACGTCATCTCTGCTTTTACTACATGTTTGCATTGTGTTTTTGGTGGTTTTGGTGTTACTTGGTATAATTTGGCAGGTTATTTTTTGAATCTGGGAACACTCAAATGTTTCCCACATAAATAATGGTAATAGCTTCTTCACCATTTTCGGCTTACGAAAGGTTTCACTGGAACGCTCTGCTTTAGGACAGTGGGGGGAAACATATACTTTAAAAACAAATCCATCTAACGTACAAGATGGGCACAATAAGTTTGAATTCCTTATAAACATCATAGAATAGTAGGCGCTACCCTTCAGCCTTAAATACACACACATACTGCTAGCGGTTCTCCATGAAGCCCATTGCTATACTTACAGGCAGCTTCTTGCCATTGAGGAACACTTTGACTCCTTTTGTAGCGCCAGCGACATCATAGGCCCTGCGAGTCATGAGAGCCACTGTGTCCTTGTCCAGTATCTGCATTTTGAACTTGGATAGGTCTGGCTGGAAGGTGATACAGGTGAACTCCTCACCATCAAATGGCTTGATCTTGGTCTCATCAGCCCGCCCCATGTTGTCATACCAAGTCTGCATTGAATAAAAGAACAGGTCAGAACTACATCATATGACGAAGCCTCTTAGAGCAATACATTTTAGATTATTGATGGAGTGATAAGGAAATTTCCGGCTAATATAACTATTTCGAAGTCTGACACCGATACCGATTGTTTGGGAGGTTTTGCTTAAATACGTTTAAAGAGACCGTCAACTCAAATAAATTAAAAAAACACATTCCAAACATATGAAAAAGTATTTTCTTGGCAAGAAAACAACTCTGGCATACAACAGTCCCAGAGCGCTATATTTTATAACTGTATACATCTTATAACAATTACAACAGAGAAGGGCTGATCATCAAGTGTGATGAACTGTCTGAGTAATATCTTTTGATTTCGCACTGTTTGCGCTGAATTTTCTTTTGACATCAAATGCTTTCGTTACTGACGAATTAGTGTTATTCCTCAGTGCTGCAGCCTTCTTTATTGGAACGGATTTGTTTTGCAGAAACTCTACATATTCTTCACTGCCTCGCCTTAAGGTGAGCAATCAAATTTGTTGTGCTGTGATGTTTATTGTGTTCCTTGTGAAATTTTAGCAGAGTGATGATGAAGTTTGAGTAAACATTAGGCATCCCCCCCACAGAGAAATTGATGAAATCAGCTCTTACCTGCTTGAAAGACTTCTTGGAGTCCCGGCAGGCTGTCTCTACAGTGAATTTGGTGCTGAAAATGTTGCATAGCTTCGCACCATACCCATTACGCCCACCTGAAATAAAAACAAACGTTGTTAAGGCTCTGGAAATCTATTTGCAGACACAAACCAGCACAATCCAAAGGCTTGCCTGAGAAAAGCCCAAATTAACAAAAAAATTATACATGATTTTATACAGTAAAAATTTCAAGAGATGCCATGTCTCTAGCTTTATTATGAACTGCGCTAATGGATTAAACGGGTATAGGTGATAACTGGTGTTGCTACAGGTTATTATCCTATGCTGTGTTATAACCAGTCAAATAAATAGAGCATAAAATAAACTTCCTGTGCAGTGCATTATGTCTAATGAGCAACTGAATGGAAGAAAGCAATAAAACTGCCAGTTTTTTTTTAACAAAACAGTGGAGAGTAATGGTCATGAGTTTGATAACAGACAAAAACAAAATGTTTTACAATAAGTTTTCATCATTCCTCAGAGCAGCACTATCTCCAAACCCATTTAACAAATCGCATCCATATCAATCAACCTCGCCCCACACAACCCCCAATACTCTCCTGTACAACAGACTCTAAAGCATTTCCTCTTTGTTTAATGTTTCAATCTAGTGATTATTATCCTGTTATTTCTATCAGTCCTCAACGTCCCTTAGTCATTAAAAGTGTTTTTGATTTAAAGTGTGATTTAATCTCAGTGATGATTCAATGACATTTATAAGTGCACAATTTACCATGAACGATACTGCCTTTACTGCATTACTGTACTGGCATTGAGATACCTAAAGTAGTATCGGTACTAAGGTCATAATTTTGGTACCGTGACGACACCAATTGCCATCCTCACCAGTAACTTTCTTTTGGTCATCATCGTAGTTACTTGATGTGAGCAGCTGCCCAAAGATCAAAGCAGGAACATACACCTTCTCCACCTTGTGCTCCACCACAGGAATTCCCTTCCCGTTGTTCCACACACTGATGGTGTTGTTCTCGCTATAAAATATTATACAGTTTGTCAATGGCTTTAACTCGTTGACCTTTTCAGAAGTGTTACGGTGATAGCAGTTTGAATAACCCTTAAATAATGATATTTGCGAGCGGCAAATTGCCGATGCCAAATGTGTACAATCTGCAAAATATCTATCCACCTTAGTCAAATTATACATAAACAAGTATTAAAAGTACTTTTCACTAACAATGCAGATATCATTTTGCGCAAAGCATGTTTCCAGAGAAATGCCCCTTACTGGACACATACCTTCACCCCCCCAATTGAAAAGGAAGATACTCACGGGTCAATGTTAACTTTGATGCAGGACATGCTTTTGTCTCGCTGCTTGTTGTCTGCCGCATTAACTGCAGTAATAAATTGGACAACATTAAATGCATCTCACTGGCCATGCACTAATAGTCTAATATCCCTGATCATGTTAGATTATGAAGTGCTAATATACTCACTTATATAAGTAATTTCATATTTTGCCACTGTTCTTTCATTTACGTTTAACCTATCAACATCCACCATGTCAGAGTCACTCACCAAGGATTTCATCAAAAATCTTGTAAAGACCAGGAACAAAGCTCACATCTCGGCAGTTCATTCCAACATCTTCATCAAACACCCACATTTGCTAAACACAAAAACGATGAACATCAAAACAACTTTAACCACAAGCCCCAAAAGCAGGACTCACGATCAGCAGAGATTCAGTTGTAAGAAAATTCTATGCCAGTATAGTTTTACATCATTTTTAAGGGACCAAGAGTCAATGAGCACTTTGAACACATCCAGTAGTATGAAAGTGTGCAGGTCTGAAACATGGTCACCAGGTGGTGGTCCGGATGGTAATGGACGCCTACCTGAGTGACTGGCTCCACGGAGCCAATGTAGGTATCTGGCCTGAGCAGAATGTGCTCCAGCTGAGTCTTCTTCTGATAGATCCTTTCCACAGACAGACGCTTGTCATCCTTCTTCGTCTTGTTCACGACTTTGTTCTCAAATAGAGCCTGGTCAAAACAGGTCCACCACGACAGTCAAAAACAAAGATCACTGAAAAATCTTGCAGCCAATTATATTGTTTCTACTAACCATCTGTAATTATAGATTCTGTTCCACCCGGTTTATTTTATTCCTTTTATTCAAACAGAACAAAAGATGCGCGCTCAATACGCGGAGTTACAAGCAGACTGCTAGACACTAAATATGATAGTGATACATCATGTATCGGCCGATACATCCGGTTCAGCTAGACTGAGGAGTGGGATACAGTTATCCTGGGACCGAAAACCCGAGATGCCTTGATTGAGTCAGGCAGCCACGTTACACATTTTAGGAGAGCTTTCAGTATTGTTCCCATTTAAGACAAAGGGGGTTGAGAAGCTTCCCTCCAAAAGTTGCCGACACAATTTCCTGCCTTCTATTAGAAATACCAAACTCCTCAGAATGGCCACAGTGCCCTACCGGACATCAAAACTCATTTTAAAACAAAACAAAGTTCAATTATATTTGTTTTAGGCAGAAACAGCGATTTTCTTCCCCCCACTCTGACTAACCTACCTTCAAAGGACCTTCGGATGTCATATTTGCCAAGTTTTCCTTTCAACTTCAGTATAAAAAATGAAAAAGGCTATAGATCAAAACAATCTCCGTTACGTAAAAACAATTAATATATAGAATTCTCAAAACACTACGATGATCAAACACTGCCAAGCCAGGCGGCTACGACCAGACACCCAAACGCGCTATTCACGAAGTGCTGTAACGATTCCTTATTTGAAAATTTGAAAACTTTACGCTCCGACAACCGTACAGCCAATCAGATCGCTCGAGGGGGCGGAGATTTTTTAAATTACCCAATCACCGCCATTCTGTCATTTTGTCCTTCATCGTCGTCTTGTCCCGCTCAAATAAAATCCTTCGAGGTGGAGTCCAGCGAGCCAAGGCGGTACCGCGTTAGTGTAAATACACAAGTACTAATGTACAAACGTCATGCAATGTTTTCAACCCGAGATAGAAGTCCACTTCAGAATGTGTTTAAGCACGTATGTACAGGAAGGTTTTGTATGGTTACAGTTTCAGGTGCAGTTAAGCTGACGTAGAAAACCATACACTTGCACCCAGCAAAAAGATGTTTTTTGTACAACAATTTACTACCCGTTTCTTTTGTTTTTACTCAGATTTATTATTGCTCCATCCTTCCTGTACTCTGAATCGCGAATGAAATGCACCGATGGCAAGCCTTTTAAACTGTAGATATGAGCCATATAGTCAAAAGATTTATTTATTTAATTCTTAACTGTATAGATGCTGCAAAATTTTTAATCATAACTTAAGAGGTCAGCACGTATTCCTAGAGCAGCTGGGGTTAAGCGTTTGATCAAGGGCCCAATTGTGAAATCATTCTGCATGCAACAGGATTTGAACGATTTAATCACAGACACAAAGGAGTCCCAACAGTCAGAGCCATACAGACACTACTGTGTCTGTATTCTTTGTGCATTTTCACATGTATTTATAAATAATATTTATTTATTATAGTTTATTATTTTCTTGCAAATAATCTATGGTTACAGATATAATGAAATGTAAAGCTCTTTGGTTGGCATTTCCAACTGATGCTACAGTTTTTGTCCAGCAGATGGCACACTGTACTCTAACAAGCAATCCACCTCCTCTTTTCTCCCCATTCCTTCACTTTAAGTTAAATATGTCACAGCCTTATCTGTCCATCCATCCTACCATGTATTTCCATTCACTCCCCCCAGTATAATACTGCAGTGAGTCTAGAGTCTACCCCAGTACACATAAGACATAAGGCAGGGAACACAATGAATGGTACACTATTCTATCATGGAACGCTTATGCAGAATCACACACAGCAGGCAATGTTTTTGGACTGTGGGTAGAAACCAGAATAAATAGCAGAGACATGCGGAACTATGGGGAGGACATGCATAGGTGCTGCCTCCTAGAGACATGGACTGGAATGACAGCACCTAGGCCCTCTACAGAAAAGGGCAAAGCAGCCTTTTCATCTCAAAGAGTCTTATGTGCTTTGGAGTGTGCAGCAGACTGTTAAGCATGCCATGCTCTGTCAGCCTGTTGGGGGTGTGAAAATGAGAAGAAGGAGGCTACAAAGCAGAACCAGCTGATTAAGAGGGCCAGCACATCAACCCTGATGTTATGGAGCTGAACAATGTTTGTTCAGCTCCATGATGTATGTTCAGTCACTGACTCATCTCCCAAAAATCCCTGTAGATGCTGTTTCTTACCCACTGACATACAACTGTACAACACTACCTCTTCTAAAGGCACTTATGAATGAACATTGAATTTGAACATGCCTATTTGCACAACAGCCATCCTAGCACTATCTTTAACATACTGCACATTGCTAACACAATCCTTTTAAAATTTTGTATAATTTTGTTATTGTTTCTATTTAGAGATCTATTGTCTAATTCTACTCATGGTATTCTTTGTTGTTCTTAATTCTACCTAAATAATCCTTTGTTATATGTATCTCTTTCCTGTAATGCTGGACAAAAATAATTCCCTGCACAGGGATCAATAAAGTCCTGTTTAATCTTGGGCTGCTTGGGTTAGTGATTGTATTTCGGGTTTCATGTGACGGATGAAGTACATTTATCCATTATGGGATTACTTATCCATTATGGGATCACTTATGCAGAATTGGATACCAATCCAGAAGATGCCCTTAATATTGTTGTTTGGTGCATTGAATAGTTTCATGTTTGGCACATGCGAATATTAATTGTCAGTGTGAAATCTGTAACATTTCCTAAACAAAACTGTAGAAAACAATACAACTTGTTCATTTAATTTAGGAGTTTGAATCATTTTGAGGTCATTAATGGTTTGGACAGCACTCATTCAAATAGTGAACGATTTGAAGTAAGTGAAACCAGTCTGAATTAATGTATAAAATCCTCTTTTCTACAAACAGCAGGTGTTCTTTGGTGCCCATCATTCTAAAATTAGGCTGCTGTTATGTCTTATTCATCAGTCTCCAGATTGGTTGTTATTTACAGTAGCGAAACAGTGAGAGATGATGTCAAGAGCGAAGTGTGTTCCTTGGGGTCTGGTATAAAGGTGAAATGTTATATAGCCAGCATTTGTATAGCTGGGTGATCAGTGAAGCATTCCAGCAGCTTCTCTCAAGGACTAAAGCTGGAAACCTTCTTTCCATGGGTTTGGTTCCATTACCACTTCACCTGCTGCATTATAAACTGTGCAAAATGTATGTTTTATGTTTTACATACAAAACAAAACCAAGGCTAGTAAACAACTGCAAAGGATTTAAGCTGTACATATTAAGATCTTATTTCAATCCATAAAGACACAGTCTGCATCCAAAATCACACACTACGTGCTGCAAACTTTAATGAGGAAGAAGTACATACTATGGCACTGGTCACTTGTGCGATTCCGTAGTGGGTACAAAAATTTTGTACACTTTCCAGATGCACTACGTTACCTTTGAACTGCTGCCGTTTGACCTTTAATGACAGATGTCCTGCATAAGAACAAATACAGAACAAATCTCAGTTACATCTAGGATTGTGGGATTGAATAGCATAGAGTGTTGGTAGGCGTTGGATTTTGACTGGATGCAGAGGGCCATCCAGGACCTTTTTGTGCACTAAGCGATGCTTACTATGGTTTCAGACACACTGTTATGTCTCCTATACTATTTTGGTAAAGTATATAGTGTGGAAGTGTGCGATTTCAATTGCAGCCACAGTATTTGCTCTGAAAGGAAGTGCATTTAAAGCCAAATTTAATAAAAACACAGAAGCTCTGGCACCTAAATGTCCTATAAGCTTAAGTCTGGCAATTTATTAAAATATTTTTGTAACATGTTATCAATAGCGACCTACCTAAAAAAAAATCATGTTTACATTCTTATTACATTCTTCACATTTATGTATAGACTACTGTGTTAATTACCACTTAATTAAACTGTGTCTAATGTTCAGTTCAAATGATTTGTCATCCTTTTGAAATGATCATTTTTGCTGTGATAAGATAGGGTTTATTGAAGGTTGCCCATGTTCAGTGAAAGGGTAACTAGGCATTTCAGGCCCAGAAGCTACAAATCCAGACCAAGATTTAGTTTCTACCAACCACTTGAGTTCCCTGTGACTGTGACTCTTTATGCTCAACTGGTTGGTAGAAACAAAATCTTGGTCTGGATTTGTAGCGTCTGGACCTGAAATGCCTAACGTTGCTAGAAATGGATCCTTTTGGAAGCTATGGATGAATTATGGACCATGCAGCCCACAAGAGGGAGCCTGCGTGTGACAGGATGACTGGGGCAGGAATGAATGACAATGGGGTCTACAGGGTCCACGTCTGACTGCTGGCTTCTCACAGGTAAGTGTCCTTTCAGCTTCTTGGAAGAACACTAAGGCAAGCTCCAATGTGCCCTCTGATTACCGAGTTACGAAGGTCACCACAGCTCCTTACTCACAAAGGGAAACATGAGCACGCTGGGACATGGGACATGGCTATTGGATGAACCCGGAAATCTGAAAATAGCCGCCCATCTGGAGCTGCTGATGTGTGTCGGCAGAAACAGCTGCTTTAGATGCCGCTGCCTGAAACTCCATTCTCATTTATTTAGGGATTTACTTCAGGGCCTCGAGCACTCTGACTGGCCTCACAGCTGTGTACTGGAACAACCAGTCATTTTGGGGCTTCCAGGAGCCAGGTAAATATTTCCTCTTGGAAGGGGGGGGGGCTGAATGCCACTCCTGGTCAGGTAAGAGGTAACAAGACAATTATCATCAGGGATGGCAGTGAAAGATGCTGCTACACAGAGAACTATGGGCACTAGGTCCTAATCAGCCTCAGGGACCTGATTTTGATCTCTGGCCTCTAGTAAGTTGGCATGATCTGATAGAGCATTGGATGTGCTTGTCAGTAATGACCTAGTTATTTGCAATGCTTAATTTGTTCTGGATCCTGCTGGAACTCATTCTGGGACCTCCCTGTTTCTGACTGTCTGTGTTCAGGCACCTACAGTATTTGCACCGATCTGGCAGGTCTATGGTTTAAAAAAAACAAAAACATAAAAAATAAAATAAACATGTATTTTAATTTACAGACCAATATTCACGCAATGTCATTTCCGGTATTAATTTAGATTTATTCTTAAAAATACACGGCATGATTTCAGCACGGTGCTTTGTACTCCTTCCGGGACCTACCGCCACCTCATTACCCCTCTGGATTCATATGCCCTTCGCAGTCTGGCACCTACTGATTTACAAACTGAGCCAAATCTACAAATGTCTACTGTGTTATTAGATGTTTTGCTGTCAAGACTCTTCTGGTTGAAGAAATTGCTGGTGACATTTAAGCAGAAATCGTACCTTGTCGCCCATTTAAAGGTTAGCCAGCCCCTTTGTGCGCTTAATGTGGGAAAATCCTGCAGGCACAATGGACAGGAGGGGGGGGGGGAGCTGACCCCTTTCTGAAGGGCAAAAGGAAACAATAGCCTGGTTTGTTTTTTTCCCTAGGCATGGGCGATGCTTTCCTGCAGAGTTTTCCCATCAGGGAGGTGGCTCTGATTGCATGATTCCTGTCTCACCTCACATCCCACTCAACATCTACGTTACCTTTACAAAATGCTTGTGGGTATTTGTGGAACAGCGGGCTTGGGGGTGTGTATGGGTCACTATATTGGGAGGTTAGAGAAGATCAGGTGACTTGGAGGATTGGCCACATTCAATTATCTGTTTCTGATACCAATCCTAGTCCTTGTATCCACAGTGGATGCCTGACACCACTGTTTTCCCCCTTTGATTCATGTTTTCAATTACCTCAGTGTTTCTATTAACAAGGTTCCAGGCAAATAAAATACCCAATCCTCTTCCCATCACAATGTCACAAGGTTATGTTTGCCATCCTGATTGGAGCATTTCTTACGATGCATTGTTCATATAATACAGTTATCTTTTTAGGCAGAAATAAAACCTTTAGTTTTGCTTCATTATGGGTTTATGTCCATTGTTAGTCTTCATAAGGCAATAATAGTTGTTTGTGCCGAGGAGTATGTTGATAAATTTCATAATTTGGCATATTTTGTCTGAATAGATAAGTGATTTAAGTTCATTTGGGGGTCACCAGCACTGAATCAAGTCCGCCCGACCTATCGTTCCTTCCTGAATATGTTTTCCTATGTCGTGTTTTGCTTTTGATGAAAAATTCTGCAGTGGCCAAAAATTAAATAAATGGGAGGCACACCATTCATAAAATCCAGGGCTGCTCTGATCTGTTCCGGAGACAAGGAGAGAGCAAGATGGTGCTGAGTTTGTGGGGGAGAGAACTATTGGCTTTCATAATTTTTTTACTCTGCCAACTCTGCCATGTGAGCCATTCTGCCAGGCTGCCCTCTGTCGACATTGCTGCAACGCTGCGGGAACGTTCACCGAACCACTCAGGCTGCATGCCGCCCCGGCCTGCGGGGGATGCTCCTTCTGTCATGCGGCTACTTTGATTGGAATAGGCAGGCTTGACAGACACAGTGCTTCAGGCCCGGAAGAGTGTGCGGCTGGAATAGTCCGCCGACCTGCTTCCAAGCGAAACTCAAACAGAGGCCAGAGTCATCCATAAACAGCAAGCTACACAGGGACTGTCATTATCAACTCCGCACATCAATCAATGCCTATCAGTCAGCTTGAGGAAAGTGGGGATGCAAATAGTGATGTCTTATCAACAGAGCGTTGCCTTGTCTGTGTTTCTAGACTCAAAGACTTGAAATCAAAGAGTAAAAATGAGCTGGATATGTTATTACAATTTTGGTCTGTTATCACACTGGGGTCATCTTTAAGTTCAGATATATGAATGGAAAATGTGAATTTGAACACATACAGGAATAACAAGTGTTTTTTTTTTACTATGAATGAAGCCACAAGTCTAATTGGATACTCTTTGGTATTGTTATTATTTATTTTTAAAGTCCCTGGTTTTTTTTTTTTTACCTTAAAGGCAAAAGGGGGATTGTATAATGCCTGGCTTGTGGCCATTAGCTGTGTGGTGCACTCAGCCTGCCAGAAGCCTGGTTCAACCTTGCGACACCCTTTGTTGCGGGGGGGGGGCACTGTGCTGGGGAGCTTTTCTGAAGGAGCTGAGGCTGTCATGTGAGGCGCCTATAGCCCTCTGATCCCAGAACGGTTAATGTTGGGTAGTCGAGTGGTGCCTTTGGAGAGGTGAGGTGTTGAAGGCAGTGCGGTAATGATTTAACAAGGCTCTTAGTTCATACCTGTGATAGTCAGGCTGCAAAATAAAAGAAGCTGGTGTCATTTTCAGCTTCACGAGCCAAGCAGCAGGTGAAGACCGTCCTTTCCTGTATCACAGCATTTCAGTTACTCCTTCCTCTTGGACAGCTGCTCCCCCAAAGGCTTTGTCCTGGTTTCCATTTTGATGAGGTTGACATCATTTCTTAATTAGCGCATGGATGTTCGTAGGTTTATTTTCATCCAAGGTCCCACACGCCTGACAGGATGGGAGAAACACTTGGATGTAATGCCCCATCTTTCCTTGATGGACATCATGCGTTAGTTTGAAATTATAATTGGGCATCAGGACCGGGATGATACTGCTGGATGTAAGAAAGGAGAGGGACGAGGAAACTGTGTCCCTGTTCCCTTTGCTGTTGTGAAGTGGGCATCTAGCCTCCACAGTTATCGGAGAGAAAATTCAATAAGTACCTCCATCAACCGCCCAGCCCACCCCCACAACACCCGGAGCGTCGGACTGAGGCAGGAGTGAAATACGGAACGCCGTCACAAGAGGGCCGGTGGGAAATGGAATGTCCCCCATGCCACGCCGGTGTATGTTACATTTTCATGTGAGTCCTTGACAAAGTCAGCGCTGCCGAACCCCAGGGGACAATCTGGGCAAGTGCCCAAGGAGATCATACACCTCTGGCAGAGATGTTTGTGCAGCCAGGGTAGGATCATGGTGCCTGACAGAGTGAGGGACGGATTCCCCTCAGCAGAGAGCTGCCAAGCTCTGCACCTACAAAGGCATCCAGCGAATAACGAAATCAGCTGCTCGCCTGTGGAGGTGACCGGGACTGACTCCCCTCAAGGCAGCACCTAATGGAAATATAATCGTGTTTCCTGCCTATTTCATCTGCATACGAGTGTTCTTCCCTTTTTCCCGTCCGTATCTGATTTCCAGGGAAAGATATGGATACAGTCACGTGATTTTCATCTGCTGAGCAGATCTAAAAAAAAAAAAAAGTTTAGTGTCTGTGTGTAAATCGCTGGCATTTTTATTTCCAGAGACAAAGTCAATCTTGAGGTAGAAATTTGCAGCCTACCCATTTACTGAAGAGATAAACTGTATTACACCACAGCATAAACGGAAAAAATAAACTTAGCGAATGGGAATAGTGTTAGTGTGAAAGTACATTATGGAATCTGAAAGCCCTATAATTTTATCTGTCTTCCACTAGCTTTAGCAGCAGACAGTTGTTTTCTTACAGCCTCCTCCAGCTCACATCTTTAATCATGGCTGCGTTCGAAGGACAATCACAGAGGACAGGAAACTACAATCATTATCAATGCATTGAAAGTGAGTTAATACTAACTGACCAGCTTCATTTAAACTGTTTGAAATGTGAGTCTGTGGCTCTGCTAGATCTATTATTTTTTTAATGGGATTTTCTCACTGTGAATTGTGAAGAAGTTCAGTAGAATGTGAGACGGCAAAGAAATAATGATTGCCTATGAGAATTTTTTGCAGAATTTGTTCTTGTCTCCTGTCTTTGATGTATGTAATGCCCGCCTGCTAAGCCAGGACCTTGATTCGGTGTGACCAGGGCAGTGTGGTGTCCATTTCCTGTCGTTACCCTATGAGGTACAGATTGTATCATGTATTCATGCCAGAATACAGAAACTCTGACACCTTCATTTGGTTCGCCCCTTCTTTGTTTAAGGCTCTGGATCACATATGAAACCTTCATTTGGTTCACACCTTCTCTGTTTAAGGCTCTGGATTACATATGAAACCTTCATTTGGTTCGCCCCTTCTTTGTTTAAGGCTCTGGATCACATATGAAACCTTCATTTGGTTCACACCTTCTC
>JABFEA020000098.1:29896761-29907633 GCA_019775915.2 Cyphomyrus plagiostoma | reverse complement strand
GAAGGCATTCAAGTAAGAATTGCATTGTAGTATGACTCATTTCCTGGTGCGTACAATTTATATTAGGTCAGCATTCATGATTCGACTTCTCATATTCAGATCGAGTTCTAGGTCAAACTGGTTGGTTCGATTTCAAGAAATTCGAGTTCTAGTGAGTTCGAGAACTGAGGTACCACTGTATTTTGTTGTAAAATCCATACATTCGCAATATTTTTATTCTATTTAAGCGTCCCAAGAATATCTGTGAGCACTGTATGCATTTTTTCATTTCCACGTGTTTGGAGCCTCAACATTTTCTTTTTAAATTTACTAGTCACCGTTGACTAGTTCTGGAGCAAGGCAGGGCAGGACACGGAACAGATGACCTAATTCAGAAGCTACGGGTGCAAGGCAGGGAACAACCCAGGAAGGTGTGCCAACCCGTTAATGTTTAAATTGCAGATTTAAATTCAGTTACATTCAGAATTGACTCCTAAAATGATATGCTTGTTAAATGCCACAGTGGAGAGAGCAGCAGTGCGAGAGCCTCATTCCCCCGTTTTTCTTTGGAATGTGATGACAAAAATACCCTCCTCTTCTGGGCCACTCTCTAAATCGAAGTGTGATTATGCCGATTTTTAAATATCCGCCGTTAAAATGGGTCAGCAGGTCCAGCGGCAATATACTGAGAGAGCCTGCCTTAATTCTACTGCAGCAGCCCATGTGGATGTAAAGGCATCTCTGCCCTGCCGTGTCCTCGGCATGCCCTGGAACACATAGATCCCTGCCTCTTTTTTCATAGCAATTAAACCAGATCGCCTCCATCTGTGCATGAAATAACACATTATGGCTCTTGAGCACTTTCGCCATCAGTCACAGGGATAGTTTTTAAGTCAGGATGTAATTTGTGTCGCATCAGTCATTCAGTTCTTCTTCCTCCGCCTTCCTTTCCCCAGTTTGGCGCAGGCTGACCGGTCGGAGGACTGTCTCGCTCAAACCCTCTGCCTCTCCCAGCTGCTTGGGGGCTGAGTCCTCCCAGGAGCATGCCGGTATCCCATCATGCCACTGCCCGCAGACCGGCTGCTGCGCCACTCGGTGGTCACGTGTCTGCTGCTGCACAGCCTGGTGCTCATGGCCTTCTGCTTCCACCACGCGGCCACCAGCTGCTCCAAGAGGTGCTACTGCTCCGAGAGCGAGACCCTGGGGAAGACGGTGCGCTGCAGCGGCCTGCGCCTCACCGCGGTTCCCCAGGACATACCCAATGACACCCGCCGGCTCTACCTGGACTTCAACCTCCTCACCACCATTCCCACCAACACCTTCCTGGAGCTCCCTTTACTCAGTGAGCTGGATCTCTCCCATAATGAGTTGGTTCAGCTGGAGCCCGGGGCCTTCCAAGGCCTCACAGAGTCCCTCCAGGTCCTGGACCTGTCCTCCAATAAGCTCATGACGCTGAACCCAGAAGCCTTTGCACACATCCGGGCCCGCGCCAACCTCACCCACAACCCGTGGCACTGCGACTGCAACCTGCAGAGGGTAATACCCCTGCTCGACCTGGAGCCCGCCTCTCTAGCCGGCATCGTGTGCCAGACCTCGGAACCCGAGGACGTGGGTGCCCAGGGGATGCCCTTCCTGCTGGCCAAGGACCTGGACCTCTGCGTGGTGCTGAAGAAGACCACCGACGTGGCCATGCTCGTCACCATGTTTGGTTGGTTCACCATGGTCATATCCTATCTGGTTTACTACGTGCGGCACAACCAGGAAGACGCACGCCGCCACCTGGAGTACCTCAAGTCCCTGCCCAGCAAGCAGGGCAGGTCAGAGGAGTCTTCCACCATCAGCACTGTGGTGTAGGGCAGGGGCTCTCAGCATTTCTGCCCAGCTGTTGCCCATTACAAAGTGTCGGGGGGGGGGGGGGGGTCCCTTGGTCATTTTTGCCCACCGTGCGAAAGTTGCTCTTGGTAGTATTTTTTTGGCCAGCAGAATGTATTCACCAAGCCACATTTGCCTAATACAGATTTGGGGCCCACAATAGGCTGCTGGATGAGACCCTGGTGTAGGGGAACCTGGAGGACTGGTGGGGGCAGCCTCTGAACTCTGGGGTCCTGGTGACGCGGCGGCCCGGTTGTGCCGTGGCGGCGGCTAACCATGGTTTACCTTTGCACTGGTGTGGAGGGTGTAGTGGCTCCGAGAGTCCATGTAGGAAGTAGCGGGGTATCTAATTCGGATTAATAATTCATCCCGGAGCAGCCTATTAAGATCCCACAGTAGCTGAGTGGCTCCCCTACTGCACGTGCTCAGGAAGCGAAGACACAAACCACAGGGGTCTCATCCGCTGCACCGTCTCGGAGAGCCATGTGAGAGACCGAATGAGATTCCTGGCACTTCCAGCAATACGTCCCCCCTCCCCAGGAGTGAAGACTGACCTCACACTTACATCTCCCAGAGCCCCCCTTCCAACATCAGATTGTCTTTCCATAGAACGTCATGGTGAACCGTGATCACACATGTATGAACTGGATATGATATGGCCGTGTCCATATCTCCAGTCAATCTGCCTTTTTTTTTTTATTATTATTTTTTTTTGTTGCATTGGATACAGTGTTTCTAACAAGTTTTAACTTTAATGTCAGCTAAAATGTAAATAAATCTAATGGAAGCTTCTCGTTCGTCTTGTGATCAGATTGTCTCAGCCTATGCATTGCTTTATCGATAGTGTGTATTATTGACAAGTAGGACACGTACATTTCAAATACATTTCGCCAGCTTTTTATTAAATGGATTCGTAAGACCCACCACATGATTGGTTGCCAGTTGCAGTTGCTAAGGAAATACAGGTGTTGCTGTTGGAAATGGTTCAGAAGTAACACTCTGAAATTACAGCACTGATGTGAGCTGTCTCTGTCTTCCTGTTGGGCTAAAATGTGCCTTTTCTTTGGCATGTGACAAATAGGCTACATTTAGTTGTTATGTCTACAGCATAGAGTTTCTACTGAGTAACAATTATAGTAATTATATTATTTGGTAGTGTTTTTTTTATTCCCTCAGGAATATTTTAGGGTGCTTTATTGGTCTCAAGGACGTTGCTTCAGGGTTTATTTGGTTCATGGTACTGAGCATCGATTAATATTTCATGCACTAACCCATTCCCGATTCAGAGGCAAGAATTCCGTTTTAAATTCCCATGTGATCACAATGCCCATGTGCAGAGTGACACGAGAGTAAAAGGGCAGTAATGTTCTGCTTGGTTCCCTGTTCCGGTTTCATGGAACATGGGGCTGCTGAGTTCCCTCTGGCAGGCGTACTTGAGAACGTCAGACCCTCAAAGTCACGTTTTCATGACACCCAGACGGCATCACCATATCTTGTAGCTGTTCTTCACGATTTTTCCACCGATGCTCATTCAAGCAAGAAAATCAATTTCTTATGTCCTCTTACGGTTGACAGCAGTCACTGCTCATTCCCAGTACAAGCTGGAACACTTAAGATCAGAGACATGTACCTTAGTTTTACTCCAAGTTGTTTGCCTTTCCTGATCATAGCAAAGCAGAGGCCAACAATGAAATTGCTATGGTAAATGGACTCCATTGATATAGTACTTTTCTACTCCAAGTACTCAAAGCATGCCTCACATTCACCCATCCACACACCAGTGGCAAAGGCTGTCATACAAGGCACCAACCTGCACACCAGGAGAAATTTGGGGTTCAGTGCCTTGTTCCAGGACACTTTTATGGGGTCAGGAAGAAACTGGGCTCAAACCTGCAATTGTGTGATTGCCAAACGATAGCACTACCTCCTGCGCCACCATCTTCCCCAGAGCAGGTATTCAGTTCAGTCACAAGTGAGGAACCATCTAGAAGGAGAGCATGTAGTCCGGCATTTGTCCTGTGGAAAGGTGCATGTGACCAGCAGAGTTTCCCTTAGGGGACAGGTGTCAGAGGTCACGTGCACTAGCATTGTCACCAAGAAACTGGAAACATCTTCTGGAATTACCGGTGAGCAGGTGCTATGTGTGCATGTTTCTCTTTTCTCTCTAGAAGGGTGCTCACCCAAATTCATTCCCAGGCAGCCAGACTCAGCACTAGGGGCAGTAGGGTCGGGCTGAGACAGTCTCGGTGGGTCGCGGAGCTACACAGAACACAAAACTCGCACAGCACCCATAGAAAGCCCGGCACATCCTCACCCTCCCAGTATGCAGCTGGGTTACCCTGTAGCCACCCCAGACCACGGATTGGCCACCTGCACGCACAGGTCTTTCCCTGGGATGATGCATGTAAACAATATTGCCTGTGAAAGATGACTCATGCAACCTTCCACGCTGTCAAGCTTGTCGATTGCTGTTCGGTCTCTATCGAGTAACGGGTAACGTTACAGCAGTGTCGGTGTGGTGGAGTGATGCTGTCAGGTCTGCCGGATGTCTCTGCTCGCCACGTGGGACCGGTGAGGACGTAAAAGGTCACCTCCTCAGGCAAGGAGACACCGGCCTGTAACCTTAAATTATGGACACACAAATGTGAAACTCGATAACAAAATAAATCAACAAATAAACAGCCTATTGAAAAGGAAAAACATTTTTTATCATTTTCTTTATGTCTACTGTATACCATATTTTTACCATGAATATTTCAATATGTTGATTTAATCGATTTTTGATGAGCCAGAATTCACAAAACTAGACAATAGGCCTTTGTCCCAAGAGGCTGTAGTTTAAGTCCGACAAAAGACTAACTGTGGCTTTCAGCTTTTACCTTTTTTTTAAAGATATTGACTTTTTTAAGGTCAGTCAAAGTAAATCTCAAGTCCCAGCTGCTATGGCAAACATCTGATGGTGTCCTTTAAGGACAGAGCGTCGATAAACAGTCCATGGATTATAAGACTGACAGCTCTTCCTACAGAGACTCTATTGGCGCTGCCACCAAGACCCGAGCCGTGCCACAAAAAGACGATTTTGTAAATTATGTGAATCGTACCTGCGCCAACATGGGCCTGTTTACCTGCAAGGCCGAAAGCACGACCAAATCAAACTGGTTGTGCCACCATCATCTGGTTGGTTGAAATGCACGGAGATACTGTTGATCTGTGTCAATATGAATGGATTATATAAAGGAACAAAGGGCATATTCAATATAATATTCATTCTTTGTAGTATCGCACATGTATTTATGCATTTCCGATAATTTGGAACTTGAAAATTTCCAACCTCCTACTTAAAAAAATACTAGAGAACAGCTGAATGGAATGTATTTCTGAAGCAAATTTACACAAGCTAATGCTAATTCCGTTAGTGTCACAGATGTAGAAATCAGCACGTAGGAACCATAAGGAAAAGTAGTAAAGATGCCCCAATGTTCTTGGTTCATCATTTGAATACAGTGTTAGCAATTTATGATCATAAGGAAGTCAGGGAGTTCCATTAGGCACCACTAGGCTGCTAAGGAAGTAACTGGATTTTCAAGAGAAGTGACTGAGTACCATTTCCTCTCACGGGAAATCTCCGTCCTGTCCTACCCCATCCCTGCCTCAGGATTCTCACACTCCAGGGGGTCACTCTTTATATTCAAACTCACAACACTTACACACAGCACCTTGTTGGGAGGCTGTTTTGGGGCATAAAGGGGGGTTAAGAACTGCCCTTAATTTGTATTTGAGCTGCCTTTGATTTTGCCCGGTGTATGTCTACACTGTATTACATTATATTATTTTAACTGTTCAAAAAACCACCGTTTTGCTGAAAAATGACTCTGCAAGTGGATTCGTTACAGTAATTCATGATCTACACCAGTAAAAGTGTTTCTTTGGTTTTATGTTACTGTCGCTCTCCAAGCCCACCAACACCTTTACTGAGCTGAGCCGTCTGGAGTGGAAAACCGAAGCAAGCTGGAACCGACCTGTAACTAGTCCCTCTTTGTGGTACGGCTCCGTTATGGCATGGTTCTGGTATGCTAGTGGAAAAGCGGCAAAAATCATCCTGCCAGTGATTCTGCTCTCCTGTAGGGCAGCCTGCACACATGTGGTGCCCGGAAAGACTCTCCGGCCTTTCTCAGCGACTGCAGAAGAATGAACATGCAGGCATCAATAGTGGAACCAGCATTGTGAATTCCCTTGGCAACAATGTTTGTTTTTTGTTTGGGCTGGCTTTTATTCCTTCCCCCCATTCACTCCTCACCATACATCCCCGATATGGAAAACTTCTCCCTCTCCCCCACTGAACTGAAAAACAATTGCAGTTGCCTAGAGCCTAGCTGAGACTCAAGGACAGTGTTTTTGAGGGCCAGCGTGCAACACTTCAATCAGATCTTCCTGTGCAGTGATATAAAGTTTTGGCTTATAAAAAGCGCATCATTCTTCATGAATGGTCTTTTCCCATATTGAATCCTTCAGTTAAAAAAACGTGACTGCAATAGCATGTGTGCTGTGCCCTAAGTATTTTGGTATAGCCAGCTTAATTACACGATCATAGGTGAACAGCAGCGGAAGTCAGGCTCGTGTTGACAACAGCATCGTCCAAGTGTCTGCTTCCTGGAAAAGATTGCAAAAAGTAGCCCTTTTTTAGCAAGCACAAAGTTTACCAGCAACAGAACACTGACACACTGCATCCCATCCTCTGACATCTTCTGTTTTTATAATGGTTAGTTACAAGTGCGGGAGTGGGCCAGTAACCGATCATTGCAGCTCAACAGTGGAGCAGGCAAAATGCAAACAAGTTCCACTGGTCAGATAACAGCATTGTTCCTACCATTTACGCTGCAGTTAATTCAAATTTCAGAACAGCTTGCCTTCCAGCAGGGACCAAACAGTGAGCCTCTTAGCCTGCCTCACAGACACAGTACACTGGTGTGAACATTACCACTATCAGCTAATGGGACACAAAGAGCTGGATAGAATGACACATTCAATCTAGCAGAGCACAGCCCCGTGCCAGATTGGGTTGCAGATTAAAAAGTCCCTAGGTGGATCACCTTGGGAGTTGAAAACCTTGAAGTGCAAGGACAGACACGAGAGGAGCTGCTTGGGGCCATGTGATAAGCGAGCACCTGAGCATCCCCACCCGTTCCATTTTCAGTGCCACCCCCAAAACACCCCCAACACCATGACCAAACTTGTAGAAACTTGCTCCACTGTTGAGCTGCAATGATCGGTTACTGGCCCACTCCCGCCCTTGTAACTAACCATTATAAAAACAAGGATGCGGAACACTGGCCAGCCACCACTGAAAACCTTTTGCATTATTATTCCTTTCCAATATAGAATTAGTGTCAATTAGAATTAGTTACCCCATTAGTGCAATTTAACTAGTATTTAAACCAACAATGGACTTGTGTGGGTCTTGCATCAAGAATACGTATTACAATTTTCAAGCAGTTAATAATCTATCTATTATTGTTTTGTGAAAATTAAAACTGACACCCATCGTATGTGTGTGTGTTTGTGTGTGTGTGTGTGTGTGTGTGTGCGTGCATATACGTACATGGCATTTGATCAATTTTTTGAGGAAAAAAAACTTGCTAAATCCAAGTAAAGTGTTGAATCAGGGTTTTCATTCCAGCTAAAGTATTTGGTTATCTATACTGTATTTGAAATCAGTACTACCAAGATAGTATTTTTATTCTATATTACTGCACACAAGTTCAAAGATGCTGCCAGCACTGTATCTTAATTTTAACACTGTTTTGGCTAACCTCATAATTCACATGTAATCTCAACAATATGAAGAAGGTCAGAAAATTGTATGTATGTGTCAAAATTAAGAGACCACTGTATATTTCTTAAAAAATTGCATTTGTAAATCCTGGTTTAATCCTGGTTCTGCTGGCAGAAGCCTACACTGTGAGGCAGGCTGCTTCCAGACTCAACATTTCTAACACAGCAGTACACAAGAACAAGGTGAAGCAGGAGACATTGGGAATAACCAAAACCAGCCATTAAGAGGGCAGAAGCAACTTTCTATTGCTAGAGATAACTGTTAACTTATCTGGAAGTGCCTCATAAACTGAAGGTTCTAAATGAATAGGAAACATTAAGTGGTATGAAGTGAACTGCTAGGGTAAGTTTGTTACTGGCTCCTAGAAGCAGGACTGAAGACCCAAAAAGCAAGGAAGAAACCCCTCATGAATGAGAAGCAGGGCTAGGCTGGAGGTTGCAGAAACATAGGCGCATTCATATAAATTAAGAAATAAGTGAAAATGAAGGTTTTGCTGTAGCCTCTTAAGTCTTTTCCAGAGATTATATACATTCAGTAACTAAACATGGAACTGGGTAGCTTTATGAAAAAATATTCGCTGTTATCACATGGCAATACTGCAGTGGAATATGAAATACAAACAGAATAAAAATCAAATAAAACAAGAAAAAAAAAGTTCTAACTTTCGACTGAAACCGTAAAGAAGTCTTTTTGTAAAAGTCAGCCATCATCGCTGGGCTGCTGGCGTCAGGATCCTTAATTAACAGCACTAGAGAAACAAACACAGACGCACGCCCCTGCTAGTGTGTACCCTTCTAACGCCCAACACGAACCCGAAAACCCGCCTAGCTGCCCCGGGGGAGCTAAAGGAGATCCACTTTGTCTTTTATTACAACGGACGTGACTTTTCACGTCCGTTGTGCTGGAGAGTGGAAAGCATGACTTGGGCTTGCCCTTCGCTTCGGTCTTCTCAATGCCCTCGCTCACTGTTACACATACCGGTGCTCCCGGGTTGCCATGGGAACCACTTTTCCTCTCCTTTAACCCCTATCTCTTATCTCTTACTTTGAAATCTAACCGTGGTTCTAGTTACATAACAATACATATCAAGCTTTATTTTGCAGCACTTGTTACATTTGCCGCCCGGACATTTGACCCTCATACGTAATTTTCAAGCGAAATAACTTGATACTAACTGATACACAAAGAAACAGATCTTTGAATCAAAACTGTTTTGGAACTACTCATTAAATGATTGTGGAAATAAAATATCTACAATATATCCAGTGTTACCAATAATCTTCAAATAATCACTTAAATTACTGCTTGATGTTAATAAGACTCACTATGACGTAACATATTGTTTATATCTTTTTAAATTCAGTAATACTCAGTAGTACTTTATTTCATCATGACACGACACATTTGCTAGACAGTCTGCTTAAATACTACATATTTTTACTGAACACTTCAATATTTTAAAGAATAACGTAATATGCAGGAATATTACACAATAATATTCTTATTTACACCATGCCTGTCGCCCAACAAAGATAGCAGAAGACATGCCTGCCGCCCAGAGGCGCAGATTAGTAACAGATCTTCAGCGATTGCTCTGTGATCGATCAGTCATGCCTGGTTGAGAACTTGATTAGATAGCCTGTATCCCACAATCCCCTTTGCGTAGTTCATACTTGCCAGTCATTCTCCTTGTTTTTCCAGGGACAGAAGAAGTTAGTGCGATAATACTGGTTTGTGGTCGGGCAGAACGCGTATAAATATTCATTTCATTGCTTAGGCTTTGGCATTTGCTGCGCATCATGAAAGAAACCACGTCGAAAAAACGGGAAAAGGCCCGAGAGGCCAAGTCGGAGAAAAAAGCGGAGACGGGCCCTGAGCCGCAGGATGTGGAGATGCCAGAAGAAGACACCGCGACGACGGGGAAATCTCCCAAGGAGCTTGACACATTAACTCTGGAAGGTAGCTACAGGGAAACACTCTTCCCAATGACGGGCGTGAAAGGTTTTATACTTATGAATAAACGTAATGTCAACGCTCGGGTTTTTGGTATCCGCAGCTGTAAAATGCTGCCGGTTTTCTGGCTGTTTTGAACACTTGGTTCATTTATACATAATGTAACGCTGCAATGGAAAAATATCCATATCGGTTAAATCTAAATTTAACTTGACTCATTAAAAGTTTGTTCTCTTTTGTGGAAAAAATCAGAAAAACAGGTTTTTCTGTTTATGTAATTTGCTTTTATGCAAATAATCTGTGAAGTGCTTGTGCTGTGAGTTTCCTACTGTCAGCACGCACGGAGTGGGCTATTTTTTTTGATAATTGATGACTCATGTTTTATTGTCCCGATGACTTTATTGCTGACATTTCAAGTAAGAAAAATAAATAATAAATAGTACATTGAACTGTTCAAGCAGTCTGACTGAAGCGTTGTTGTAGAATTTCAAAGTTGTAAAATTATTTTGCTTAACGGCTAAGCGGCCCATCCGGAATTCTCCGCGTCTCCCGACTGCCCTTTCCGGGCCTGCTGGTCAATGTAGTTTTACAGTGTCAGCTGTTAGTAGTGCTTAATGATGTATAATAATATGACACCCTTACCTCAAGATATTCGAAATCCTTAGACTTAAAGCAATAGAACAAAACGAAAAATGTAGACAGCTAAACCTGTAATGCTTTCTTTTTTATTCTGCATATATCGTGATTGACAGATCTCTGCTGCTACTGTTAGTTCTGAATTGCTGTCTGATGTTTGAAAATTTGATTTTAATCATGGCACCCACCTACATTTCTGTGCCATATCTAAATGTCTGCTTCTTTCACATGCTCCCTTTTGTTGCCTGTCAGATATCAAGGAGCATGTGAAACAGATCGAGAAGGCTGTGTCTGGAAAGGAGCCACGCTTTGTGCTGCGTGCCCTCAGGGCTTTGCCCTCCACAAGCCGGCGGCTAAACCTCAACGTGCTGCACAAGGCCATCTCGGGATTCTACACCGCCAACAGTGCTGGGAAGGAGTTCCTCCTGAGTTTCCTGGAGGAGGTGAGCTGCTGTCAAACTTTGATTAGGTGGAAAAAACGTGTCACCCTGTCAAGTGGTGAGCTTCCCTTAAGATCTGTTAAATCATCCATCCATCCATTTTCCAAACCGCTTATCCTACTGGGTCGCGGGGGGTCCGGAGCCTATCCCGGAAGCAAC
>JABFEA020000098.1:29880608-29890789 GCA_019775915.2 Cyphomyrus plagiostoma | reverse complement strand
AACTGCAAGATGCTATCCTATCAATATGGGCCAACATTTCTAAAGAATGCTTTCAACACCTTGTTGAATCAATGCCACATAGAATTAAGGCAGTTCTGAAGGCTAAAGGGGGTCAAACACCGTAGTAGTATGGTGTTCCTTATAATCCTTTAGGTGACTGTATATAAGGCACTGTGGTCTTAGTTTTATAAGATAAACGTGAAAAACGATTTCTAAACAAAGATGCTATTGGAACAAGCACAATGTAGGCCTGTTACCCAGATGCCCCTGTCACACCTGCCCCCCAAGCTTTTAAAAACATCCATCAAATACTTTTTAGAGTTACTGGTTTTGCCCCATTTATCATACTTAAGTGCAGGCACAGTGAGATGCTACACACTTTGGTGACATATGTTGACATAAGATGCGAAGTGCCTGGGTATTTCTTGAAAATGGAGCATACTTGATATCTGAAGACATGAACAAAAAACACTACAACTATGTCATCATTTGTGTTAGTTGTGTTTGCAATAGTCCTTCACTGTAGCCTAGGCTAAGTAAACATTTTTTGCATAACTTTAAGAACTTAAACTTCTTAGGAGGCATGTTACACTCTGATAAGCCAACAGATGTCCACATGTTGGACGTAAATATTAGTTGTCACTGATGCTATACATAGTGGTCTGTATACTCGGCCAACGACTACCTCCATGTGTTATTTCCCAAAGTGTGGATAAACTGCATATTAAGCACGGTTCACTTAGTTTATTTAAGGAACAGGACATCCTTGGATACTTGAGCTAAACCAATTGTGGTAGTGGGTACAATCTACTTGGTTTGGCAAATGAGACTTAGCCACTGTTCACAAGATCAAGCATCATCTGCAGCTGCCATTTCTGCCCTTTGCAGACACCTAGTGCTGTTACTTCAGATTTGGTGCAATTTGTCACAAAATGACATCGGGAGATCTTTATCCATATACCGTTTTTGTGAAGCGTAAACAAGATCTGTCAAATAGTTTTTGAGTTATTTCACTAGCCAGTGGCCTGTACTATGAAGCGGGGTTACTGGCTTATTGGGGTAACTTGTCGGATTTAAGATAGTCTCCGCAAAATGTAAATGAAAGAATATGAAATCCATTTAAACCGTGGTACCTTAAATCCGACAAGTTACCCCAGTAAACCAGTAACCCCGCTTCATAGTACAGGCCACAGATCAAGAGGTTGAGACTGTCCTCTCCGATATTACTCTGCCGCACAGGTTCAGTTTTGGTGAAATTTGTCTATTTTAGCTACTGCGGTAATGAGAAAAGTGTACGTGACAGCGACTTGACCCCTAAACCTTATTCCCTGGAACAATGCAGTTCAGTAAATATCAGGCTGTAGCCTACAACCCATTGATTTCACCCATTGCACTCAGGACCTCAAACACCATCCAACTCCTTACCTTATCATGCATCCGATTACGTAATAGTTGCAGAGGATCTATACAGCATCACACTGCATAGATGTCAAGTCTCACAGTTTACCCCTGAGGCTCACGTTTTTTAACACTTGTACCCATCTCACTGACAAATTTCTGGGATATGATCTGCTGAAAAAAAACAGCATAGACCAGCATAATGCATACTGGTTATTTCAACATATGTTGTGTTTTGTATTCGGATACTATGCATCCTGTGTTTTATGGTAACTGGTCGATGAGCCATTAGGCTTACTAACACATGTACAACTGGAAGATGTGGTTCCGTTTGAATGCTTTATTAAATTTTTAATACATAGAGGACATTAACAATTCACTTTCAAGAATGAAATCATGTATTTGCAGACATTCCACCTCTCCCGAAAGTTCCAGGAGTCGCCCGTATCCTGATAGCGCCCCCTGACGCCCGCGCTCTTCGTTATCTCTCGCACTAAAAGCAAATGTGCTGGACATTGTGTATAATTTGCGGGAGTCAGAGAGCCGTTATTAACAAGCCAGAGACTCCCGGAACTTCCGGGAGGTGGGACGTCTGTTTGCTTTGATATGCTGCCAGAAAATAGCAACAAATTCGTCGATAGACTTATTTTTCCAAGATGAACTATTCGGGCTTCATACAAACCATAGAAATCAAAATCACAGTAAAACGAAATATATTTTGTGATCCGACTGGGGATTTTTTAAAGTCAATTTCACTTTGGAGGCCCACTTAAAGGTAAACGAATCAATAAACCATGTATGAATAAAGGTACCAGCCATCCTGACAACTTTCGGATTACAGCCTGACAACTTCACGTCAGCCTATAACCATAAACCTGCAAACTAAAGTACGCATGTGACAAAGCGCGATATAATTCGTCCCATATAATAATAATAATAATAATAATAATAATAAACTAGAGCGTTTCACGGTTTATAAACTTATAACTATACACTACTTTTCCAGTGCATGGGCGGCGGACATGCCATTACGCAGGCAGGTAAATTCGCAACCATTGAAGTGTGACATAAATCGCCCAGAACAGTATATGTGAACAGTTCCATGATGCATAAATAGTGCTGATGCACTGACTGTGGACTTTGTGAAAAGCAGAATACCGGGATGATCTAAATGATATAGTAGCATGGCGCACACGGCGGACTGCGGGGCTGTCGTTGGACCGTAAGCGCTTTTTTTCTCTATTCTGTCTTTCCCGGAAGTTAATTACCCAGTGTGTAGTTGGGGGACACGCAGACGCATTTTCTGCTGTTGCTGCCGCGCTATAATAAACCCGAACATGTAACCAAATGCCTGTTATCTTACACACTGCAATAAAGAGAACACAGCCCGGGCACGTTTATGTCCCTGACGACAATAAGATGGACCAGCCTGAAAAGGTAAGCTGCTGAAAGCGTTTATTAACATCAGATATAGGGCTTACCATAATTAGATTACCTTAATATGCGCCGCACTCAGACAGCGAAAACATCTTATGCCTATTTTCAGATCGGCGAGACGTCGATCTGATCACCAGCTTTTACATTAAATATTCAGCCGCTGTCATAGGCGATCACGTCGTTTTCTTCGTGGTGTTGAAATTTAAGGGAAAGGACTAAAGAAACTAGAAAACTGCAGTTTGAGTAATTCTGGCAGCATTAAAGGGGATCCGTATGGATGTTGTTTTAGGATTTAAAGGATATTACAGTTTCCCGAATCTGTGTTGTTTGATCTTCACTTACTATGTGTATAACCCATTTAATATGATTAATAATCACTTGTAATAACAGACCGCAAATACTTACTTTGGCGCTGGTGTTATAAATCTCGTTTTAATAATATTGCGATATTTTGAGAATTTAATTTAGAAATGTGGGTAAGATTGATTTCATGTCATTAAGAATAGCTATCCGTAGACTGGCAACACATGCAAGCCAATGCATGGGTTATATACAACATAACTACTAAGGAACTTGTTATCCTCCGTAAGTATAATGCACTATTGATGATAAAATATCGATTCTTTCGATTTCAATGTTTTCATTTTGAAAATCAATTCTGCCTTTAAAATATGGATTGTTTAACCTGGTAATTTAAATGTTTGCTAAATGTATTACTATAGAGAGCAGGACAGGTTCTACCGGGCAGGGCGGTCCATAAAGGGAAAGAAAAAGGAATTGAATTTTGACTCTAATGCTCCCGCAAGAAATTGTATGGCAAATTTCTATTATTACATTGTAAAACTAAAATTGGATGAATCAAAAGCGTTGGGGTAGTTTGCAAACCCTACTATTTACAGGGTAATCAAACTGTCACATATATGTAAATGAGTGTGCAAGACTTGTCTCAAATTTAATCTCACTCTAGCCAGCCAACCAAAGTTTGTGATACCGCAATATCAGTGTCTAATGTGCAAATATAAAAAGACTAAAAGTTTGCCCTTTGTACTAAGCTGCATATGTCAGTCACATAAATGCATACATGCATCTTAATTTTGGGGTTGTTTGTTTGTTTGTTTATTTATTTATTTATCTGATCTCTTAGATTGTCATCAACCCTGTGCTTAATAAAGTGGTGAAGAACCTCAATGAGGCTATGAAGACTCTAGAAGATGGTCGAAGGTGCTGCTCCTCTTTCTTTTAAATTATTTGCTTCAGTCAGTTTTGGGCAATGTGTGATCTGGCCTTCCTCCCCCAGTGAGGTTCCGGGGGAGCAGAGGGCCACTCGGAGGCACATCCCAGGACCCTTGCAGCGATGGTAAGGCAGCTGATAGGCTGTTAGATACATCTCATTTATATCATCTCTCGAGGTTTCTGTACTCGCACCCTTTCCCAGGTCTATGACGTAAGGATTTGATTCCAAAACCTTTCACATCATCGCATCTGCTGTACCTGTAGGAAAGCTCTTGCTCTGTCTCCTAACTTTCCAGTGGCCAGGACGCCATCAGTATTCTGCAGATAGTTCAGAGCCTCATGTGTGGAGGAGAGACAGAGGACCGTCCATGGTAATAACGCTGCTCTCTGCTTGTCTTTTGATTTGTTCGGAGGAACCATCTTTGCCAGCTTGGGACGCTGCTGAGTAATATACTTGGATTCCAGCACAGTTCAAAATCTGAGGGTTTGGCAACCAAACATCCTGGGTGTAAGAATAGTGAATAGTGACGTGTTTGTCCAGCAGGGTGCAGGGTGACAGGAAGGCCAGGGATGTGGCTCTCCTCGGGCACAGTGTGGCAGCGTATCTCTCCATGCTGGACCGGGAGCAGCAGAGACGACTAGCCGCTCGGGTCCAGTCCGATGTCACACATTGGCTCTCCTGCCTCTTCAGGTAGGGATGCGTGGTTAGATATTTCTGTCTTACTGAGGCTTACAGAGCCATTCTGTGAAGTCCAAGAGTGTCACCAGTTGGAAAGACTGCTCCTGTGTGCCTCTGCCCCGCATGTTTGGTGGACATGTTCACAAACCACCTTTAACCGGGCTGACATAGATATGAGATGGCATTATTTTTTTCTTTGCTTTCTTGGCTGTAAGATGTTTTATCACCACAGTAAATGGTAATTTTTAAGAAGATTAACACTGTGATTGTTGCCATTTTACGCTTCATTACCACTGGTTTGAGTTGTAATTAAAAACAAATAATCCATGTTTGGCCTATAGGTTTTTTCCTATAGTGGAAAACAACATTATGAGCTGGTCATTTACTCAGGACATCAGTAACCACACTGACAGCCTGTCCCAGTTGCTTGGTTTTTACATATGGAAATAATGTCCAAGAGATTCTCTTAAACTCAGTTCTGGGTAGCGTTAATCTAACTAGTACATGAACACTCTGCCCTTAAGAGCTCTCCAGCAAGCAAGCAGCTTCACAGTGGGAATGGCTGGCGTATTTGTCCACAGGTACGAAAACGGCTCCGTGTCCTTCCATGAGGATGACAGAGAGGGCCTTCTAAAAGTGTGTCGCCTTGTCATCCACTCCCACTACAAGGATTTTGCCACTGAAGGTGTCGCCGTGCTTGGCTGCAGACATCCTGTCATCTACCAGAGCTCTGCCTGCAGGCCTGGCCTGGGTCAATACCTTTGCAGCCAGGTAGGGAGCGACAGTTCTGACGTACACTGCCTCTCTCATTGATGATATTGGGAAGGTCCACCTGAGATTTAAAAAGTCTAAAATAATCTTCTAGTGTCACCAATATCTGCTACTCCAGAAGAGTATGACGAAAATTATGGCATCTTGTTTAGTTTGAACTGGTTAAGCAGGTTAGGGTTGTCACCCGGTTTCTCCCTTTTATCTAATGTAGAGTAAAAAAACCTGTTTGTATTGCGTGAAGATGGCCATATACTTCAGGCGAAATAACCAGAATCAATGTCATTTTGCCAATACTATGTCATATGAGCAGTGATCACTGTTTCAGCATCTTGCCTGTGTAGGGTCCCCAAGACAAACTTATTGTGCTCATGCTTATCCTTGTGTGTGTGCGTGTGCGTGTGTGTGTGTGTGTGCGTGTGTGTGCATACCTCACCGAAGAGTGGTAGTAAGTGAACACACATACACAATCTGAGATCACAGACCTCTTCTGTCCTGGGGCACCAATGACTATTCTAGGATTTTCAAGGTGGAGAGCATAAGTGCAATTCACACAGACTATATCATTAGCTAATGAAATGTTTTGAATTGGTGAATGACTAAGAAGGGAGCACTCTGGGACCCAATCAGCTTTCAGCGGGGGCCAGTGCCTCTATGGCCCTGCTCTTGTATATGCCCTGTAAGGCACCATTGTAATGTATTCCCCTTGTGTCCCTGGACACAGAGGAATGCCTGTCCTCTCGAGAGGTGTTGTCCTTTCTCTGCAGATGAGCACAACCAGACTATTCCCCCAGAAGATGATAGTGAACATTAGCGTGATTGATGTTGAGTACCACAAAGCCATTGCTATGTGTAGGGGAACAGGCAATTATGAGCAATGCTTCATAAAATGTGTATTGATAAAGCCTGCTGGATGCGTAAAAGTGAAGCAAATGTAGCAATATCCCGAGTGCTTCTATACATAGTAGATGGGAATAAGCCATCTATCTTTTTTTTAGAGAATTCTATGTGCTTCTTCTGTGTCATTCTGGCCTTGAGTGTCTATCCTCTAATAGTGGCATGTCTCTGATAGTTGGTGTCTTCCTTTTCTCACCAGCTGGGCCTGCCCCTGTCATGCCTTTATACTGTGCCATGTGATACCGCTTTTGGATCTGAACACCAAATGGTAAGAATGCTATGTTTGTGACCCACTTGTCTATGACATTACCTTAACATTTTTGGAATGTTTTAATATACATACAGCTCTGGAAATAATCAAGATACCCCAGAAAAAGTTTTAGTTTCACTCACTTTTCAATTTATGGGTGTGTGTCTGTGTAAAATATACATTTTTTGCAAACTCCAGCTTGGTTCTTCCTTGATTCTCATTGATGAAGGGCTTCTTCCTTGCTTTTTGGGTCTGCTTCTAGGAGCCCGTAACAAACTTGCCCTAGCAGTACACTTCACACCACTTAATGTTTCCCATTGTTTTGGAAGTTCACTTGATGTCATCCTCTGATTTATGAGGCACTGTCGGATAAGCTGATGGTCACCTGCCACATTAGAAAGCTGTTTCAGCCCTTTACCTGACTAGTTTCTCGTCATTCCCAGATACACATAGTTCTTGTGTACTGCTGTCTTAGAAACACTGAGCCTGGAAGCAGCCTGCCTCACAGTGTAGCCTTCTGCCAGCAGAACCAGGATCAAACCAGGATTTAAGCAGATTTTTACAAAAGTTCAGTCTTTCCCAGAGTTTTTGTGTTGCTTTTTCAGATTTAAATTTTTGGAGTGTGGCTGCAGTTAGGATGATGCATTAGCCCCGCTCTTATTTGGTATTGTTTTTATTACTATAGGATACTTTCTTGCTTGATGGGATCATTAAGGAGGACGTGGAATCAGGGAAGCTTCCTCTGCTGTTGATAGCGAATGCTGGTTAGTGTGGAGCCTGCCTCTGTGTTCTATGTGTTGGTACATCTGTTTTGTTTCTGGAATGTTGCATATGTGGATGAGGTCATGTGACACATGTGGATCTGAAACTCCCACGATTCCCACCAACAGCTGTATTTTGGAAACCTTCTCACATTTCAAATTTCACGTGCCTTAAGTATTTTTCTCTCGTGCAACAAAATAAATACAACATGACTATATGATTTGTGTCACCCATGCTGCCTCTCTGAAAGAAAAATATACTTGAAGTTTTCGTTTACATAGGTATTTATGTGTGATGTCCCGCATGGGTTGAGTATCGCACGATAATTTTCCGCATGTAATCCCAAGGGACGGCAGGTGCAGGACACAATGACAGGCTGGATCATCTGAGAGACCTTTGTGACCAGCACAGCATGTGGCTTCATGTAGAAGGGTGGGTGTGTCCCTCAGTGACAAACACCGGCCACCACACATGGCTGTTTGCCTGATAAACATATGCAAAAACTTAGCAAATTATTTTGGTAGATAGTGTAGTGGATGATAAGAGGGGAGGGTCACGGATAAGCTGTTTAGTTTCTTTGATGTTATAAAATGCTTTATGAATGGACTGCTTTGTACATGAAGGGTAATATTAACACGTGGACCGTTTTTTGTTCCAGAGTCAATCTAGCAATGCTGGCTTTGAGCTGTGTTCCTCCCCCACTTTTGGTATGTCTAGATGTTTCCTTACGGACTCTGTGTACATATGGGAAGGCCAGGCATGCTTGTGTGCCCTTCTGCCAATGTGGTTCCTAAATCTCGACAGCCAGCTACGAAGTGTGACAGCATGACTCTGACCCTGGGGCCGTGGCTTGGGCTGCCCTCCGTGCCAGCTGTCACCCTTTACAGACACGAGGACCCGGCCTTGGTACGTCTGTGTTCAAGAGCACCGTGATTTGTCCACGATTTGGATATTCTGTGTTTTTTTTGTTAAAACTATAGAATGGCTGTAGAATCTGACGTTCATTTAATTTTTTGTCAGTTTGATTCATTTATCCTTTCGGCCTTTTAGGGTCTTGCTGCAGGACTGTCTTGGACTCAGCCGGGAGAGAATTTGCAGCCGCTTCCTCTTTGGATGTCCCTGCAGTACCTTGGCCACAGTGGCATAGTGGAGAGGATACAGCATGCATTGGGGCTGGTGGGAAACTCTCTTTCTGCATCACTGTAATGGGAACATTGTGTTGTGCACCTGATCTCTAGAGGCATATTAACATGGTCAGAGGGTCCTGGGCTCCTCCCCCTACTGATTTCAACAATGGTGCAATTGTTGTCCAAATGGTGGGGAGGGGAGAGCAGTGAAGGCGGTGGCAACAATAAAAGTTGTCGGGGTGGGTGGCGGGAACAATTAAAGTTGTTTACACCCCCGTTTATTTCCCTATTAACTTCAGAGTCATCGTCTCCTAGAAAGTCTGAAGAAGATGGCTTTCATTAAAACTTCGGTGGGTCATTTTGTTGACTGAATTGAATAAAATATTTAGTATTTAAGACCATTCAATGTGGTAAAACATCTAAATGGCACTACGGGAGCATAGACAGTGCCTTGAGCATGTATTTGGACTGTCTGGAAGTGTCCTGGGTTAAAGCTTAAGAGCATAACACAATATAGAAACCTTGCAAAGCTGTGAGTGCTTCTTGAAGGCACTGTATTTACTGCAGAAACGGGTCTTACTGAGGTACGTTTGCTATTGAAGCTGTCTGCGCCTGGAGGGGGTGTCTTTGCTCGTTCCCCCACGTGATGTCATGCTGAGAGTTACTTAGTAGCCAAATGTGACAAAGAATGTGTTCTGTGTTGCTGTTATCAGGGTGACAGACAGATGTCTCTTCTCGAGGCTTTGAACATGGTAAACCACTAGACAATACTTACTGGGAAGCTCCGTAGTGATTCTATCCAGCGTGTCACCAGGAGTGAGAATGGGTGCCTTGGTTTCAGGCTGTGCTGTCGCACTTCCCAGTCCCTCTAATGTCTGAGGGCTTTTTGTGGGATGTTCTGGGCTCTCTTATTCTGTCTATTTTAGGTGGGATCAACCCACTACCTGCCTTTTTTCATACTTTTCCACCTGCGCCGTGTCTTTCATGTTCACTCACTCACCCCGTCACTCACTCACTCATTCAGCCACTGTCATTCACTCACTCACTCTGAGGTACAGTGTTTAGAGACTTCTATCTGGGGCTTAATCAGTACCCTTTTTTTGTCTTTAAGTTTGCTTTTACTCCTGGTTCATCCATGATTAGCTCAGCTGAGATTAAAACCGTAATGAAATAGCACGTCATAAATACTCTTAGTCTCCTTTTAGGCAAGTGCTTCTTGATTTAGCTTCTGCAAATTATGTTAGAGGGCATTTTTAGAGATCGTGTTTCTAACACCATTTCCAAAGGCAGAATCACAAGTGCACGTTTAATTCTATTCTGCTAATCAGAGTCAAGGTCCCAGATTGAATGTCTGTATTCAGGTACTCTTCGCTGGGTATTGATAAGATACGTTTTTAATACATAGATCATCCCATAATTTATTTAAGCAAACACATTGTCTTCAGTCTGGCACAGAATATTTCACAGAAGTTTTCACAGAATATTCAGATTGTAAGTCACTTTTTTCCATATTAGTTGCAGCATTTTCCTCCATCTGAGATTAACTATCCCTGTGGAGTGTGCGTGCCTTCACAGCTGTGTTTGTGATGCATTATGGAGTGTGCGTGCCTTCAGAGCTGTGTTTGTGATG
>JABFEA020000098.1:29857353-29871279 GCA_019775915.2 Cyphomyrus plagiostoma | reverse complement strand
TGTGGAGTTTGCATGTTCTCCCCGTGTCGTCGTGGGGTTTCCTCCGGGTACTCCGGTTCCCCCCCACAGTCCAAAAACATGCTGAGGCTGATTGGAGTTGACCAAATTGCCCGTAGGTGTGCACGTGTGAGTGGCTGGTGTGTGACTGTGCCCTGCGATAGGCTGCCCCCCCATCCAGGCTTGTTCCCTGCCTCGTGCCCGTTGCTTCCGGGATCGGTTCCGGACCCCCCGCGACCCAATAGCATAAGCGGCTTGGAAAATGGATGGATGGATGGACAACTTAATAAGCTAATTTAAATGCAATAGTCTGTTTATTAAAGGGGGCTAATCGAGCCAAATTAAATATTCGTGAGTACAATCCTGCGCCTCATGATCATCAATGTAATTAGTGAAGATACAAATTTATATTAGTCATCTTGAAATGATGTGCATAAACATACGGAACATGATTAATATGATTACAAAAATATGGAAAAACAAGCAGTTTCTGTCATTTATAAAATCATTTTGAGAAAAATTGATTGTTGGCTAATTTACGGGATTATTTTGGTGCTGACTAAGCATACAGGAACAACGTTTTTTTCATATCCCAGTGAGCGTATTTCGGTTAAGTTGTTGGAAAATATGTAACAGCTTATACCATATCAGTTTATCAAGTATCATTTAAGCAAGTTTTTACCAATCCCCATTTCGAACTATTTTATACAGTGTTTTTATACTGTAACATAACACATTTCAAACAAAGGGGATATAGAGACGCACAAATGTCAAACCATCGGGACTACAGAAAGATTAATAGAGCATCACAGGTTATGTGGCATACTACGCATTTTACACTTTTGTTCTTTTCTTGTTGTTCACTGTACTTTTGAAGTCCAACTTTTTTTAACCGGTGCAGCAGTTTCGCTTAAAATAACAGGAAACTAGTTTTTCAACATTTATTTAGATATTTTCTCCGAAGCATCTATATAGACTACAATTTACCAACCACTTATAAACGATATAAAAGCGAAACGCTTTCTGGGTCCATCTGCAACTACGATCTTCTTAATGCAATGTTGCGTTGGCCTTGCATGGTTGACTCGCTTAGCACTTTTTCGTCGAGACTGTATGTCGTTTGATTTATTTTACTAAAAATATAAGACGCAATATTTTGAAAACAATAGTGTAACACTACATTTCTTTATATAGGCATTCTCAGTACAATACCCATTAGAAACACCAATCGTGTGCTAAAATAAAAAAAGGTTTTTTCTTCTGTTTGAATGTCTTTCGCGTTGGATACTTCAGCGATTATATAAAATAGACCACAATTCCCATAAACAAATTTTCCTCAAGGTCAGCGCTGATGCCTTTGCTTGATACATGGAAATGTAGTTTTAATGTATCGAACTCGCTTTGGAAATACCTACAAAAAGACACCATATCCCAGAATGCAAGATACCGACGGCGCTGCCTCTGGTTAGGGAGACTCGTCGGCACACACGAGGACTTGCTTGGAGTACTGAGTCGCACCGTTCTCTTTTTGTAGTGTCGCCGTATTAAACCGGCTCAGTATTTCTTAGCAAAATAGTAAAGATTATCATACATGTAATAGGTCACTTTTAAGGCACCTTTTAGGAGAGTGGCTATCAAGCTAACTACGTCGTCGCCGCCGCCACTTAGCAAGTTAGCCACAGTAACAAGACCCGCGATGGACTCGAGAGACACTGCCCCTGATTCTTGGGAGCAGGAGGACGAAGTCGAGGCCCCGAGCGACGCGCAGCTCCAGTCCGCCTTCACTGCCCTCAACGTGAACGCCAAGCCGTTCGTCCCCAACATCAATGCTCCCGAATTCGTCCCGGCCTTTTTCCAGAGAGGGCCTTCGGAAGACCCCGAGGCCGGCGGTAAGATGACAGCTGGTATCAGCGGTAAATCCGCGTTAGCATGTGCAGCTGGCTGCTTGGGGGAAGCTAGCTGGCTAGCCACCTATGCGCTGATCTGCGGACGGAGGCATATGGAAGCGCTTGCTGACCGGGATTCCTCAGGTTAAATATAACCCGTGAATGTTGTCGTCGCTTTCCACGGTGGCTCACTCAGGCCGCAGCTCCGTCCGTGGTGTAACGGTCTCCACGGCTAGCCGGGATTAGGGTTATACACCCGGGTAGGTGAGCCGTTAACCAGAGCTCATTCTCCAAAAGAAACCGCTAAGTATCGAAAGGGTGGTACGGCTTTCAGGTTAAACCCAATTTACCCAACCCCAAAACGATACTAGGTTTTAGTTAAACCCAGGTTAACCTAATCTTAAACGGTACTTTAAGACTGAACCCAGTTTACCTGAACTCTAAATGGTATATTTAACTGAAACAATTCACTGTAATTCTTAATACTACTGTAAGATTAAGCCCAATTTACACTAACCCCAAATGCTCCATTAAGTCTAAACCCAGTTTACCTTAAACCTAAGTGGTACATTTTATTTTTGTTAGAAAAACAGTAATCATTATTTGATTCTGTACTGGTTACATCTCTAAGGAGTGGAATATAAAGAAATCTAACCAATCTATCCCTCCCATGCAGTGTTTTTGCCGTAGTTTCTGTAAATCTGACTATTGGCAGATATACCTGTGTCTTGTTCAAGAACTCGGATAGGCTATTTATGGAGGTGGTATAGTAGGGAATGTAAGGTGTGCCATCCTGCAGACTAAAGTACTGCAGAAAATGTAGAAACCGTACCTTAAGAATGTGAAAAATCCCTTGTTGCGTGATGTAAAGCAGTTGACACTTCTTTTTATTGGGTGATGTTATTAATGTCGTAGCCCACATGGTATGTACACTGTTTCTTTCTCCACAGGAAATGATACAGGAGCCACAATGGAAGTTTCAGAAACACTTGGTGCGTATATGTCTGTACATGTATATGTGAGATTTGTTTTGCCCTTACAGCTTGGAATTTAAGGTTACATATGTTGCTATTCTATTTTCTTATTAGTTCTTGTGACAACTATCTTCTGTTTAACAATAAACTGTTATAAACTGATTAGCGCATTTTTCTCCCTTCCCACTTTATATCAGTCTCCTGCTGTAGTGAGGACTGAGCAGATGTGTGCTGAACTGGCAGCATTTATCTTTTGGTTAGACCCTGTAGAAAGCTGGAATGCAGTAAGATAAACACCAAGTCTACAAGTCTGTGTGGATAGAACTTCCACTGCATATGTTCCGAAGTAAGAAAAGCCATTAAACCCTAGATTCAAACAAAGCTTTTGAGATTGATGATGGTGGTAAATTTTTTACACATTGTTCCTGAAAAAACCTCTTTTCCCCAGAAATACCCTGGTTTATGACCCCAGTTTGAATTTGCCAAGCTTAATTTAACTTAAAAAGAGCTGTTTTTTTACATTTTGCCTAAGTTGTGGATTAATAATTGTAATATCTAAATTGCATCTTGTGGTTCTTTGTAAAAGTTTGCAATGAGTTTCTGTTTGCTAGTTGTCATGCTTTTAAACGGCTGGTTTGTTCATTCTAATAGCCATTAACTGGACGTGCTGTAGTTGGGGATGGAATGCAATAGAATGTTTAAGTCCCATTTCTATGTTTTGTATGGAGATTTTTTTTAAAGCTATTTTAACTGTAAATCAAAATCACTCTTGATACTTTAGCATTTCTCTTTGCTATTATTTACTGACACTGTTTGTAAATGGTAAATATTCAGCGGGAATAGTAGAGGCCTTTGTACATGGCCAGTGAACTGCTTAATTCATCTGACTAGGCAAAGAAAGCATTGCTTATATGCAAAGAATCACAGAAGAGGGACCACTGCAAAATACAACACCTGATATACAATTGTTTTTCTTTGGAGTCTGCTGTTTGCCTCCATTGGGGTGTTTTTTTTGTGAAGTGTTTAGCTGTAAACTAGTGGAGACATTCATGTTTAATTATTGTCAGCTTCCTGTAGACAGAATGAGTGCTGTAGCTTGAGAAGCGTTTGTTGCTAATGAATGATTTCAGGCCATTTCTGCCTGTGTTCGTTCATGCCACACATCTTCCTCTGGTGACATGCTCATGTGGTTTTTCTGTAGCGCCGGTGGAGAATGGAGAGACAGAGATGAACACTGAGGAATCATGGGAGCAAAAGGAGGAGCCTGGTGAGGCAGTGTGTCGAAGCGGGCCTTACAGGGACATGGGCTCTGTGGAGGACTCTCAGCAGGAGGAGATGATGGAAGAGGAGGAGGAGATGCTTGTGCCTAAAGTAGCTCCTGCTCCGCCAGACGCGCCCAAGAAAGAACATGTCAATGTGGTGTTCATCGGCCACGTGGGTGAGTCTGTGCTCTTCACATAGTCCTGCTGCGCTGACTGCACTCTCGGTTCATCATGTGCTGATGCTTTAATCGTTAAAAGGAGGGTAAGATCTGAAGAACTTGTTATAGTGTTATCTTAGCTGGAAGGTATATGAAACAGCTCTGAACTGAAAAATGTTTGGATTGCTGGTGCATGAACATCGGATATTTAACTTTTTTTCATAGTCAAATAGCATTGTCATGACAGTTGGGAAACACATGTTATTTGGGGTTTTAAAAAAAAAACAAAAACACTACCGATTTGCAAAATGTCTACATCTTCATTGCCTCTGGCACACGGTCAAGGCTGCACAACATGTCAGCAGTAATGCTTTAACTAACGTTAAGTAGTCTGATGTGGATCATTTTGATATTTCTGAGTTTCAAATTTTGTAAAACCACTTTTATATTTGTTACATATTTATTTGGATGCTTAAAGCCCTGCGTATAGTAGCTGACAGCCCTTTTGACTGGAATATATTGTTCTCTTGTGTTCTTTATCAATAGTTTGAGAGCCCGTGTAAGTTTTGTGAGTGTTACCATAGCTACCAAAGTGATTGTGGGGATATGTAATTCACTACTGCAGAAGTACATGGGGTTCTTTCTAAGATTTGTGTGTTTTTTTTTTTTTGTTTTTTTTTATACAGCACTCTGTAGTAAAGGCACATCTCTCGAAGAGAACATGATGGCTATGTTTTCAAGGTGGGGGGCAAACGGAGGGGTTTGGTGTTAAGGCAGTGCTGCTCAGTTCAGGAATCGGTCAATCTGTTCTCTGTATGGGGGATAATTTATATTCTAGTGAATGTCACTAACACGTTGTGATTTTGATGCTGGCTGTCAACAGATTTGTTTTACAGTCCTGCTATACTGGGTTCTCCAGTCGCTTAGCAGACAGCATTGTAGTGAGGTGATCACACCCATACGGAGCACTTTTCTTGTGATATTGGTTAAATTACATTTCCCTGGAGTATCTTTGTGTTGTTGCCTGGGCTTCATCCCCTTATTCAGTCTGTGCCTCTGTGCTGGAGCATCACCAAAGCCTGTTTGCTGCCAGCTGACTGGCATAAAGGCGTCTGTCTGGCTGCCACGGTGGCGTCTCAGAGGCCCGGTGTTTGTTTAGTGCCACGGTTTGTTCGGGATGACAGAGCAGCCGTTTCCGCCCGTGGGAGCGGGTTTCCTCCTCCCGCATTTTAATCCTTCAGGACTGTGGTTTTTCGTTGCAAGTTTACCTGTATGATTTTTAAGCCTTGTAAAAAGTTTCCGCTCATTTGTGTTGTGCATCAGCGTGAGGTTGAAGTCAAACGGTGTAAGTTCTGACGTCGTTGGATGTTTTTAGTGCACAAGATGTTTGTTTGGAATACAATCATCGTCCGTTCTCCCCTATATGGCCCAGTGACAGTGTGTTGCATAGTTTTGGGATTTTTGCTGGTCAGGTAACCCACAACAGAGACTGTATTTTGATCGGTTATTTAAAACTGCTTTTCTAATTTTCTTGGGATCATCATAATAAATTGAAATCTGATTGTCAGGCTAAGAAACTGTCATGTGTCTATTTGATGTTTTTGCTAATACAAATCTAGCCAAAATTGTTGCATGGTATACAGGAGGAAAAAACCATGTTTGCATTTACCAGGCATGACGGTTAGGATTGCCTGGATGTGGAGGGCAGACAAAAGCTTTGTCTGTTCTGACTGAATCTGCCTGGTTGCCCATCATTCGGCAAAGCCTGCATCTTCACGTCAGTGTTGTCCTGTGTTTCGGCTGCCATGCAGGTTACTCTTCAGCTTGAGCAGCTGCATTTCTGCCTAGTGGCTCACTGGTGCAGATGGACTTCATTTTGTTTTGCGTTTTCAGTTGGTTTCCAGGAAAGCTTGGGGTCTCAGAAGGGGGCTTGGGGGATTCTGAGCCTGTGTCCCTCTAGTTCTCCTTTCTGATTTACCGTATTGGTGACAGGCTTAGCTGGGTACTTTAAGACATTCTTCAGTAACATTTTGGTTGCTCCTTTATTTTTCTCTGTGTGCCAAACTTCAGTCTGTCAAGCACCCTGCTTGTAGGCCATTTTCATGAAAGGATGGATCCATGGTCGAGAGCTCCCACGGTCTCCATGGAGTGACCGTGAATTAAGAATCTCACTTTGTCATTTTGTTGTGGTGTTTTTGTATGGAGGGGAGGGAATGTGGCCCTTTTCAGATTTTCCTGGTGGAGTGGAAGCTTTCAGGAATGCTCAATGCTGAATTGGCATTTCAGAAAGGATGGAGGGGGTCCCTGTTTTGTGACCACCGATCTGATCGGGCAATCCTAACTATCATGCCTGCTAAATGCATGCATGGTGCTTTCCTCCCGTTTACCACACACAAAATCCAGCAGCATTTGTATTATTTGCAAAAGATGTGGCTCGACATGGATTGTTGTCATGAATAGTTTTCACCTTGTGTCCTCCATCTTCTGTTCCAGTTCTTCAAGAGCCGCAGGTGCACTTACCTTCAGCAGAAGCAAAACTTTGGCCTGATGGCCACACGAGTTTGGTGCAGTCCGGCTGCATGTGATTTCAGGGGTTTTGGCATTTCTAAAGCTGGAATCTGTAAAGTGTGCTGCTACACACTGGCAAGGGAAGTAGAGCTGGCCACATCTGCTTAGATTTTTCACTACTTCTGTTTGCTGGTCCCACATCAGCGGTGAAAAACTGGGAGTGTCTGCAGTTGTGACTAATGCAGATGGTTAACAGCAGTGGGTTTGGGCATTGCCTTTTCAGTCCCTTTGGCGTTATTGAGGGTTAGGGCTCTGCATATGACAGCGCTTCATGCTAACATGTTGAAACTTCCTTTCAGTTCACTCTTTTTTTTTTTGTAATATTATTGTTTTGTTTGTAAAGCCATTCTTAAAATGCCCTCTAAAAGCATTTCTTTAAAAGGGTCATCATTGTGTATGTTTTATGTATCCATATTATGAAAACAATAGGCTGACAAATCAGCACTTGTATGTGTGGCTTTATAAATAAGATCTTTTTCCCCCTTTGTGGGTATTTTCTTGAGTGTTTAGCATAAAAACATGAGTCATGTTATCACATACAGTATGTTTAAAGCCTCTTGACTGCACTTGAAATGTTTTTCCTTTAAAGGTAGCTTCAGTCAGTCTGGGCTTAAATAATGTTACTGAATTTACATTCGAAGTCCCTAGTGTTTGCTTTTAATTATTGTCATTAAAAGGGGAATGGAAATGCTGCATGACAGCATTGTGTGTGTTGTCATCATGATTCTTCCTGTTACGTTGGGAGAAATATTTATGAGAAATATTTAACCTTCCAGGAATATGCAATAGCATCAGTGGTCTGTCTGGCCACACAGTCAGCATGATGTTCGTGCCATCAAGTGTGTTTTCCTGTCAGCATACATATGTTCTCATCTCTCCACTTATTTATCTGCTTCAGATGCTGGGAAGTCCACTATTGGAGGACAGATCATGTAAGTAAAGCACCTTTTTTTTCCTTTGGTGTGAGGGTGACAGTTGTGGTCATAATATTTTAATAATTAAGTTGACTAATGCTTCATATGTCTAGGCTGAGAAACTTGGCTTCCTTCATAGCTCCATTATGACTTGTCTGTCTGGGAGTAGCTTTGTCTCCCATGAAGAGCTTTGCGATGTGCTCGCCTGTGAGATTGATCCATGTTCACCCTGGATCAGGCTTTTGTCATCACAGCAGATCTTGCTGTTGAGACCCTGTGTGAGCTCACTTCCTGCTATTTCAGTGAGATGTGTGTGGAGTTGTTTTTAGAAACATCATCTATGTATTTTGTTTTGATTTCCCTACAGTAAATTAGCGTGTCTCTACATGTAACAGGCACTAATCTGTACTGGAATCAGCCTGAATAGACCGGCCCTGTTGTTCCTGCTTGTTGCAGGTATTTGACAGGAATGGTGGACAAACGGACCTTGGAGAAATATGAAAGGGAAGCGAAGGAGAAAAACAGAGAGACCTGGTGAGTGAGACTCCGCTGACCTTCTGTGAGGTGCAGCAGGTCTGCAGGACCTTGGATCGGGGGATGCAGATAACCCCCTAGAGTCGACTGCATCGTTGGCGATGCCGAGTATCTTTCTCGTGTATTTCAGTTCATAACTCACTGAAATCACATTATAGCAACATGGAAAAAAGGCTGACTAAATCCATAATCGGTTGTCTTTTCAAAACGTCCATTGTCGGAAGTATTAAAGTTTTTAAAATTGGGTTAAATCGGCAAAAAAGTAAAACATGTCACCTTACTTCGTTTTACCTGCATCGGGGGCGTGTAGTACTGCTGTCACCCGAAGATCGCTATTCACACTCTAAATAGCCGCATTAGCGCATATTGAAATCGCATTCGCATGGTAATTTGATAAACAGCACAGTGGTGAAACACGATCCTGATACATCCCCATCAGCGCCATAAAAGGGGGGTAGGGACGTGGCCAGGTGACAATGGCTCATTCATACACATGAAAGTTGCTACATATTCAATGAAAGGAGCCAGAAATAGTGATATGAGTTCTGTTTTTCTTATTTATCCAACTTAATGTTGCAACTACAGCATTTAGTCATCTTCATGTAGCCAAGACTTTACTGATCAGATACCTGGGATCAAAACAAACTGCCAGCATTGCTTACTATGTACTTATAATGTATCTGCAATTGTTCCAAACTGCAATTTGTCTATACTTTGATGTCAAATTACAAACTTAACATAAATCTGACATATTTATAAAGTACACAAAGATAAAGATGAGTTTAATGCCAAAAATATATTAAATAAATTATTTGCCATGAATTAAGTTTAATACAGTGGTACCTCGGTTCTCGAACTCGCTACAACTCGAATTTCTTAAGTTGAATAAACCAGTTTGACCTATAACTCGTTCTGAATATCAGAAGTCGAACCGTGAACGCTGACCTAATATAAATTTTATGCACCAAGAAATGAGTCTTACTACAGTGCAATTCTTCACATACTGGACAATTAACCAAATAAAGCAGCGCAACATTACAGTAACTAACAATAAATAAACCTAACTTATAACTTATGTGTACTATTACAGCATTTATGTAATCTATTTAAACTTTATTTTACCAGGTAAATTAACTGAAAACCAGTTCTCAATGCTTTACGTGATGTTCGGGAGAAATAGCAGATTACACATCGGAATTGCCTGGAATACAAACGTCATGCGTGTAACTAAACTCTTCAGCCAATAAGGGCAAAGGTGTGTCGTCACGGAGGCGGTTCCAGTTTGTGCAGCCGGGTGAGAGGTCGCAAGGCATCTTACTGTAATGCATTGCCTCAGGATCAGAATGCGTTGCTTTAAGCCAGCGCTGTAAACAAGTCGAACGCACCCAATGACCGGACTGGGGAAACTTTTTAGGATTCGATCCGGAGTCCGGAACGGATTAAGTTCGAGAACTGAGGTACCACTGTATCGAATGAAATGTGTGACCATGCCCCAGTCAGTGAAAGTGTGTTCCCTAACCCTAGACTCCAGAGAGTTAAATGTGCCTTAAGGTTCTAAACTGCACCCTAACACACTGTGGGTGAGCCTCATGTTAGCATCTGTTTGATGGCATCTTTGTGTATTGTGGGTTTTGGGATGGATTGTGAGTCATGTTAATGACACCATGTTTAACCTACGGCTGTGCAGTGTGATGCACATGATGTCAAATGAACTCCATAGTACAATATTAATTGTGCTGTAATATGGGTTATTTACGCGGGACTTCGTCCTCTGGTTTCCTTGACAGGTACCTTTCATGGGCTCTAGACACTAACCAGGAAGAGAGGGACAAAGGGAAGACTGTGGAAGTTGGCCGTGCCTATTTTGAAACGGAAAAAAAGCACTTTACCATTCTGGATGCCCCGGGCCATAAAAGCTTCGTCCCGAACATGATTGGCGGGGCGTCGCAGGCTGACTTGGCGGTGCTGGTGAGCTTTCCGGCCAAGCATTCCTATTTCTGGCAGCTCTTATCTGAGTGTTTGGTTTGTTGTTTGTTTGACCTTCAGGTTATTCATGTATGGGCAAAACATGGGCTCTTTCATCCTTTGGTTGCTTAACTCTGTGGTTCACAGAGCAAAGAAAAATGTTTGTTGATGCAACAACTCATTTGTGTCAGTTCAAAACATTGCATACATCACTACACAGGAAGTATGAAAGTGAGGAAATTTGTTGGCTTGTTCTGCTTATTGAAGTATTTGCTTGTAAAATTGATAAGAATAAAGAGTTACTGGGAGCTTACTGGAATTCCATAGGTGTGAAACACTATCTTTCTGTGCATCTGAAGAGGTCTCCCTGGGGGATGGAGCGATTTGCCATGTGCAGTCCTGTGTTTTTTTTGATTCAGTACTACCTGATAAGTAGTCCTTGTAGGTGACCTTGCCTGCTTCTCTAAGTTTGCTGTATGTGGATCATGTCCTCCTCTAGTCACTTTTGCTTTGCTAAGCAGGCTGACTGCTACTGTTTTCTCCGTTTATGGCAGCAGTTTATTGCCAGATCTTTTCTCGCTGCTTGTGACGTTGGCCCGTAAGCCCATTCAGCGCAGCACGCCTGGTCAGGTTGTCCTGCACATCGTGTGGCCTCCTGTTCCAATGCCCTGCACCATATCGAGATTTGTGTAGACCAGGGTTCTTCAACTCTGGGCCTCGATTCCAAATCCAGGCCTTGTTTTCAGTTCTCCCAGGTAGTTGTTTAATAATTACTGATTCTGATTGGTCAGAGGCTTCGCACCTGACTGATAGGTAAAGGAAGGCTGGAAAACCAGCAGTGCTCGGACCTCGAGGACCGTGAGTTGAATAACCCTGGTGTAGACTGACTCATCGCTGGTACTGTAAACCTGTAGCTCAGATCTGAAGTGTGCCCTTCCATGATTGCTTTAGAAAGTTGTTTCTGGCTACTACTTATGGCATGTAAGGGTTGTCACCTTGTACTCTTTCTGCTGAATGATTAACAGACTGAAGCTGATTGGGCTTTGTCCCAGTACATATTTCTCTCGTTTCTGACTCAGTATTTGTGGCTGTCAGGATGTTTACAGCATCGCTCCTTTATCACTGCCCCTCTGTCAGACTCACAGAGAGCAGTACTTGATTTTTTTTTTTGGCGCTTCTAACTTTCAGGTGATTTCTGCACGAAAAGGCGAGTTTGAAACTGGGTTTGAGAAAGGTGGACAGACAAGAGAACACGCCATGTTAGCAAAAACGGCCGGGGTCAAACATTTGATAGTCCTCATCAACAAGATGGATGATCCCACTGTCAGTTGGAGCCTGGATAGGTAAGGGGAAGGAAATGGCATTCCTGTTAAATCTGATGTATTGCTATTGGCCTTCAGTGTTTTAGCACTCAACAAATGTAAAAAAAAATTAAAAATCTCGGATTTCAAGCATAATTCATTCCGGAAACGTGCTTGTAATCCAAAGCACTCGTATATCAAAGCAAATTTTCCCATTAGAAATAATGGAAACTCAGACGATTTGTTCCACAACCCAAACATATTCATATAAAAATATATTTTACTGTATACAAAATATAAAGTAAAAATACCTAACAAATTAACCTGCACTTTACCTATGAAAAGAATCGTTGATGGTGTGAGAGAGAGGAGGAGGGTTATTTTGTGGGATGACTTTCATTATAACTAATTGAATCACAGCTCTCTGTTGGCTCGCTGGAATCTTTCTTTTTGTGCGACTAACAAGGAACCTATCCAATGACAGCCTCTTTTGCCTCCTTTTTGATGTGGACATTGAATCTGTTTAATGACAACGCATTGCTCGCACTGCTAAGGCCTTAATCTTGTGGTGCTTTTCTACTAAATTTTGACTACACAAGTGAGGCACGCCGACTGAGACCAAGCTTGGGAACTGATTACCCACAATCCCACAGCGAGAGAGAAAGAAGAACCATCAGTTCAGTTGTGATCACGTAATGCTAGGCAGACAAAGCGTATATGTAATACTCGTATTGCAAGACCTCACTTGTTTATCAAATTAAAATTTATTAAAGGTTTTTGCTTGTCTAGTAAAACACTCTCAATCCGAGGCTTGACTGTATAAGGCTTTTGTGGGCATGTTTGTACTCAAAATAATACCTGCTGTGTTACAGAACAAATGCTTTCTGATCACGTCGTGAACTTTTTTCCTGTTGAAATGTAAAGGTCTCCAGAGAGCATAAACTGTTGGTGTTGTAGTCTAACCATATATTTGACATTGATGGGACTGATATTGTTTTCCTTAATCCACAGGTATGAGGAATGTAAGGAGAAACTAGTGCCATTTTTGAAGAAGGTCGGCTTTAACCCCAAAAAAGACATTCATTTCATGCCCTGTTCAGGACTAACGGGGGCAAATCTTAAAGACGCCACAGAGCTGTGCCCTTGGTATACGTAAGTGCTGCGGTCTCTTCAAACAGACTTCCGGCTTGGACTGTCTGGCAATGTTCACAGCTACGGAGATACTCTCCGCTAGGAATGCTACTTTGGCTAACCGGAGATGGTTACACTGCCCTTTTAGCTGGGATGTATATTCATGTCTTCATAAAGGTATAAAAACCCTTAACTGTAGTGATTCAGGTCTTATGGGTCAAACCCATCTGCCCTGTAGGGACAGGTGAGGTGACGGGAACATGTTCTTCCTTTCTGCAGGGGTTTACCCTTCATTCCACACCTTGACAGTTTGCCAAACTTCAACAGATCGAGCGACGGACCTGTTCGGTTACCCATTGTCGACAAGTACAAGGTAGGCGGCCATCTTGGACCCGTGGCAGGAGTGTTTATGTGGGACTTCAGTCTTTGTGTGTTCATATGCACAGTACTCAGGCTACATATTCTGTTCCAAAGTGTTCAGCCTCAGAATTTGCCTACATGGTAGGAGTTTTTAGGAGGCTTATCTTTTTTCAAACATAAAATTTTAGAAGGGGACATTAGTGTCACTGTGCACATAAGCCACTGCTCTGACATGGGGGCAGCTTGTGGCTCAGTAGCCAAAGCCTCTTCCTCTGTGATCGGAAGGTTGCTGGGTCAAGCCCAGTTTCGGCACATTTGTGGGCCCTTTGGCAAGGTCCTTGACCCCTGGCTCTATCACAGCCAGCTTGGTTTCACCTACAGAGAGCAAGTTGGGGGGAGGCGTAAAAATAATTTTTTCGCGGGGATGAATAAAAAGTATCTATTAGTATAATTATTGTTATATTAAACTTCAGTGTTTCCCCTACCATTATATTAGGCCCCCCCTCGAAGGTCAAGTTCATTTAATTTTTTTTTACATATAGCGCCAGATCACAACAGAACTCATTTAAGATTGACCTTTTCTATAGAACAAGTCTATACATTGTCCATTTATTAAACAAACTAAATTGCCTTATGTCCATCCATCCATCCATTTTCCAAACCACTTATCCTACTGGGTCGCGGGGGGTCAGGAGCCTATCCTGGAAGCAACGGGCACGAAGCAGGGAACAACCCTGGATGGGGGGCCAGCCCATCGCAGGGCACACTCACACACCAACCACTCACACATGCACACCTGTGGGCAATTTTGGCAACTCCAATCAGCCTCAGCATGTTTTTGGACTGTGGGGGGAAACCGGAGTACCCGGAGGAAAC
>JABFEA020000098.1:29837200-29851040 GCA_019775915.2 Cyphomyrus plagiostoma | reverse complement strand
ATCGCGCGCTGCGCTTATGCCGCTCACACGGTCCGGAGGCTGCCAAACTCTTCGGTGTTTGTAAGGGGGTTTGCATTCCTTAACAAAAACATCATATTTCGCTGACGTAGACCACAACCTGCTCTCCAGCCTCGTCATCATTCCATTTTCGCCCGTTTACTAGAAGTCTCAATTTTGCGATCGAAAATTTGTGTAATCAAAATCACGTTTATAGTTACAGAAGGTAAGTGAAGACTCTCTATAAACCTATATAAAACAGTATTTTAGGTGATTAAGAGCATAATTATGAAATATCAATCCATTTGATAACCCAGCAGTATGTTTTTAACGGCCGCAAATCAAGCATGCACACACGCCGAACTGGGTCAAACTATGGAAACTTAGGAATTCTGGATCACGTTCAAGGCCAAAGTTCTGACATATTTATTCAGTTTTATCAAGACTTGTGTTGCTGTATATATTTATGTGTTTTCATCGAGATGATATCGTTCTTTGGTGATTTAGTGCTTTTGTCATGCCGATGAAGAAGGAAAAAGTCTGGAAATACGAAATGAAATTGGCAAACGTCTAGCTGCCAAGACGCAGAAAAAGGATGCCAATGAAAGATGTAAAATTGAGGCGTTGTTTGAGCCTGACTGGCAAAGAAATTATTATATACTTTCCAGACATTGAAGATCATGTGAAAATGGACATTCAGGAAATTCTTGATGGGAAGGTGGTTGGTCGTAGCATTTGACATATATGGTATGACTTGGACACTCAGGAGGAAACTGTGTACAATGGTAAAGTGGAGAAACTTTTGAAGAAGGGAGGAACCTACATGTATGTTGTTGCCTACTGGCTTGATGATGAAACTTATGATGATGATGCTGCAGACTTTGATGTTTCCAAGTTTGCTATGGCAACACACCTTGTATGTGGAGACCTGACTCTGTCTTAAATTCATTTGGATTGGATTACATGAGACTACTTTTCTCACTTGTTTTGGTCAGTGCAGAGCTAATTAATTTACTATTTCAGTCGGTCCAGAGATTACCATTCATGGTTTACTGGCGGAGTGGGGGGGGGGGTACCCCAGCCCCCCTGACGGGTGGGAGGGGAGGATACCCCCAGCCCCCCCTTAGATGGCGGAAGCTGCTTTACATTACTGTTCTCAAATATGATTTTACCAAACCATCATTTGTTTTAAATCCCTTTAAATTATTCAAAGAAATAATCAGGTATTTTCTTGATTTAATTCCCGTGCTGATTGATTAATTGATTAATTAATTGGATTATTATTGAATCTAATATCAGGTTGTCTTGTGCTTAATTTGCCCTATTATATGCTTCTTATTTCATCAAGATATATATGAAAATAAAGAAGTTTTGATATTTTGAATTTAATATTTCTTTTAAAAGGTCACACATTTTTCTATTGTTTTAATACATTGCTATGGACGAAAATGGGCCAAGATGGCCAACTTCAAAATATCATAACTTTTTACCCTATCATAGTGATCTTGGTATCATTTTGAATTGATAGTATTTGTAAACTACGCGTTGTACACATTGTGCAGGATCATACAAACGGTAAATGCAAATTGTAATTTAATCGGAATGTCATATATACTGTAAACCGCAAACACCCTAATGTTACTTTGATTAAATATTTCCCGACAATAGTTTGAACATGTAACAAAACTTCACACAAAGCGAGCAAGCAGTGCTGTTGCAGGGGAAGTTACTAATAAAGTTCAAGAATTCAATTTTTTTTTTTTTGCTGTACTGCGCATGCTCTTACTGAAGGGGTACACGTGTGGAGAGCATGGCGGAGGAAGCGGTGGCTGTAGAGTTGGACAGAACTCAGGTATGAAAAGTCATATGAATTTGACTGGCGTAAGTGAGTGTAATTTATTGCAAAAGTTCAGAAGACGTCAAAATATATTTGCTACTAAAAATAGTGTTTCATTGGGATCCGTATTGTTTTGTTGGACGTTTCAGATACTTAGTCGTACTCCGCAATCTTAGAGAATGAGCAGATTATCAGTGAAAGTCGTTTTTACTGGTTCTGATGTTTTCTTAAATAGTTAAATTTAATGGTAGCTGAAACTTTAGTTACTCGATTCAAATGAATTTCGATGTACTGCGAATACATAGATAAGTTTATGCCACCGTTGGAATAATTCACCGTGTTTTACTTTAAGCAAAATAATTTAATATTACTTTCAATGACATACTACATTTTAGTTTCGCTCGCATTTGCTAGCTAGACTGTTAATTTTTATCGATAAAGCGAATTTTAAATATCCCGGAGATACATTTCCCCCCAACCTATATAACACAGGTGAAGAAAGCAGTGCAGTGTCTACTGGCATACCTAAAGACCACGTCCCCAAATGAAGCAACACTTCTAAATGAGGGCCAGCAGATCAGCCTCCTGTTAACCTTTTGGAAAATACCCAAAAGGGAGCAGACAATCCGCATGTGAGTTTGCTCCTTCCACCTATCACTATTTTGTTACTTCCAGGCACTCCAGCAAACTCTGCCTCTGCCTTCATGCTGAGCCAGGGTAAAAACTGTGCTACAGTGACTCAAAGTGTATCCAGATGAGCCTTCAGAATCATTGGGGCTTGTCCCTACAACTTTGACACATTGAACTCATTCAAGTAACCCCGGTGTTTCACTTCTATAAGAGCTGTTCCATTTGTAACACTTCTGGTTTTGTCCATATGTAAATATAGATATCTTTATTAGTGCTGATACTGATATTGTTAAATATATGTAACTTAGAGATTTGTAGTAATTTTGTTCAGCTGGATATTGCTAAAGAAGAAGTCTTAAAGAACTAGTCTTAAAAGTACTAAACAGGACCCACAGCTGTGAATTCAGGTCACATGATTGTTTCTGACTGAAGTGTGGCGTGTCTTTGCAGCCCACTGCCACATAGCATTCGTACAGACTGGGGTGAAGTCTGCCTCTTCACCAGAAACGAGCCCAACATGACCAGCGACCAGAATGTGAGGTTTTACAAGACGCTGCTGAAGGAGAAGGGGATCAGGGGGATCAGTGAGGTATGGCCCTGAGTAGGAAATGGGGATTGGGCGGAGTCAGCGAGGTACAGCCCTCAGTGGGAATTGGGGATCGGGGGGGATCAGCGAGGTACGGTCCTGAGTACTAAAGGGGGATCGTGCGGGGGAACAGCGAGGTAAGGCTACCAGTCACTTAGTGGATCCTTAATTATACATGTATAATGGTAGATTCATTATCAAAACTGTAAAAAAAAAATGCTGCATGTGTACTAAATATCCTTTATTGGGTTATCTGTGAATATCAATGAATTCTGCAAAATAGTTGGCCGTTAACTGGAAAATTTGTACTTAAAGGCAAAATTTGAATGTTTACAAATAGCTGGTCGTTTTGCATAATTAATGCAAAGCCGTCTTTCGGGGACATGCAGAGCCCGAGCTGAGGCTGCTCATGTGCCACAAACCGGTGACATCTTGGGTCTCCTCCTCCCCACCAGGTGATACCCTTCAAGGTGCTGGTGACGGAGTACAAGTCGTTTGAGTCCAAGCGTAAGCTGCTGAGGAACTTCGACCTCTTCCTTACGGACAACCGTATCCGCCGCAAACTGCCCCCCATCATCGGGAAGCACTTCTTTGAGAGCAAAAAGTAAATGCATTGCGACTAGTGTCACCTTTTGTGTGCATATTCACCTGTTACGCTTCTGTGATGTCATCACTGCGAGCTAAGTTTCATGCCTCTCCATGGTCCTGACATGCACATCTGGGTCATGTTGGATCTATATATTTCTCTTCCACACACACTCTGCTCAAGCATGGTTATAACAGGTGTCAGAAAACAGGCTTGTGGATATTTGTGTATTAATAATGAATCGATGGCTTTTATGAACTGTGTGCGTCTGTTTTCAATCCTCCCCTGACCCCAGGGTCCCCCTCTCCGTGAACCTGCTGTCCCAGCAGCTGGCCAAGACCATGGAGCAGTTGATCCAGGGCTCTACCTTCCGGGTGTCCAAGAAGGGCAGCTGCTGGTGAGCCTCCCCTGTTCTCAGGTTTGGTCTGGGGTCCAGATAGGCTTTGGGGTCACAGCACACTGTTTATGGTGGCACTTCAGCAAATCCTGCCCACCCATTACAGTGCTGGCCCAGGATGGAGAAGGTGCTACATCTATCCAAAGTAAATCCAGACGGGCTTCCCTGGTTTGTAGGGGCTTGTCCCTACAACTTTGGCACAAACATTTTGGGCCCTTCTCCAGTGCAGCAGGTACCATGCTTTTTGTACTTCATAAAACCACCAAAAGTATGGTACTACATCTGTTGGTTTACCAGTGGGATAGAAATTGGTACCAGTGCTGAATGACATCATAATGTGAGGCAGGGTATTTTGTGCTGAAGTGGTTATAGTATCAGGCTGGGGAATGTGTGGTATTAATTCCAGTGTTGTATGTTATGCACGCACAATTCTCACGTAGCATGGACTGCAATAGCTCGGTCGAGATTTCATACGGTCTGATCATTATAGCGTTGGGGGGGGGGGGCTACATTTCACTATAACATTGTTACTCTGTTTATAGAAAAAAAATCTCTGCATGCTTTGCAATTTTAATGAAAAGGAATAATCAAGATTATCTGGCATATGTGTAAAAAATCAGCTCCAAGTTTACCACCCTTGCTATTGCATGAGCGCTGCATGCTCGCTCTCAGCCATTCATAATCATTTTCTTACTAGCTATTTAAAATTTTGCTTTATAAACATACAGGGATTTATGGTGATAAAATCACATTGCAGAATTTATCCAAGATCATTGAGGCCTGTGTTATGAAATCCGTTTTTATTTCTTGCCAATGCTGTCCACATCTTGTTGAATCTGTTCTTCCGACGCGATCGTCATTAAAGCCTGGGTCTCTTCATCTGTTCATGCATCCATTATTTATTACTACTACTTCCTTTTTCACTTTATTGTTTTCTGAGTTTGACCACACTTTTTCAGGATTGTGGGTGTATTTTGTTTGCAAGGCAGGTTACTGGCTAGAAAACGGTCGACCAATATATGCATCTGAGAGTCCCATCCCAAAGTACTGAAAAAGTAGGTTCGATCCTTTTTGTACTGGTATCTGACTGGAAATCAAAGGGAAAGTACGGTACCTGGTGCAGTGGGAAAGTGCCCTTTCACTCCCCATTCTGGTAGCAGCATATCTTCAGAGTCTCTACATGAGTGGGTCTTTTGCAGTGGACAGTCTAGGGTCTGTTGCAGTCTGACGGTGTTTGTTTGGTTTTGTAGCATGGCTCGCGTGGCCCACTCCTTGATGACTGCTGACCAGGTGGTGGAGAACATCATGGCTGCAGTGAAGATCATCTCCTCTCAGCTACCCCAGGTGAGTCTCTGCCTTTCCTCTGGCTGAAAGGACCCAGCATGGCTGCCAATGAATCATGATTGTAGCTATTGACTGCTGGAGGATGAGGACTGTATAGGTTGTACTCGCACAGCCTGAGGCCACGAGAAGAATCTGATGCACCACTTTTACACTGGTAAAACACAGCAGTGCTCTCTTTGTCTTCAGAATCAGTCCCAGTTCACAGCTGGACACTAGTAAATGCTTGAGGTTGGCAACCGTCATGAAACATTATGAAGAGTTTTAGATAAATATGATGTAAATTATACACATGGCAGTAGTTCATAAGACCGTAGTACCTTGCAGTGTGAGAGGTACCACAAAACCTTGCATGGGTGACAGGGGTGTGTATTACCACACCTTGGGCAGGAAAAACCGTATCGTGATACAGTGCAGCAATACACGAGCCGGATCGCAAGAGCTACTCGAGCTAACCAGTGTAAAAAAAAAAAATAAATAAATAAAAAGTGAACTTTTATGCAATGATTCTCTTGGAAATTTTTAGAATGACTCAAATAACAGAATACTGAGTGTCCTTTTTTTATCACATTACCTGTCAACAGTTTGCAACAGTTTTTCCAAACAGGGTTTGACTCCCCTTTTGCAAAAACCCCACAATGTTGCCATACTTTGGACTTGTACCTAGCAGGGGGATTTGGGAAAGGTTTTTCCTAGACTCCATGGTTGGCAGACAATTGTGCATCATGAGCATATTATCTGTATACAGTTAGTCAAATAGTCCCGGAAAAGTAGTTCTGAATAATGTTATTAGTGTTCAGTTTTAATTTAAGAATCGGCAAGTAAAGTTTAAATTCTATATCATTACATTTGGTTGACTGTAGAAATGCCTTTTGAAGAGTATTTGGTCATTTGATATTTGGTATAGATAAGCCTGGTCAACTGTGGGACATTAGCTCTGCAACCAGAGAGCTTTGCCATAACTGTAGCTGCTGAAAAGTAAAACAGGGCAAATATTTCAAGAATGTTTTTCCAAATGTTGTCTTGGTAACAGACCCACATGAAGAGGGTAAAACAACGTATTGCAGAGAGGGTGAGGCGTATTAATGATATGACCTCTCTTAAAATGAATTTTACTCTTTACTAACAGGCAATGTCGTTTTAATATTAAAGCAGCACAGCCGGGGAAGCTAACAATTTACACAATACTCAGGATATGCACTAAACAAATGCATTCCACGGTGAACATAACTGTAAATTTTAGAACTGTGTTAACAAATACACTAATTTGGACTATTTGTGAATCTATAAATTGGTGATGTGCTGCATATAAGGCTACTAGTGAATCACGTTACAGCAGCCAGTATGGACAGTGAATGGGATCACTGCTCTGGCCACTTTGCATTGTTATAGCAACGTCAGTTCTGTCAATTACATTTGAAGTACTGTAAGTGGCCACTTTTAGCCAGCAGGCTGGTCACTTCCGCCATCTACTGTTGTATGTGTACAATGACATTTAGATTCTAGTCCCTGAATATATGATGAGCCAAGTTCTTTTTTTTTTTTTTTTTTTTTGGGGGGGGGGGGAATAATGTTATATTGGGGCCAATATGGTAATCTGTTTAAGAAACGACAAATTTGGATTTAATGATTACTTAATCTCCTAGTAATTTCACAAAAATAAGCAGCTAAAATATGAACAGATGGATATTGTTTACTTTCATTTTTTTTACCTTATGTATTTGGGATACAGACAATCTTTTAAAAATGCTTTGTGGAAATTTATGTACCAGTCTGATATTCAGATCGGTATCTGCACCGTTCCATACCTATCAGCCATATGTAAGTGATCCATGTCAGATTCTTAAGTTTTCCGATGTTCTGTAAAAATACGACTCCTATGTCTTGTGATTGTTTGTACAAATCAATATAACATGATGGCTCTTCCCCCATTTTAGATACGTTTTTGCTGCAGTCTAGCTGAATTCTAAAGCTGCCACTCAGTCTATTTGCCACTTAGTGGGTGCTAGAGCAGTGACTCCGCCTGCTGTGACATCATGTACATACACTTTGTAGCGATGGGGAGTAAGAACATTGGGTAAGAGGGATACTATCTGGAAGTACTTTATGCTTTTGACAGCAACTAGTAGCACAGCCATTCACCATCTTTGGGAGGTGAGTAGGGTTTAGTGGGAAATCCCACAAAGTGCAGGCAAGATGGCGCAAGTTGTATGGGAAAAAAAAAAAAAAAAAGCAATTTATTCCTTTCCAAATTCTGGGATCGGATCGGTACGTATCGCCCGATACCCTCTGTTCAGGTATTAGGATTGTAGCAGCACTGAAAGTGGGATCGGTGCATTGCTAATGATGAAATTAGTGAAAAGTGCTCCTGTATCGGAATCAGATCGGAACTGCAAAAACATGCATCGGCCTGGCCCTGGTGAAAATCCAGAGTAATAGGTAAATGTTGTAATTATACATGGATGAACACTGCATTATGTTTGTACTCTCTGTGATATTTTAGTGGTTAATTGGTGCTCGACTTTAACCATGGCTTGTGAGTTCCTGAGAGTTTGTTCGTTGCAGCTGTAATAGGTAATCCCTGCTGGATAGTTTCCTGCTCTGTAGAGGTACATTTAAACCCAGGAGTCATTGTAGCAGATAAGCAGCTTAAATGAAACCCCCTCTGAAATGATCCAGAGGCTTGACTGAGGCTGGCACTGTGTTAAATGTTAGCGGTCACACTCATGCTTGTTTGCGACATTTCTGTGGCGCATACAACCTTTCATAATCTGCATGATGGGGTGGATCTCTCATGGACATGCTCCTCTTTCCAGAAAGGGAAGGACCTTAAGATCATCCACCTGAAGAGCCAGACCTCAGCCGCGCTGCCTATTTACACGTCGGACTTGAGTCACCTGTCCTTGCTTGAGGCGGCGAGGCAGGCCGCCTCGCATAAGGTATGTCTGTACCGTGGTCCCAACCCCCAAGCCTGGTGAATTGCACTTCATTTCTGTCTAAATTGTTTCTGTGGCTTTCAGAAGGGGGCAGGCAAGAGTAAGAAAACGGAGAAGGCTGTCAAGAGGAAGGATACGGCAGCTGTACAGCAGGAATCTTCTGGGGAGGGAGAGGAAATGCCCCAACTTGTTCCAATTGGGTCGCCGAATAAGAAGGCTAAACTGGAGGTGAGGCAAAGTGAGAATTGCAATGTTCGCATTTTATTTTAAAGGGGCCTGACTGGTCAGCTGGCCCTGCACGGGCTACACGGCTGGCCCCCCCCCTTGGGATAAGGTTAGTGTGCCGGCTGCATGGCGTTACGAGGTGACCTCACCATGTTACGGGTAAGGGGTGATGCTCCAAGGAGATGTTTCAGGCAGGTCAGTGGAGAGGTTTCTGTGATGGGAGTTACTTTAAGACTTTGCCGACCATTTCCATGCACATAAAGCTATATAACACAGTACAGGAATTTGGAAAACTGGGAAAGCATTTAACACGGATGCTTTTGTCCGAAGTGAGAAACAATTGAGGCAAACGCAACACAAACGTGCTGCTTAGTTGTCGACTAGCCATAAGAATAGCTAGGCTGTGCTTCCAACGAATGCCCAGTTACGAGTATAAATGGTGAAGATCTTGCTCCTTTACATCTTCCACAAAGCAAGTAGTACTGAAATTCCAACAACCCCCCCCCCATTCATGTCTTTTTGCTCTGACATTCCCGTACATGCACTTCACATACCTGAGTATCACCTGCCCCCCCCTTTTCCCCTTCAAATACCAAAGACCGCTGTCTGCAGGCATGTCGGAAAGCAGCACTGAAAAGTGGGATCAACAGGCAGCTGTTTAATGGGTGCAGATGATGATCACATTCTTATCCTGTGCTGGCAGAGAATTCACATTCCCTGTGTTTTTTTTTTTTTTTTTTTTAATAGGTTTCTCAAACGGGACCGGAAAAGGTCAAAGGAAAGACTAGAGGGGCTTCAGGGGCCCCTGAGAAGGAGCCGCATCCTAAGGGATTGAAGCTGAAGACACCTAGCAAGGCTAGGGCTACTTCTGGCACCAAAAAACTGGTCAAATCTGCCAAGAAGTGCTCAAAGACCCCTGAGAGGAAGCTGAGGAGGCGGGTGCCCCAATCGTGTTAAGACTAGTTCATGGCCCACTTTCCGTCAGGAGAAAAATCTTACCAGATCCCTGAATGAATGTCATCTGCTTGAGCCTGGCTCTGCCCGTACTGGTCTGTAAGACATGGCTAGCTTGCTTCTGAACTTTGACAGCGTTTTATTTATACTCGGTGAGTTTTAAATGTACTTTGATTACATTGCAAAATGTTTGCATCAGTCTCTCTGGCAAAGTAATGATGTTTGGAAGTTGCCCTTTAATTGTGATGTTTGGTGACTCGGAGGAGTGAAACCCTAGAGCTTTCACATTTGCTGGTTTTGCCCTGTTCTGTAACCCACATGTAACTTATGTGAGATGTTCCTCTGTGGCCATTTACATGTACTTTTTTTCTTTTTTAAAAAAAAAAAAAAAAAACAGCTTCATTTGCCATAGTATAGATGCATGAATGCTCTGGTCACTGATGTGTGAATATTATACAAAAATACTGATGATGCCCTCACATCACCAATAAAATCCCCCAACCCTTGTGTATCCTGTTTATAACTGGAATGAGAATGTGCTGGATCTGTAGGTTAAATGTTACTCATTTACTTGTATGATAGACCGTTAAAAGCTTGCTTTGGTTTTAAGCTTGTAGTGGTGGTATTCTGTCCAGGAAACCCAATCCAGAACTTGAACTAAGTAGACTACAAATTCTTCAGAAGTTATATGATTTAGTTTTCACAGTAATTGGTAAAGAAGGACCAGTAAGACCCTACTAGAGGGGTACAGATATAGTATTCTGTTAGTTTGTGGTTAGTAAATACGAAAGTCTTAGTTACATGTATGTTCATTCATGAATCATGATGCTTATTTTGTCTGTCACTTTACTATATTACTATACGTTAATTTTATAAATGTTTGTGGGCTACTGAAGGAACAAATAATTACTGAGCTTGTTCATTAAAGAGTTGTGGTGTTTTTTTATCTCCAGTAGGTCCTATTTTTGGTCATGATTACTATTTCGGTTAAAATAAATATTTGTGCCCTCTAAGGAACTGTTGTTTTGCAACAGTGCTGGGATTTATGTGCAGAGATTCCTGAATTTTGAGTTCAGATTCTATAATAGCTGTTTTTTTTTTTTTTTTTGCTCTCACATATATAGTGACTAGCTCCACATAACAGGGCAGAGTGATGTACACTGCAGCAACATTTCGCCTGTATGCGAGTTAATTCCTTAAGACCAGATGTTTTCACAAGACTGGGCCCCAGATTTGATGAGATCGGAATCATATTTCATGCATCTGGAGCTTGGCTAAAACAGTTCTGCTGAATTCCATTAATACTTGGGCCATCTGGATTGTTTTGTTGAAACACTAACAATGTATTCTCCTGCGGGTCGGGAACAATTACATGTTTTTACATGTAAATGATCTTTTTTGCAGGGAACAGGCAGTATCTACAGAGCGGTACACAAAATATATACTAAGACATAAGTACTTGTTTATAGTTTATTGATCCCTTAGAGGAAAATTGTTACAGTAGCAGTAAAACGTGATATTCTAACATACATCGCATCAAGGCATGTTTATGTAAAAATGGTGGTACGTAACATTTAATGTTGCTTATTTAGTATAAGTAAAAAGTAGAATAACATCCCATCCATAGTGTCCACCTGTTTCTTGTCTTGTGCTGCTTGATTTTGGCTCTTGACATCGAATATGAAACAAAGTTACAAGAATATAGTCTGAAGAGTAGGCACACGGTATGAGGAATTTAGAGACATCAGTTGACCTAACTGGGTGTCTTTGGACTACAGAAGGAGGTCCCAGACAGACGGGGGGAGATCATGCAAACCCCACACCCAGATCCGGGACTGAGAGTCGAGCCCACAGCACTAGAGACGTGAGGCTGCAGTGAATCAAACACCGGCTTAGTCTCAATATGTGATAACAGCACAAAACAGATCTGCACCATCTGCCTGTAACTGGAAATGATTACTGTAACTTTCTAAATAACACAGTGAGAACAGTCTAACTATTGTAATACTGCCGTCTCAGACTGTTCAGCGGGCAGAATACCACCAAGGAATGGGAGCTGGTCAGAGTTAAAGTGTCATGTTGGCCGGCACTCCTAACTCATCCCATGCAAATTTGAATGCGACGTCCCCCATTCTCTCTTTGAAAACAGCGTCGAAATGTGCAGCTTGAGCGTCGGTGAGAAAATTCCTCCAGTCTCCAGAAATTCCTGGCAGAAACAGAAATTTCTCAACAATTTTTAGTTAAAGCTTAACTGTGTTAGTGGAACGACATGAGGCTAAGTTTAGAGATGGCGCTAGTTTGAGTCAGACTTTTTCGGGATAGCCTGCCTTTCTTTAGCTACTTTCATGGAATACTCCCCTTTTTTCCTTGTCATTCCTTGTACTTAGTCATTGTTTTTCCCCTTTTGCTTTTTGACCCCTAGTGATCCTTTTACCCATTGTTTTTGTTTCTGTAATAACCCCCCTGTGTCTCAGAGCCGCCAGTGGATTGTCACCTTTTTCTGCCTGCACTGCTCCTCGCTTCCGTAACAAACAAACTGAGATACTGCCATGCTGACACAGATCTAGCAATGCTGGTCCTACCTTTCCTCAAAAACTCGGATTTCTTCTGGTCCATGAACTCCTCTGGCACCATAGAATAGTTTGACATGCTGTTTTGCTTCATGTTCTGAAACCTGCAGTGATCCGCAATCTTCCCAATGACTTCCTGGCTCAGGGATTTCCCTAAGAAACTGGATATTTTGGAGACGGACTTCGGCAGGTCCTGCGTTGAACAGCAAAAAGCAAAGGCTATAAGAAATATTTTAAATCAGAATAACTGCCTTTAATCTAATGGACATATTCCACCTACGGATGGGATCTTACTACGAACTACTTATATAATTAAATACATTTAATCCCATAAATATTACAACAATGGCAGTTTTCATAAATTTGGTTTCGTACACCATCACAATGGATTTGAAATTACACAACCAAATTGCCCATAGGTATGCATGTGGTAGTGAATGGTGCATGACTGTGCCCTATCCCAGGTTGTTCCTGCCTTGCACCCATAGGCACCCCCTGTGACCCTGAATAGGGCAAGCAGTTACAGAAAATGGAAGTAAGGATGCATTTTTAATACTTGGTTGAAAATCTTCTGTGGTCAATGGCAGCCTGAAGTCTGGAACCCAAGAATGTCGCCAAATGATGGGCTTCTTCCCTACTGATGCCTTATACCAGGCTTTTTTTTCCCACAGTTCTTGCTTGTTTGTTGGTCTTTTTGTAGCGGTCAGATGACTGACTTGCCTTGAAAGGGTCTTTGGTTGCCTTCTGTTTTGGGTAATTGTTCATCTGTACTGAGAGGTGCCGTCCTATTGGTTCTATAGCATTTGGCTGAATCTGAGGAATTAGCGTCGCACTATTCACTTCGGAATTCATCACGCTGCTTATCAGAAGTCATACCATCAATAAATACAAGTGACCCAGTTCCACCGGTAGCCATGTTCCAAAGATGAGGTGGTATGCTCTGGATCAGATACCTCCCATCCATACTACATCATCAGTATAAGGAATACTACTCTATTATTGGGGAGGCATTTCTAGATGATTTCCGGCAAAGTCTAATCTGGCCTTCATAATGTTGAGTCTTACCAGTGGTTTGTGCCTTGTGGTAAAACTCTTTCTATTTACTTTCATGGAATTTCCTCTTGATTATAGACTTTGACAATGATATGCCTGCCTGAGCTGGAAATTTCAGGTTCAGAAAGTAGAAACACAGACCAAGATTTTGTTTCACCTAATCAGTTGAATATAAAGAGTTACATTCACTAATTTTACATTCTGGAACTTCCCACCTCTGCCTCCCAGAGAATGTTCTGTACTTGGATGAATGATGTGAAGAGTTTTGTTTTTGACCAATGAATGAATTCTGCGATCATGCACCACCTTCCATGGAGATTCAGGCTTTTTGGCCTTTGCTGAACTAACAAGTGTGTTTCTTCCTTTTAAGTATATAGGAAATTGTTGATTTGCCCACTGCTAATGTTCCTGTTATCTCTCTGATGGGTTTGTTCTGTTTGCTCAGCTTTACTTGCATTGGCAGTTCTTTGGTCCTCATACTGAGAGTTTATAAATGCTTATAAATGCAAATCCCACACTTGGAATCAATTTCAGACCTTTTACTAGCTTAACTGTTAATTAAATTATGAGAGAACAGCCAACACCTGGCCAAGAAACAGTTTGTGAATCAATTGTCCAATTACTTTTGAGCCCCTGAAAATGGGAGTAATATATATCCTCCTGAGACCCCACCCATTCATTTATGTCCATTGTAGTGGACATTTTGTTTTTGCATTTATCTTTTCACT
>JABFEA020000098.1:29826962-29837100 GCA_019775915.2 Cyphomyrus plagiostoma | reverse complement strand
GTTGCTTCCGGGATAGGCTCCGGACCCCCCGCGACCCAGTAGGATGAGCGGTTTAGAAAATGGATGGATGGATGGATCTTACCAGTATCATTTCCTCATACGAGAGGTACATGGTCTGGTCTTGGTCCTGTGCAGAAATCCATCCCTTCACATGATCGAACCAGGAGCCAAATAATACTGTAAAAAAATCGAAAAATTCAAGCAATTAAAATTCATAAACAGTACAATAATTCTTGTAAAATTGTGGGCATATTTAAATATTAAAACATGATGTGGTTGCAGTCTGCTTTTGTAATGAGTTTTCTTGAAAAATAGCTTATGCAATGTACCTTTTCCATCCAAGAACTTTGACAAAAAGTCATCTTTTGTCCCTGGGTTTACCAGGTAAGATGCCATCCCATAGTAGTAGTAAGAAGACGTGAAAACATCTTTTGGGTTCCGCGTAACATAAATCACCTGTGGGTCATTTCAGATTATTTGTGTACTATTCTGATACACATCATAATTTACTAAAAGTCAAAGTCAATCGCTATATAATTTCGATGGCAAAGAATTACAAAGAACAACGCAAAGAATGTTTTCACCAGTAATTATACGCATAAAGACAGTACGTACAAATACCATGATCAGCATGGATGTAGCCTACTTCTGTTGTCACACCTCGCAGGTGTCATTATGAAATGAGCTGCATGCGGCTTTTACAGCCTGACACATAAGCGCTGCATGCGAGACTCGTAAACCTTACGAACCTTACTCTCTCCCCCAGCAGTCTTACCTTGGGCTTCACTTTGAAGAAAGACTCCGGCATCATGGAGTAATGAAGGTGCGTGGCAAAATAGCGAGGAGAGGGTCTCTGCTCCAGGTTCAGCAGGATTGCACGCTGCCCCTCCAGCCAGGGCAGTCGGTCCCAGCTGGGAATGCTGAGTACAGGCTGCATATCTCCCTCGCTTATGATCAAGGGAACGATCTCCTGCATCCAAGTTGTGCCTTCACATTCACCACGGTGGACATTGGGGGTTCAAGCAGTATAGACATATTAATGCAAGCAGCAGCTGTTTTCATCGGTGGTGGGTGCTGCCCTCAATTCACCGCATTGCCTCTAAATCCAGAGAGTTACTGACTTGCGCTATTAAAATTCGGCTCACGTATTCCAAGTCACTATCAACAGACTCACTCCGAACAAACATAACAAGAACAGTATTTTAAAACTACTACAAATAAACAGTGTATATGAACATACTTGGCCAAAAAACCTAAATTTGATTCTAAACTATAGCCTGTATATCAAGTAAAGTATAGCCTTATTGTCATTTCGGCCACGTGCACGAAGGAACATTACTCCTGGACCCACGGTGTGGCATTCATGACATAACAAACATTACAGTGTATAGTGCAACATGTATAATAATCGCGCAGCTGGTTATATGGATAGACAAATCTTAATTTAAACTATTTCAACAAAACACACAAAGGAAAACATGTACAGAAATGAATACATTGATTCCAGCTATTTGCAAAACCAAGACAACGGATATGTTCATTTGAACATCCTTCGGCAGCGATTCTCAACCCACGGGTTGCGACCCAAATTTAGCTCTAATCGTAGAAATAATCTATATTAATGGATCTTGGGACTGCAAATGGATGCTTATCGTAAAACCAGCGAATGCTCAACCAATCCAAGAATCCAAACCACAGACGCTTAATGTAAAATCCACTGGCACATCCAATCAGGTTTGTGCGATGGACCCTGGCAGCGGACATTCTGAAATGCTTAACGTGAAAACACTTAATGTGACTTAATGTACCAAAAAAGCGACCAAAAATCACCAAATTTCTCACAGACATATCTTTTGGAATGTCCCATTGGCGGGCGTACATTGCAAGGTGGCTTATCGTAGCGTAAACGTAAACACGTAAAGCATATATATAGGGTCGCGACTGGGCTGGCACGGGAAAAATTGGGTCGCAGTGCAAGGTTGAGAAACACTGCAGTACAGGGTCCAACTGAAAGGTACGGTTAATACTTCTAACTGGAAGTCATAACTTCACGCTGAACACTTCCATATCCATTGGCAGCTTTCTGTTTTTTTTTTTTTTTTTCATATTTACGTGTCAAGGCGATAGTTACAAAGTATTCTCAAGGGTCTCCCCACAGGAGAGGATGCGAGACTGTGTGTGAAGTTTATCCTCCCAAAACACGTACGATGGCTGAACTGATTTCTGACCTCGGGGTGTGTGAGTGTTTCCTGTAATGGACTGGTATCCCGTCAAGGGTCCCCCCGCTACGGGCCCCGTGCTGTACTGACTATAGGCAGTAATGGAAGAAGACTTGACGCTGCGTATCAGTGCGAACGACATGGACAGTCGATATAACTTACCTGACCTGGGATAAGTTGCGATTACGATGTCATCCTGGCGAAAGGTGAGTCCTTCCATATACTGGAGGGACTCTGGTGGGCTGTGGTATTTGGGGACGTAGACGCCTTTATACTCCGAATAGAGGTCCGTTTCAGTCATGTTTACTGTTTAGAGATCTGATCCTAATAACTATGCAGAGATTCGGCGATCGTCCTCAACCCCTAGCGAAGAGCCCAGTCTGAGGAAAACCTTACCCGATTTGACTGTCTGGACAAAGGTTATTGTTGCGGCAGTTATCTTTAATTTCAGTACATCGTACCTCCCAATCCCAACTGACTCCAGTTGCTTCCTAGGGGAAGCTTTTTATGGTCAATAGTTCCGATATCCGCTGTTAAAATGTCTCTGACTCCATATCTAATCCTGGTCTGTGCATTTTTTTACTTTTTACATATTTCAAATATATATTTTTTTAAACTTAGTATACGATGGTAGTTTCTTTAACATACCGTCATATAGGGCTACACAGTCATGCCATGTTATTTTATTTTAAATAAATAAAATTTTATTTTCATGATATTGAATTTTAAAGTGAAAATGTGCAAGCTAAGAAATTTGAGAGACCGATCACGTTTGTAATTCAAAAAAGTAATCATTTTCTTAGCAAGGAATGTGTGTTTGCATTTTTATTAATATCTCTGGATTACTTATTTTTATTTTTTTACATTTTGCATCTACTTATGTTTCAAAAATTGATCGATGCTGTGTAATAAAAATAAGTAAACAAACAAATACATAAAGGAGACTCAAACAAAATCTCTCGTATGCTAACCTCTACAAATGTATGGCGATGTACGTAAAAATCAATGTTGTTTTCCTTGGGTTTACTATTGATATTTTAAAAGGCTAATTATGAATTTGATCTTAATATATACGATACATCAGGTTTGTAGTACTCAGTAATTAAACAAAGATTTTTCACTTAAACAAATGCTCCCTCTAGTGGTCATGTTTATAAAGGATTGGCTGTTGTTACGTGGACTGTGGTCTGCATTACTTTCCTTATCAAGTCAGTTTTATAAAAAAAATCTTATTTTACTTTGACATTTTTATTGAAACATTTGAAATGGAATTAGTGTAGAGTAAATTTGGATTAATTTCTAAGTCTATAAATCATTTGAAGTATTTGAACCATATACTTCTGTTGCCCCTTTTTCAGGTCTTTTCTTTGGATATGAAGTCCTTTCCCCTGAAAAGGGAATTCCCGCGCAGGGGACATCATTTACATCTTCTGGTCTTCTATTTCAGGGCCTGTGACTCTGGCAGCTTCCCCAGATGTAGAGAATGGCGCTTCTTTTACAGTTTCCCGGCTACAGTTTTTCTCAAATTTTTTGACCTGCTGAAATAAACTGGGACCCACTCGGTCTTCATCATCACCATCGCAGCAGACCTGAAGTCATGCCTTGTAAAAGTCAGAACGCTTGTTCTTTGGATTCACACATTTTTTCACAGCCATTTGCAAAAAAGTTACAGATTTCATTCAAGCAGCCCAAACCACTGTTTTAACTCTGGTGACCAAACAGAAACCATCTATAACCAACTATTAGAAACCACCTAGATCAGTATGAAATCACTACAGCACATGTTTGACACTCCTTCACCCAAATCTGCAATCAACAATCAGTTTGTACACCTAAAAATCAAGGTGTACATCAAGATTTTACCCTCGGTGCAAGAGAGGATATTGAATACATCAGTTGACCTAACTGGGTGTCTTTGGACTACAGAAGGAGGTCCCAGACAGACGGGGGGAGAACATGCAAACCCCACACCCAGATCCGGGACTGAGAGTCGAGCCCACAGCACTAGAGGCGTGAGGCTGCAGTGAATCAAACACCGGCTTAGTCTCAATATGTGATAACAGCACAACACAGATCTGCACCACCTGCCTGTAACTGGAAATGATTACTGTAACTTTCTAAATAACACAGTGAGAACAGTCTAACTATTGTAATACTGCCGTCTCAGACTGTTCAGCGGGCAGAATACCACCAAGGAATGGGAGCTGGTCAGAGTTAAAGTGTCACGTTGGCCGGCACTCCTAACTCATCCCATGCAAATTTGAATGCGACGTCCCCCATTCTCTCTTTGAAAACGGCGTCGAAATGTGCAGCTTGAGTGTCGGTGAGAAAATTCCTCCAGTCTCCGGAAATTCCTGGCAGAAACAGAAATTTAATTCCATGCACCTCGGCCCCATGCTGCAACTGTAACACAAGAATTAAACTGTGTTCCTTGGAAGGCATGTGAGTATAAAACTTTGAAATTTCTTTCACACTCTCTCATATTTTATCCATTCACTTAAGGATGAAATTCATATATTCAGAAGTGACATGGTGGCTCACAGCTCCAGGGAGGGTGGATCAAATCCCACAACCACTTTGTGTGTGGAGTTTGCATCTTCTCCTCATGTTTACACAGTCATTCTTGAGTCTTCCTAAAATCCAAAAATGTGGGGTCTCTTAAATCTTCCATTGTCACGCCTCAGTGGGCGGGGCCACGCAACTAAGCCTTGTTTTGATCGCCTATTTAACTGGCACTCCGACTAACAACTGGGATACACTCAGGGTTCACTGTGACCAGATAAGTGCTTTTGAAAGATTAATATCTAATATATTTTAACAGTAACCATACAAAACATAATCATCTAGCCATCTTTCCACTGTTAGTCCAGTACAGGTTCCTGGGGAAACCCCTGCCATGTGCCCATTATGGTGCACCCAGTACAGACACCGCATAGATGCCAGTTTGCTGCGGTTTGGGACTGGAAACTCACACAACACAGGAAGAACAAACTTCACACACAGGAAGCCAGAGGCAGGATTCAGACCCCAAACCAGAAGCTACAGAGGTGCCTTTAAAGTCTCCATATGACTAACAAACAGATGTTGCCACACTGACACTGACATAGCAATGCTGGTCCTACCTTTCCTCAAAAACTCGGATTTCTTCTGGTCCATGAACTCCTCTGGCACCATAGAATAGTTTGACATGCTGTTTTGCTTCATGTTCTGAAACCTGCAGTGATCCGCAATCTTCCCAATGACTTCCTGGCTCAGGGATTTCCCTAAGAAACTGGATATTTTGGAGACGGACTTCGGCAGGTCCTGCGTTGAACAGCAAAAAGAAAAAGCTATAAGTAATACATTAAATGAGTAAAATGCACATATTCTATCAATGTATGGGATCTTAATATGAACTACACACACACACATTTATATGTATGTATAACATGCTGTATGTATATGTTCTATGTTAATGCTTTGCAAATTCCTAATTTTTAACTGTGAACTATTTAAGATGAAATGTTACTTCATGTAACTTTGGCATGTCTGTTGTAAAATCACACATTTCTATATAAAGCTTATTGAATACTAATGTTGTCAAATCTTTTCCTTATTTTCAGATTGCATTTTACAAAAAACTGAGAAATTATATGAATAGGGTAAATGTCACAACATGCTTTTAGGGGCGGCACAATGGTGCAGTGATTAGAACTGCTGCCTCGATGTGTGTGTGGAGTTTGCATGTTGTCCTTATGTTGTCGTAGTGTTTCCTCTGGGTGGTCCAGGTTTCCCTCCACAGTCCAAAGACATGCTGAGGCAGGAGTGGTGTGTGAGCGTGCGGTGTGTGAGCGTACGGTGTGTGAGCGTGCGGTGTGTGAGGACAAGCAGCTTCAGAAAATGGGTAGACATACCAGTATCATTTCCTCATATGAGATGTACATGGTCTGGTCTTGGTTCTGTGCAGAAATCCATCCCTTCACATGATCAAACCAGGAGCCAAACATTACTGCAAAAGATGGAGAAATACAAGTAATTTAAACTAATAAACAACACAATAATGCTTATGATCATTGTGATATTTCGGGCAAATTTAAATATTAAAGCCAGGTGTGGCTACAATCCGCTTTTGTGATGAATTTGTTTTTAAAATAGCTCATGCAATATACCTTTTCCATCCAAGAACTTTGACAAAAACTCATCTGTTGTACCTGGGTTTACCAAGTAAGATGCCATCCCATAGTAGTGGTAAGAGGACGTAAAAACATCTTTTGGGTTCCGCATAACATAAATCACCTGTGGGTCATAGCAGATTATTCAGGTACTATACAAATACTCAACAGGTCTTCCTAAGAAGCATAGAAATATCACAGGAATGTCAATTGGTGTGTAGCCTATATCAATGGCGGTTTTTATTGTTGATATAACAACGAATAAATCCGAAGAATGTTTTCAGTAATAATTATACGCATAAAGACAGCGTGTACAAGTATTGTCAGAAATACCTGTTCAGCTGTTAACCTGTTCTGTTGTCACACCTCGCAGGTGTCATTATGAAATGAGCTACATGCGGTTTTACAGTCTGACCCATAAGCGCTGCATGAGAGACTCGTAAGCCTTACGAACCTTACTCTCTCCCCCCCAGCAGTTTTACCTTGGGCTTCACTTTGAAGAAAGACTCCGGCATCATGGAGTAATGAAGGTGCGTGGCAAAACAGCGAGGAGAGGGTCTCTGCTCCAGGTTCAGCAGGATTGCACGCTGCTCCTCCAGCCAGGGTACACGGTCCCAGTTGGGAATGCTGAGTACAGGCTGCATATCTCCCTCGCTTATGATCAAGGGAACGATCTCCTGCATCCAAGTAGTGCCTTCACATTCACCACGGTGGGCATTGGGGGTTCAAGCAGTATAGACATATTAGCGAAAGCAGCAGCTGTTTTAATAAGTGGCGTGTGCTGCCTGCATTTCATGCAAATATACCGAGGGAGTTTCTGACTTGCGCCATTGCGACAAATTTCAATTAACACTTCTAATTCAAAGACGCTAAACTCAATGCTAAACACTGGCATATCCATTGGTAGCTTTCATGCTAATTTAATATTTACGTATCAAAAATTGGGTCGCAGTGCAGAAAAGGTTGATTACCACTGCAGTACAGGGTCCAACTGAAAGGTTTGGTTAACACTTTTAACTGGAAGTCATAACTTCACGTTGAACATTTCCATATCCATTGGCAGCTTTCTGTTATATATAAATATATATATATATAACCACTGCACCACCATGTCACCTCCACATATAAACATATAATTTATATTTACAAATAGCAATATATGTTATTTACGTATCTAGGCAAAATGGTTATGCAGTATTCTCAAGGGTCGCCCCGCCCAGCCACGGCCCCGTGCTGTACTTACTGACTATAAGGAGTAATGGAAAAAGACTTCACGCCGTTGTGAGTGCTTAGTGTCAGTACGAACGACATGTGGAGTTGAGATAACTTACCAGACTTCGGATAAGTTGCGATTATAATGTCGTCCGGTCGAAAGGCGAATCCTTCCATATACTGGAGGGACTCTTGTGGGTGCAAGCATTTTGGGACGTAGACGCCTTTGTACTCCGAATAGAGCTCCGCTTCAGTCATGTCTACTGTTTAGAGACTTGATCCTGATAACTATGCAGAAAATCCTCAACCCCTACTAGGGAGCTCAGTTTGAGGAAACCTTTACCCTAAATTCCTGACTGGATAAAGGTCATTATCTCGGCTGTTATCTGTAACTAAACCACGCCTACCTCCGAACTCCGAAGTGACTCCAACTGCATCCTAGAGAAAGTTTTTTTTACGGCTGGCTAATACTTTCGATTTCGGCTGTTAAAATGTCGGTATGGGTCTGGTTTCACTCGCTCTCACGTGGTAGGTTTCCACTGTAAATGGTGCTGATCTTTTGGTCGCCTACTAAAAAATTGGTACTGCCCTTTTAAAGTGACGTTTGGTCCAGCACTAGTACCAAGATTGCCAATTTTGGTCAGCTGACTGGCGTGAGATGTTCAGTCCGTATGGAAGGCCAATATGATATGGAAGGCCAACGGTACCAAAACGTCTTAAAACTTTATGCCTAAAGACGTCAAATATTAACGACCAGAGACGTCAAATTTGCAAGCCTTTAGATGCAAAAAAATAACATGTCGATTTTTCACATGCAAAAAAATCAACATGTCGATTTTATACACCTTCAGACGTCAAAACAGTCGGCATTTTGCAACGTGTGCTGACGTCGACAAAACGGACCCTTTCAAAATAAAAGCACCACCCTTAGTTGAGTATTTCCTTCTTTTTAAATGATCCATTCATTACCCATTCATACATGCACATTGAACATTAAAAACATGGACACAGACGACTGCTTAATGGAGGTGTGTGTACCATTAAACTAGATAGGGAACTTTATTTGGAGCGCAAAGGAAAATGGCTCTTAGAAACTTTCTTTTGAACTGCAATAAGATATTTATGGAATTGACCCGGCAGGCATTGTCTGATAATGTACATGCTAATGTAGACACAATACTAACTCATTGCTAACTCATTATTTGCTACTTTAATATAACAGCTGTTATTATGATTTATACTGTTAGCGTGTGCTTGAATATCTCTATTTTGCTATAATAGAATGGCTATAATGGAAAGCAAGGTACGTTGGGCAAGTGGGCGATTGATTGAAAATGAATTTGCTGATGAGATGATAAGAACAATTTGGGAGTTTGTTGCCGAGAATCAAACACTCACTCAGCAACCAGGTTTGTCAAGTTTATTATATTAAACATATATTAAAATTATATATTATTTTTACAGCTTCAACTGTCCCAAAGCAGAAAATCACTACAGTCACTGATTGACAAATCCAGAATGGTGCAGCTAATCTAGGCACGTAAACCCAAGTTTATCTTTGGAGCCTGTTACAACCTGGAAATTGTACATCAGAATGATTTTTATTGCTAAAGTAATGTGACATTTACCTAACATTTTGTTCCAATACAATGAAGATAATAAATACTAAGCACATGTGAGCATGAGAGAAAGTACTAGCATAAAGTATTATATATACTATACAATTATACTATATATATATATACGTATACATACTCTAGATCTATGAAGTCTATGATTCTAGATGAAATGGTGAAGCACCTAGGAATCCATATCTCAGAGGGGCTGACGTGAGCTGAGCAACAAGGATTAAAAATAACTCGTCTCATCCCAGGAATGGACTGTTTCAGCTTCTGCAATCAGGCAGAAGGTTCTGCAACATTATGGGCAAAACAGAGAGACTCGCGTGGAATTTTTATCCTCAGGCCATTCAGCTTATCAACTGAGACATGTATAACCCCTCCTTTTAGTAGTATTACATTCTTGATCACTGCAGAGCAACCTCTATTTTTGTCTGTATCAATAATAATTGTGTCATTCCACACTGTCTCTATCATTTATTACTGTACATGCACTGTTCATGCTGCCACACTATTACAAGGTTTCTATGCTGTTCACACTGTTGTGCAGACATTGCAAAGTGCACTTTAACTTTATAACTTGTATACGTGCAAATCTGTGTCAGATTTGTTTAATCTATTTCAAAGTTTTATTATTTTACTACATTGTTTTACAAATTTTATCTTTTTAACTTGTGTTCTTTGAATTTTTTGTTTAATTATTTAATGGAGGCACAATAAATGAAATAGACAGATGATGACATTGTACAAACATTTTGAATATTTAAAAAAATATTTTCCCCTCCTGTTGACAGGCTATCCCCCAGTAATAACTGGATACCGTACCTTGCTCATGACTGCTACCGGCACACTGCTTGTCTGCTGCCCACTGCTCCTTCACAGATGGGTCACATGCAGAGGTCACATTTAGTTGTGGTGCACTGTGCTGTGGTGACAA
>JABFEA020000098.1:29755049-29776645 GCA_019775915.2 Cyphomyrus plagiostoma | reverse complement strand
TAGCGGAGCAGCGCATGCTACTGTTTTGATGAATCATGGATGCTGCAAGTATTGAAGTTGTGGTGGAGAGAGGGGCAGCTTAGCAAGGACATCTTTTAAAAGAGGAGATACTGTGGTTAAACTGGGTAAACGCATAGTGGCTATGGGTTTATTCTTCAGGTGATAGTGTTAGTACTGCTGTGCTATGCTGTCGAAATTGTGCAGTGTCACCTGTTTGTCTTAGGATAATGTGAAATACTCCCATAATTACGTAGTAACATTAAAGGAAAACCTTTGTTATGATGAACTGAAGTGTTTTAGAAATCACAAAAATAATTTCAGTTAAATAATTTGAAAATGATGCATCAATTTAAAATATTGGCGTTGACGCATTTTCAGCTTCGTCATCGACTAATTGTGGCAGCCCTACTGTATTTGTTGAGGCAGCAAGAATATTTATATTTCTATTTGAATAAAAGTGGGAATAGGTGTAACAATGCAGCTTTTTTTTTTTTTTTTACATTTATAATTTTAGGATGTTAGTGTTAATATAAGTGTTCGATAAACTATTGTTGGGTTTATGAAAATCATAAACCAACAGTATATTTAAGTGTTCACAATTATTATAATGAAAATGTATAACCATAAACATAATTGAAAAGAAAATAATTTAAAACCTAACCTTCAGTTCCTAATCCACAGTCAAACCAATAAACGCTAAACTAATAAATGCTTATGTGAACATCATGAACCCCACCACAACAAAGAATATATACACATAAAAAATCATTACAGATAAAATCTGTTCTCTCTCAAGTACCATATTAATCATCTCTGTATGTATTTATATGAAACTTTTGTCTTATTTTTCTTATTTGCTGCCATCTTGGCCAGGACTTCTTGGAAGAAGAGATATTGTATCTCAGTGGAACCTTCCTAGTAAAATAAACGATAAATAAATAATAAATGTACCAAGAACTAAATCTTAACCCCTGACTGAGAGATCTGGTGGAACACAAGTTTATATACCTCTGGGTAACTTTCTGTCCAGTAGGATGTCAGGCAATGGACGATATGTGCTGTATACTGTACATACATACATACATGCATCTTCACTGTACTTGTATTCCCTTAAAAAGTTAAGATACTTTATATAAGAGCTAGAATACAGAATTTATGTTCTACTCCAAATAATAAAAAAAAATATACAAAAAATATCTTTGTAAAAACCCATGACTTGTTATTTGGTGAATACCGTGTTTGTATTTAGTTCCACCCCTATTTATGATCAGGCAAAATGAGCTAACTAAGGTACTGGCTAGCATTTTCTAATTGATCTGAGCTTGAGACGTTACACTGTAGCTGTCTTGTTTGACGGCCCAGTCAAAAATCCATACACATATCAAGTAATCATCTGGCTCCTGCTTTTCTGGGTGCGACGTGGGGAAAGCAAAAGCATTAATGAGAGGCAAAACAGTGACGTTATTCTCACTTAGCTGACAGTTTCATCATTGTTCTTCGTTGTGTCGCACACTGGTTAATGAGTTTAGTTTGTTATACTAATTCCTGGAACTTTTAATAAACACGCTGGAGCAGCACCATTAATAATTATTGCCGCTATAATGCACCTTGTATTGATAAATGAGTCACACGTTCTTGAAATTTGTCTGCCTTCTACTCCAGTGGCGAAAGTCGCATTTTCTGGTAATGTAATGCAGCCACTGGCTACTCAGTAATTATAGAGAAATCATGGGAAAGGGTGAAAGCAATTAATTTTCTGTGGTTTGCCCTATGGCAGTGTGAAGCTGGAGCCCCATATCTTTGTAATAAGCGGATTGCACTTTGTCGTTTAGTATTATTCCTTAAAGTGCTGCCCCCCGGTGTATGGAATGCTTTAGAAGGGCTGCAGGCTTGATTTAAGCAGATTATATTGAATGCAACAATTCAGTGGAGTTAAATACATTTCTTTTTCTTAATTCAGTTTGTTGACGTAATGACAGGCTCGCCCCTTTGAAGTGTGGTGAAATGGGCACAGCGGGCTGTATTTCTGACTCTGAGAGCCGACTCCCAGCTAGCCCAGTGTATCGTCCCATGTTTCCATCACGAGACTGGGGACTCTCTGAGAGTTTGTCAGTGGAACGACATTAATCCAGCATTTGCATTCTATCTGAACTGGAAAACATAGGCCTTTGTGGATGAAAGCATTGACTTAGCAAAAAATTGGGGTTTTAATTACGACAATGAGCCAAATGGTTATTTCCGTAGAGGAGAGGGGGATTAAAAATGGCGGATAGGCTGGCTGCTGGGTCCCGGCTGCTGAACTCTTTCATTCCACTGACTTCGTGAGGAAGTTTTAACACAGTTTATTTTGCTGAACACCTTTGCTCACCTTTCTGGTAAGAGGGACTCTGGAGTGCAGGCAGGCTTGTGGACCAGACAGCCAAGCTTGGGTGTAATATTTGGGGTCAGTACTCTGGCTCAGTGTTAGATCGGGCAGGCTTTCTGGTTGTAGCTAGTGGGGTACAAAATCCAATGTATTTTAATGCTTTCGCAGAGTTCAAATACTCATTTGTTGAATGATTTTATAAAATATAGCTCGTCAAAGCCTTTTGTCACATGAACACGACCCACTTTTACATTATCAAATTAATTTAATTTGGCCTGTGAATGCACAGGTTGAATAATTGTGTTTTGGATAATGACATTATGTATTTTGCATACAGAAATCTTTAACAGTATGTTAATGAAAATGTGAACTTCAAATATACAGCATTTTATGAGGTATATCCCTGACCTATTTAGAATGTGATTTTTTTTCCACCACCCCGTACAAATGGCATAAATATTAAGAGGTTTTATTTTCCATTACGGCTGCACTGGGCTTTGGAGGGTAGTGAAAGTGAGTTAATTTTCTGTGCGCAGAGTTACAGTGAGCAACTTCTATTGTGTATCTAGGTGCTGCTTCTGTACACACACACACACACACACACACACACACATATATATATATATATATATATACACACATACACACACCCTACCTGTACACCACGGAGACCACAATTTATGTTCCAAAGGCCTAGCTTGAAAGAAATTGTAACCCGTTCACATTTCCGTCTGTCATGCGATATGACATCATCACATCACATGATCTTCCTGCAATTATAGCTTTTATTTCTTGGACAGAAACGAAACTGAATGTGGTCTTGTTGCACGTACATATGATGGTCTCAGATATTCGTAAAGCATCTGTCATATATTCCTGTGCCAGAGATAAAGATGCTGTTTGTGTTGTGGTGATGTTCTTTTGAATTGGATAAGTGTAGGGACATGGTGTCAAGAAGAGACAGCGGGAATCTGTACACTTTCCTGGGATGTGTATATATAGTTTTCTGCCGTGTTTTGCAGGTAATTGCTCAGAAGTATACCGAGCGTTGCTGACGCTACCTCAGCTATGGTTTTCTGGAAAATGGCATTTCAGGATTGAGCAGACTGTGTAAGGTGTAGGCCGGGTGGTTGGCCTTCTGATTGGCCACTTCACTGCACGATTGGTGACCTGTGCGAAACTGCTGCTGACTGGCTTCATTTCCTCTGTGCTGTCTGTTTTTGCTCCCTCCCAGCTCCCTGCCAGCCAAAGCCATGTTTTTGCTCCCTCTCAGCTCCCTGCCAGGCAGCTCATTTTTTTGCTCACTCCCAGCTCCCTGCCAGCCAAGTCCATGTTTTTGCTCCCTCCCAGCTCCCTGCCTGCCAAATCCATGTTTTTGCTCCCTCTCAGCTCCCTGCCAGGCAGCTCATTTTTTTGCTCACTCCCAGCTCCCCGCTAGACAGTACACGTTTTTGCTCCCTCCCAGCTTCCTGCCAGGCAGTCCACATTTTTTCCTTTGGAGGTTCCTGTGGACCGCTTTGAGAAACCCTGTGCTAAATTATGGTTTTAATCCCACCAAGGCTAATCCTACAGAAGTTTCCTGTAAAACCCATCCCTCTCTATGCAAATCTGTTGGGGGGATGTGCTTTTGATCAGGATTAATTCTTTTTAGCTGCTGTCTTTTATCCTTCCCCCTGCATGTAATATTGTTTGCATTGTAACTTCCTTTTGTGAGATATTGCATGATACGCCTTTATACACTTGAAGTTATTTTTGATGCCTGAGGTCACTTTATGTTCCTTCAACATTAAATCCATTTTCAGGGGAAAATTATGTTTTTATCTTCATTAAAGCTCTCTCTCATTCTCAGAGAAAATAGATTCAGCAGTGTTTACTGCCCTTCCTGAAAGATGTGCTTGTACTTTTTTCAAGAAAAGGAAATGGAGGGAACATTTCTTTCATATCTAATATTTTATGGAAAGTGTCTTGATATGGGAAAACCTTCACCGTTCTCTTATTTATATAGAAAATGGTGTGATTTGAGGTGCTCTGAAAGGCATTGTATTTTATGACTGTCATCTTGAAAATTGTCAGTGGTTGAATTCAGGGTCTCAGCGCCACAAACAGAAGCTCGCCTACAAATGAGGACAAATCAAAATAATGTTCTTATGTGAGCTTTTACTGGAAATACTTAGGGGCATATTTTTGCAGGAATATTGTTTTCTCTCTCCTGTTTGTCATTCCGATATCAGGTCACTGACTACCCTAAAAAGCATTTACAAGATGGCTGTATGGAGTATCAGTTTAATTTATAGACCTGATTTCCTCTGGAAAATGAGCTGTAAAGCTTTGCAGCGGCATGTGAAAACGTGATTTACGCAAAGCTGAAATCTGATTTCTTGTTTTTTCGGCACAGGTTCTGCCGGTGTAAGCCAGTCGTGGTGGTGTTGCCCTTTCCTGCTCACTGACGAGTCCCTGTCCTGTTCCCACAGCTCTCCCCGTACTGAGGAACTGTGACGACTCACACTCTGTGCCCCAGCCCAAGTCGGTGGGTGACGTGGAGGAGCTGGCATCCAGCTACGAGCGCAAGCTGATCGAGGTGGGTCTGCTGCTGCCCTCCTGCGTCAGCTGCCGCAGCACGTCACTGTGTACCCTGTTAGGCCTAAGGAAGCATCCATGGGGTCATCGAGAGCCTCGGCTCTTATCGACACGAGAGCTCGTGGGGAAATCGGCCATTTTGATTTACAGTAAAATCTCTCGTACCTGGCATCCAAGAACCAGCACAATTCTAAAATATCAGTATAAAAACTGAAAAGTAATAACCCTATTCTGTTAAATTTTTCCCCAGATTAGCTAAAAATAACAAAGAAAAACAAAGACGTACGTCTGCGAAGTGGCATGCTTTGAGTCTTTCTACTTGTTGCACTGATTATCAGATATCTAACTTAACAGCGCAATAGTCATTTATATGTGTGTATAAAAGGATTGCAGTGAGTGTCAGAAATGCGTTACAATAGTTGTGTTTATATGCCTCTTGACGTTCATGGATGCAAAAACCTTTATTGTATTGTCAGCACAACCGATTTAACTAAACAAGTCTCTGAATATTTGGTAAATATTTCAATAATAATAATATGCTAGTGGGACATAAAGGCTGATAGTGTGTGACAAAGGGTTTTGAGCTACGCACATGGAAACTAAATTAGTTCTGTCACATGAGAATCTAGGTTACGTTGTGTTGGTAGCACTTACCCAAGACCTGTCTGCTAGACTCGTACCGGAAATGGCATCACTCTACAGCTGCACATTTTAACACTGACATCTGCTTTAACCATCATTCTGGGAATACAGAAGGTTAACCGTTCTCTGATGTATGTAATCGGAGGGCGAGAGAGAGTGTCGCGTGTTTGGGAGGATGGTGCCCAGCCTGCATGAACTCAGGACCTTTCTCATGTTCAGGTATACACACACACACACACACACACACACACACATATACAGTGGGCTATATTTCTTCTGGTTTCAAAGGGAAAATTAACCTACTATATATGTTGGCAAAAGTAATTCCTATGAAACGTTCAGCGCAGTGGTTCAGTTACTTAGGTTACACTTTTAATCAGAAAATAAAAATAATTGACATTGATACACTGACCAATTCATTAACGTGAGCTATCATACGGTCATTTCACTGGCTTATCTTGTCAGCTTATTCTGAGCCAATGGGGTCAGTAAAGCATTGCAAATGCTTTCCTGGCATGAAAGGCAGATTACACCCCAAGCCACCTTCCCGGGGCTCCTTGCGGTTTTCTTTCCTTCAGTAAACACTTTTTTCCCCTCTAACCAGTCTTCAGTTACTTCAGTAAGATGCCCTTGCTTTTGTCGGTAAAGCTCAAAGTGAGGCGGGGGGCCCGAACTGGGCTTCGCAGATAATTCCTTACAGCTATAATGTCAGTAGGGAGGTGGGGCTCCCCGATGACAGTCAGGGGGCCACACGTATGTGCAAATCGGCACAAAGCTGCTTTGTGATTCTCAGAGAGCAGCTCCACACAGGACAGCTTTATTACTCTCGACATGGCTACTTGCACACGGAGCAGTGGCTTTCCTTTCCTGTTGTGGGGGATGAAGAGGCCCCCCTACAGCCACCCTCGTGCCCCGAACGCCGAGGAGTCCACGGAATGGGGGATTTATCTGCTTCAAACTCAGACGGGTAATTCGTCTCCGCTGGCATCTGCCACTCTTTCTCTTCCCTTGTTCTCTTCAGAGAAACGTGTCACCATTCACTTTCCTCCGAGCCCAGGGCATCCTGACCCCTGACGTCTCTGAATCCCAGACCGGCTATTCCTGCTGCCGTAACCGTGTTGTACTCGATGGCATGTTTCCCTGTTCAGGCTGTGATGTCGTCACCGCGGCCATATTAAAGCTTTTCCTGTGTGCCGCTTTTGAAATGCTTACAACATGTTTCCGTTATATATCCCTGTTCCTCTGTAGCCCTGGTGGAGATACGTCCGTAAGAACGTCAGCAGTGATTTCTGTGTTTTCTGTAAATCTCATCACCTCCAGACCTGGCGAAACGCCCTCTTGTTTTCTGCTCTGCCCATAGTTTTTTTTTTTCTTCATTTTTGTTGTACTCTGTGATGCTAATTCTACACTTGTTGTGTGTGTCACCTCCCCCAGTATGGCCTTTGGTGTCAGGCCATAAGAATGATTACAATGGCTCTGTAGACGAGAAGTGGCTGTTAGTTCTGGACCGTGCCCTGCGGCTGGGCTTTCTGTAAGTCAGAGCCCTGATGAAGTGGAACTCCTCAGTGTCGCTCGCTAGGATCTTGGGGAAGTGGTGGGTCTTACCCCGGTAGCCTGATGACCAGTCAGCATTTCCCAGGTCAGGATGAGTGTCAGTGTCTCACCTGGCTCTTCCATCGCTGCTTGTTGGCGACTCAGTGGCAGGTCGGTCGGTCATGTCCTCTTTTTCAGCGATGACACTTTGTCACGTGTGCTTATGGACCATCTCTGACGTCAGTCTCACTTTAGAAGGTCAGTTCATGGTCTGGTTAAGCTGGAGCTGCTGGACTTCAAAAGCCCCGTTTGAGTTTCTCACACTGATAACTTTACTCTTCCGACTGTTGAGTGGAAAGATGATCTCTGCAAAATGAGAGAAGGACTTGTTGTAACCACCCACTCAGGATACAGAAAACTCTTGTAATGCTTATTGAGTCTTTTGTAAATCCTTTTTGTCTCTCTCTAATGTTGATTCTCAATTTTGTGTTTCAAAAGAGTAATATTATGGTGAAGATAACTGTAGATATTTGCAAAAATTCCGATTTTTTTTTTTCCCCCAAATCATTGTCTGTCTTAGTGGCCAAGATTTCAGGAATTGATCGGTTGGATCATTGATCCTAATTTGAGCTATGTTGTCTTTCATCTTCCATATTTTGAGGCATATAATGTTTGGAATCTTATAATTATCTGCAATATAATCCTCAAAACCCTTTTATCCCATTCCAAAGCATTTTTGAAGGAATGTCAATAGGAAGTGCTTAGAATAGAAAAATAATTGTGTAAGAAAGCTTATTTTTAATAGACCAGCAAAGAAATTAAATTCCATCTTCGTATTTTCCCTTAACTTTAATAAGTAGAGATACATGTTTTTCCAGGTTGTTGTTCTTTTCATCTGAAGTTGTTTTACTCCAATGCAGACTGTTGGGAATGTATTTTGGGTTCATATTAGGGGCTTCATTCATTCAGCTACGGGCATAGCAACCTCCGCTGGTTGTGTGTGGCAGTGCCTTTTATAGCTGGGTAAAGAGCAGCACGGGGCAGACTCTCATCTCCTTTGGGTGTTCAGGTATTTCAGTTTGTGCTCATAATCCATCATATAATGATTGAATATGAGAGAGAGCATCTTTATAGAACCGTCATCTACTCATAACTTTTCAGACATACTTCAATTGATTAATGTGAATCAAATGCTTTCTCTGCATCTAACCAAACCAGAGGCGTTCTTGAAGCTGTTGCATGTCACTGATACTGGACAGCTGTTCGTTTTTCTTGTGTTTTTGTGCAATTCATGAACCACTTTGATCATAACACATCAATCCCTGCATTCTTGTAACCAATGTTGTTGCATGCAGCTTATGATCTGTGTTTCCCTAAGAACATAGGTACCTGAAAGCAGGTAGTACTTTCTCTCTCTCTCTGGCCTTTTCCCTTTATTGTACCATTCTGAATGAATATCATTTTCTTCGAACCAGGCAAATGAGGCGACTGCAGGGAGACACTTGGCTGTTTAGACAAATGTCTATAATATTTTTGGATGCCAACTTGGGTTACTTTCCATAGATAAAGTATTGCAATTAACGGGTCCTGTATGTCTTATATAGTGCCATCTGCCTGTTGTTCTAGTGACTTACTCATATTATTTCAGTATTTCAGTCCAGTGAATATGATCTTTTTTCAATTCCTTTTATGCTTTGGACATTTATTTCATCCATATTTTTCTCCATTTCTTGCTGGTGATTTGCATCTTGTTATCCTTTGGGCTTTACTCTCAGTTTCACATTCAGATCAGATAACTGTAGTTACTTTGCTTTCATTTTCTGGGCATTAATTTCCCCCTGGCTGCTTATAAAGTATCTCATATCATCTGTCATTCCTCTTCCGTAGTGTCATTCTCTCATGGAACATCTTCATTTCTTGCCTCATCTGTGCCTTAAATTGCGAGCTGCTTAAACTGCCTGATTTAGCCTGTAGGTTAGATGTCCTAACTGTTGCTTACGAGCATAGACAGCAAAATGAGCACATGGTCGGATAGTGTACTTCACTGAGTCCCGATTTGTACCTATATGAAAATTAAAAATCAGCCAGAGACTGTAGGGGAGGGTTCTTCAACTCTGGACCTTGATTCCAAATCCAGGCCGTGTTTTCAGTTCTCCCAGGTAGTTGCTTAATAATTACTGATTCTGATTGGTCAGAGGCTTCACACCTGACTGACAGGAAAAGGAAGGCTGGAAAACCAGTAGTGCTTGGACCTTGAGGACCGTGAGTTGAATAACCCTGCTATACGGCATCTCCACCACTTGGGTAAAAGCCTGTCTCGGGGTCATTTACCTGCATTTCATCCATCAGTGTCATTGGTATTTGTGTAAGAGTAGTTTTGCATCTGTTATTGGGAAATGTATAGGAAAGTGCCTAACGCAAATAACCATGAATTAATACAGAAAAATACAATCTAATTCACCAGAACCATTTGATTACTCACAAAGTATATATCAATAAATATAGATGTCATCTTTTGGAAATTCTAACCACATTTCCCGTATTTGTATATTTCTAGTGTCTGTAAATGCTGTGTGTCTTCTGCTATTTCAATGAACACAGATCTGGAAGTTTCCATCACAGGTTCTCATAACTGGCTCTTGATGTGGTCACATTCACTGCACCTGTCTCCTCAGTGCCTTTTAATCTAGGTTAACCTTATGACCCTGGCACACAATCTGATGCTGAACTTCCTAGTCTGGCTAAATTCAATAAGGATGAGTTTGCCCAAAAGTACACACACATCCTCTTGGTACAATGCTGAGTTGATTTTTGTCAACGTTACCCAAAAACAAGACCCAATATCACTGTGCCTTGGGGCGACTTGGGGTGAAATGTGCTATATAAAAATGAATTAATCCTATCATGCTTCTTATGTCAAAATCAAGCACAGCATATTAAACCCTATGCAAGTCAAAAGCAAAGGGAGTGTGCAGCCTGTAAATTGTGGCCAGGGGTCCCTTCCCCTAGTTCCTCTCTTCTTACCACATGATTATTCTCACATCGGCATTCATCACAGAGAGTCTGAGGCTGTTTCACATGATCTCTGGAGTTCACCTTTGAGACAAAGGTCAAAGTGAACCTCATCCCTACGTGTGCTGCATTTTTGTACCCTATTGAAACAGGGTGTGATTGGATTGAAGTCATTGAAGCTCACAATTTTAATTCATAGACTAAGAATATCCTAATTGGGATTTTGTTCCGGATGTATTGGAGAGAATAAAACAATTTTGGCACATACAGTTAGATGATTTATTGATTTGAAAAAAAAATATATTGAGTAAAACATAGCTAATTTTGTTGTTTATTTCAGCCACTGAATAATTCTGGACCTCACCATATTTAAAGTGCTTGGATTTGACTTCCAGTTGTATCCCTGCATTTTTTTTTTCCCTCTTTTGCTGTCCTGGGTGAAGTAGTTATCAGGTTTGTGTTCTGTTGAAATGTGAGAGAGAAAAACAATTGTTTGAATTTTCTGAAAATAAATGAAGTACCTATTTATGTAGTGTAGAGTTATTAATCATGTTGAGACCAGGGGCTGTATTACACAAACCTACTATCTTACTATCTTAAGATGGTAAGACAATAAGATCGGATTTTTCCCAGTTTGGTATTACAGAAGCAAGTCATAACTAACTTTAGGAATCATTTTATCTTGCTTCATCCTATCTTATCTCAGGTATGAAATCCCTAAATACTCAATCCGACATCTGTTATAAGCTTTTATATCTGTTACCTAGCCACTAACGTAGTGTAACATTATTTTCTCATTCCACAGAGCTATTTATAACATTATTTTATATTCTAATTTATTATGGAAACGAGCAGCCAAATTACTAATTACTGTTGCCACCTTGGTTAAATTGCGTGACATAGGAGAGATCGTTGCTGTCGGCCACTTAATTTTTAGGAAAAAAAATAAATAAAATAATATTGTCAGTTGCACCACAACCAGGAGAGGCCCAAAGCGCCGGGTCGGCCTTGCTAAAGTTCGTCATAGCTGCTCAGCCAACTGCAGGATCAAAGGCTGGGGTAGCCTGTATCTACTAATGACCATCATCACACTGCAAAACATTCTTTGAGACTATATTCCTGTCAGGGAATAAGTTTTGCCTGTTAACATTTCATTGGTTATGTAAAACAATAAATGAGCAGCCATATTGATTTACTAAGTTTAGCTTTAGCTAACACTGTGCGGTGGCAGGTCTGCAGTTATCTGCCAGGTCTCACACATCTGGCCTGACATGCTTTCAAACTCTTATGCTCATGCAACAAATCTTATGGCGAATCTGTTTTATTCCGTTATAAACCTAAAATTAGCTACATCAAAAGCATTGGGCTACTTCACCAACCCTATAGACCATTTACAAGGTAATAAAACTGGTACATAGCCTGCACACAGATTTGCATGTTTCTCAAAGTGACAATCTCATTCCAGCCACCTGACCAAAGTTAGTAACCCTGTTAGGGTAGCTTAATTTTTTTTAAAGTTAGCAGAGTCTAAGATTTTAGGAAGTTAGTATGGTTGTGTAATACAAGTCTCATTTCAAGTTAGGATAGGAACTTTGACATAGGAACTGTTCATCTGCAATGGCTTTTTTTCCTAAGTCAGGTCCTAACCCCAGTTACCATGGTTACCAAAGAGTTAAGATTGGATCTCAAACTTGGGAAGTTTCCGTAATACGGCTCCAGGGCTCAGTGTTACTCACTGTCACATCAGTCGTATTGAAAGCTAATCAGCTTTTCTTCAGGAGTCTCTTAGGCACCATCGAACCTCCCTACTATCCTCAGCTCCTGTCTTTACAGCAGGGCTGGTGCTGCTTCAGTGATAAACAATATTTGATTTACAACAGGCGTAGTGATTTGCACTGAGACCAAGGACTTCTGTCTCGCTTTCATCAGACCAGAAATCTTTCTGTCACACGTCATCAGGATCTCTGGAGTGCTGTTACTACATTCTTCAAGCCAGCCTCAGTGTGAGTATTTCTAAGCTGAGGCTTTTGTCTTGGCACGCACCTGATGAGCCTGGATTTGTGCAAAGCTCATGATGCTGTTGTCACATGCAATAAGCCGACTATTGAGCGGCAGTGAAGGCCTCTGGCTACTTCAAAGCGGCAGCGGAATTTTCAGTGGCCTCTGATCAGATCCCCCCCCGGTGTTTTTACCCAGCGTAATGGGCTCGGTAACGTCTTAGTAGTTTGATAACTTCTCCTGATCAGTGACGGCCCTGACACTGTTTTTGGGCACCTTTTGAAGGTACTTTTATTTGAAGGCCTTATGAAACTTAATTCTCTGTCTCTGTGAAGGAGCAGTTGGCGGTTACACATACTCACCTCCTGGAGCCTTGTGCAAGGCTGTTGGTCATATCTGAGTTTATGATGTCGTTGGCCATTTGTGGACAGTGGGATGTCTTCAGTAGGCATCTCTCTCTCTTTTTTGCAGCTTTCACTGAATCTCTGGAGTATCTACAGCTCAGGTTTGGGCTCTTCTTGATGCTTTGTCATTAGCATGCCAGCTGTTACTGGTTCCTGAAACCTCGTGACTTACATTACAGTAATGTAAAAATGGCCAGGCTTGGGAATCGCCCACAGTTAAGGCTTCATTCATTTGTCCCACCTCAGTGTTGAGCCACCTGAAACACCATTTTCCTATCTGGCATCAGAAACTGTAGGGTTTGTTCCCTGAGATTGATGCTCTGGCTCCGGTTTATTCCATGTCTTTATAGATCTTTTTGACCTCAGCATTCCTCTGGTGTCTTGAAGCAGGTCTGTATGGTCACTAGGAGTTGGCATTGTCTTGATGGCTTGGCGTAACTTTGCAGTCAGAATTTTTCTCTGTCTTGGATCCTGCAGTAGTGAGTGCTTATTTATTGAAGACCTATATTCATATTTAACCGATTCCCATTGGCCGCGGATTCTTCTGGTCTGGCGTGAGTTGGTTTGTAAAGCAAAGCAGAGGAAGGCTGGGATGGTAACTGTAATGCTGCAGGATTTGCATCTGTGGGGTTTTATAGCAGTTTTTCACACATGTCAGAGAACTGGCACCTCTGCAGTAGCTGGGAAACACTGCAGTCTCCTGATGCAGTCTTTTTAGTTTTAGTAGTAAAGTGACTTTTTAAGCGAAACATGACTGAGATGGTGCTGTTACGGAAATGTGAAATAAGGTCACAGATTTTAATGGATTTCAAAGTGGGAATGATTGCTTTTCATTGCTGCTGTCAAAATGCTCTTGCCAACATATTCCCACCCTTTTATTAAACTTTATTTTTTCCATTCCTTTATTGCTTTTAGTTTAAAATAACTGTTTATTATTATTATTTTTTTATAAAGTTATGAAATTTCTCCCAGTGTTGCTTCAGTTTTGTAAGGCTTCTACATTGGTTGTTCTTTCCCTTTACTTTATAAAGGTTCACACTTGGAAAACTCATTTCAATTGTATATAATTTCACTCCTGTATTGAAATGTGACTCAGTTGTGCAGAACTTTGAAGATGACATGGTGTAATTTACTTAAAAAGAGATATTTTTGGTCTGCTGAAACAGAAAACTTGCGTTTAACGTTGACACAGTGCTATACAGGTGCTACTTTGTGGTTCCATGTGCTACAGCTGAGCCTAAGCTCTTTAAAGGAGACAGCTGTGCTTGAAGGGCTAGGGTTACGATGTCATGGGAGCCAGGCTTCTGAAAGTCTTTAATGTAGCTTGTATTGTTCCGCAGGGGGGCGTGTCTTTGCTGGCTTGTTTGATGGTGCCTGCTGGCTTGCAGCATGCCAGGTCTGACATAATGTCGTTAGCAGACACGTGCAAAGGTCCCTGCCAATGAAATGCTACATGGGAATGAAGCTTACTGTGTTCTTACCGTGTGGATCACGTGTGCTGCACGCCTGCGGCGATGACGTAGTGTGCTTGCAGCTCGGTCGGTGTGCATCCATTTTATCAGTGTATTGTTATACCCATGTGTCACAGCTAATCCGACAGTGATTAATCACTGGTTTTATTGATATTTTAATAAATTGGGTCCGCTGTATGTCATACTTTAAGCATAAACAATAAACTTTTAAAATGTTATCTGAAATGTATTTTGTACTTTAATACACAGCATGTTACTGCTGAATTATCCATCCTTTCATCCTTTTATGAAGGGGGAGGAGAAGGGGAAGAGGGGGAGAGGGCTGAATGGAATTCCAGTCACCCATGAAAACCGTACCTTGCAAATGAAACTGTGTGTTACTTGTGTTTGTGACTCCAGTTTCTATACTAGTGTCTCTTTCTCAAAATAAATCAACAGAAAAAGCTCTGTGATTGGTTGCCTTCCCCATTTAGGCCGGTCTTTTGCTGCTTATCCTTAATGAGTGCTTCACACAAAGCCCACAAGATAATGTCTTTACATTCAATTCCCTCTTCCTTAAGCTTATTAATGATATGCTAATTAACCTTTATGTCGGGTTGATACATTGCTGCGCTTTGATGTTTATTTGCAAACTCAGAAGCCTCATAGGACTTGTTTCAAAAAGAAACCAGGATGCAGTTTTGGGATGCAGGCATTGCATGATGTTGATGTCTTATTTCTGTGTGATTCAGTGGTCAGTCTGTTGACACTAATGGCTCTTGATGCCTAAGTGAATGCAGGTAGGTACTCGATTGACATGTCTGCCTGCAGGCATAACGAAGAGTGTCTGTGATGCAGAGTAGGTTAGGGGTTGGCGTGTCGTGTGTGTGCTTAGTGTGCCGTTTCCCTCTCCTGACAGGTGGCTGAAATGCACGGGGAGCTTATAGAGTTCAACGAGAGGCTGTATCGGTCTCTGATGGCCAAGGATCACCTCATCAGCCAGATGCGGCAGGAGCTGATCGATCTGCGAGGCCTCGTGAGTCTACTGGGCTGGGCCAGACACTGCCTATATGCTCCTTCTTTCCTTTACCCTGTCTCCTATCTATAGAGCTGTAGAAATATAGCTTTAAGTAAGCAACTGGGTGCAGCATCATCCACCTATATATAGCCTGTTGGATTCTTCTTCTACTGAAGGATGACTTTATTTTTTCTTCCATTTGCCTTCAGAGACACGGAAACATAGGTTGCAATTGGTCGGGTGCATTCTGCAGAAGTCTTGCTCGCGTGTCAGAGGCTATGACATAGTCTTATTTCTAGCAAGGGCTACGTGTTTTTTTTCTTGGTGCTTGTGCTCAGCAGGCCATGCCATGCACGCGCTAGGTAAATGCATACTATTGACGAGGGTCGGCACGATGCCGCAATAGATTCAAAAATGTAAGATTGTATTGCCTTTAATTAAGATTGGGTAATGTATGTCAGTTATTTTTAAATTAAGTTTGACTTCAAGGTGTTATGGTGATAAAGCAAAGTAATTGCATTTTCTTATTAAATGTGATTAAATTGAGTTAGAAAGCGTGCAGGAGACTCTATCCAACACTGTAAATTTACGTTCTTAAGCTTTCATCATTCACTATCACAAATTGCAAGTCTAGTATGGAATGTGGCTTTTCATTGGGTGCCAAAGTTGAGTTGTCCCTACAAATTTTCTGGTGAACTAATTAAAAAGCTTTGATGTTACGCTGGGCCTCCTGTATGGGCTCTTATATTGTATTTGTATTTAAGCACCTTCCTTTTCTACTCACATAATTGTCATGCTTGTTGTTGTTGTTGTGGGCCAATGACGTCTTTATTGGCTTGTCTAAAGCGCGAATGCTCCTGGGAGGGGAGTTTACACTAGTTGATTATATTAATGATGATTACAACTATTCATGTGGATAGGTATAAGGACTTTGCTTCTGATTAGATACAAGTTCATTATCCCACTAGATTAATCTTTATCAGAGTAACAAAGGAAGTCTGTGATGGTGCCTTGGTTCATTCTGCTGTTTTGTGGATTAAGAGTATCTGGGACTTCCTGTGTAGGTGACATATGGAGAATGAGGGAGAGCGAATAATGGCTGTTCATTAAGGGTGCATTTTGTGACTTTGTTCGTGTGAATCCATGTGGTGTCTGTGTGTTTTATTTATCCCTAAGAGAGCACAGTGGTCCACATTCCGGCATTTCAAACACTTCACTTCTAATACTCTGTAATGATGCCTGACATTTCTTTCCCAATCCTTTGATCCAAGGTTCCAGGTGACTTGAGTCAGACCTCCGACGATCCCAGTTTATTGGATTTCGAAACGTAAGCGGCGTCTCTCAAAACCGCCTCGGTCTGCCTTAGCCTGTTAGTGTATGTCTTCTGCAGTCTTCCTGTCATGACTTTCAGATAATGGATTAGGAATATCGAAAATATAAATATGCTCATTGTAGCCGGTCTGCAAATCTGTCCATCAAGAAGTGTCATGCATTAATGCTTTTAGTGATGGTTGGGGATTATTATGATTTTTCCAAACAAATTCAGTGGGGGTCGGGGGGAGGTGGTTGTGGTTGTTTAATTCCTTGTCTTTCCAAGTCATGATGCATCCTCTTCTGCAGGGCTCAGCGCGCCCTCATCAATGTGTGGATTCCCTCCGTGTTTCTGAGAGGACACTCCTCCAGCACATACCATGTCTACCAGGTAAGACCATCGCTGCACTGCCCCCTGGGTCACTGCTAAACCCCTGTTGTCCAAAAGCTACTTCAAGTTGGGATGACATCCATTAACATCAAGACCTGTCTGCTCCCATAAACCCCTTGACACAGGATGAATGAGTCTTGAAAACATATTTTCATCAAACCTCCATTTATCTGTAAAAGTACAGGGTTCGATTGCTTTCATGTTGCATCTTATCAAACACGATGTTTCTTGAAAGTGCAGGCGCTGCTAGCTGCGTTAAAAACGTATGTATTTTTTTGTGCTTCAGATTCTTTTTGTACGAATGGCTGTGCTGCTTGCTAATGAATCAGAATTTACTGCATGTTCCGGTCCCTGGAGGACTTATGCTATGGTACTTTAAATGTATTTTTAATAATAATAATAAAGTGCCCTGGTCAAACGCAGATATCATTTAAAGTCCTTACATATTCCACGAATGGCTTTCCATTCTACTTTTACAACATGCATAAGTACAAATTATTTAAAGACTGTTTATTTATCTTAACATTTTAGATGTCCCATCCGCAGTTATTTTAGTAAAGAAAGACAGATTAGTGTTAGTTACTTTAACAAGTACATTTGAGTTACTGGAATAGGCATGAAACTTTCAATAAAATTCTAATTAAAAATCCAGGTGAATGTTATTAAGAGTCTGTACATTGTGTTCTTACGTCAAGGAGAACTGTTACAGGTTGCTTATCGTGGGTGTGTAACTGTTCCTCTCCCAGTCCTTCCCAGACCATGTGTTCTTGCCTATGGCTATAGAGTCGCTCTCCAACTTCCCGTCGCACACAGACAAGAGCACAATTACTAGTTATTTATTGAGGGTTATTGTGTTGTCCGATGTGCAGCCTGGAGCGTTTGGGAATGTCACTGTCTGGTCACGTGATGCAGAGACATTTCCTCTCACCTCTTATGGAGAATGATCAGCAGTCCCTGTTTTTTTTATGTAACTTTATTACTCATGAATGTTCTGAATATTTATTGTTGCTTTCACTACACATGCCAGTTGGAATCTGAAATTCAGGCTTTATGTGAAAACCCTCAAGTTTTGCCCTGCAAAACACACACACACACAGCATTGTTTTAAGTCTCTCAAAGCTTCATCTGCATCGCACCTCTGAACTGCACCTTCATAATGGAGGTGGTGAGGGGCTCAGTGGGCGGGCTTTTTGTGCTCCTGATCAGAAGAACACCAGTTCAAGCCCCAGCCTTCGAAGATGTTATGTGTGGGCCCTTGAGCAAGGCCCCGCAGCCCCAGAGGTGCAGCACAATGGCTCTCCCTGTACTGTGACCCCTAAGCTATGGAGAGCCAGAAGGGGGTGGGCAAAGAAGAATTCCAATGTACCGGTACTTATACTTGTGCAAATGGCGAATAAAGGATTTATTGGGATTTTATTTAACACATTCATAGAACATTCAGTGCGCCTTTGTAATGCATTTATAGAACATTCATAAGCAGCATGTAAGCATACATTAAGATACCTTAACCACAGAATTCTAACACAACCTTAGAGCATTAATAACAAACAATATACAATAACAAACATTACAATCATGTAATGCTTATTGTTAATGTATATTACAGCTGTTAAGTTATGTTAGAATGTTAAGGTATACTTGCGTGCTGCTTATGAATGTTCCATGAATGTGTTATGAATGTACAGTTAGTGTTATTCTAGATCTTTTGTATTGACTCTTTTTTTTCCTCCTAGTCCCTTTTTGAGTGTTCCTCCTCATTTTGTAAAGTAGCCTTTTAAAATATCACTGTGCATGCATTTTAGCATTTCTCATGGTAAAACATAATAGAGGAAATGGATACACACCGATCGGGCCTGACATCCTGTCATACTGGCTACCAGGTAAAACATTTTGTGTAGAAATTGTCTTTTAGAAGCGAATGGCAAATTGATGTTTTTTCAAAATACATCTTCCCCAGAGAAGTACAAAAATGTTTCAGTGCTGCATGAATGTTTCAATGCTCAATTTTGTGGGTAAATGATTTCAGCCAGAAATGACTATAGGATGATCCCTGCTATTCCCTGACTGAAAGGCAGATCACCCACCGGCCCCCAGTTTGCCCCTTTCTTTGCTCGTCCTGTTGACGTTGGCGTTGGTGTTGATGTTTGCGTTGCAGCATTTCAGTGCCAAGAGACGCCGTGTCGAGTTGCTGTGCTCAAGTTTTGCCGTTGTGAAACGATATCACTCCTATATTGGTGGTTGCTGAACAAAGAGGTCGCTGCGTGCGGTCAGCACATGTGGGGCACATGCTTCATTTACTGGCTGGTTAAGTCTCAAATAGATGGACGTGCCCTTAGCAAGTTGGACTCTCTAGGAAAGGGCTCATTTGATATTCTGGTTAAGGACTGGTTTAGCTGGTGAACCAGTTGTCGGAAAATGTTTCTGTTCTCTCTCTGAGACATGAGAGGTTCAGAATGAGCTTTTACCTTCAAGCCGCCAGATTACTTAACACCTAATTGGCAGAGTCATAATTTGATATTCGCTTCTTACTCAAGCACCATGCACTTTTTTGGAGCTGTATTCTACATCTGTTTTTTGTTCATTTTCTTTCTTTAGAATATAACTTTTATAACTGCTGTTCCTTATTTGTTACATGGTTATTATATTTTTCCTTTTATAGCTTATTTCTTTCACTATTTTTATTATGCTGGAGTTGACCACCTTGCATTCTACTGCAGGTTATAGTTGGACTGCATACCTTGCATGTGACAAAGACAATCTTTGAATCCTTGCACTTTGATCTCTGATTATATTAGTTTCTTTTGCTCCATATTATTTGGCTCACGTTAGCTCATTATGTTAATAACAACCAGATATCTCCCAGGTTTTGTAGCTGCTCTTTTCTTGTTACGTTGATCCATATGTGGTTCTTGCTCTGCCGGGCCATTCTTTTGTGTCCTCACGGATGCCTTAACTTTAGATGCAGGGTTTCCAAGGAGCACTTAGATAAAAGCGGGTCTTTGCTCATGTGGGAGGGATGAATGAAGGGGGGGCAGACAGCCCGTGAGCAGGGTAGTGCTGTGCTGCTGATGCGATACGCTGCATGTCCAAGGACCTGACATGCACCCATCAGACACGTTGCAGAATATGGTAATGAGTCCGTTTAGAATTGATCGGGATTGGTATTAATTATTCATAACAATAAAAATGTATTGATGAAGTAGGTCAAGTGCTGTGTATGTTAAGCAGTCCGAGAAGATCCTGGATTTGGCTGCCTCTTTGCCTCTGGCCTTTATGAAGCTTGTATGACAGGACTGTCATGTTGCCATCATTAAATCCTTGATTCAGTATGCTCTGCTGCCCCGGTGATGTGACGATGGCGTTTGAGCACATAGCGGTATGGAGAGGCTGAACGTGGGCTTTAGTCGTGCCTCGGTTTCCAAATCTCGAGGCGTATGGGAGTGTTTCTGGGTCACATTTAAGGTACCTGTCACCTTCGCTGTCCTCCACTCCAATAGACATGTATCTCTCAGTGTGACTTCCCGTAAAGGTATGATTTTAGCACCTGCCCTTCCTTCAGCCCTCAAGACAGGGTTGATGTTCTCAGCCGAATTCCCATGAATGTGTCACATGCAAAGGATGTCAGCGATGCCATGCCCTTCTTTTTCATGGTTAAATATGGGAGTATATTCTGGAATTCAATGGTAAATTTACATCATGAAGTAAATGAGTTTCACCATCTTGCTTACAAACCATTAGGTATATATATCTGCAGTAGGATAGTCTAGAGTCATTTTAATTACATAGGTCTGCAATTTTTTTTTTCCAGGTGCCAAGATTTTTTGAATGGATTTAGGGTCTTTTGAGGGTGCTGAATTCAAAAATCACATTACTTTTGCTGAATTGTTCCAGTTTTTGAGATATTGGACATCCTTAAAAATAATGCATTCCCCCAATGTGACTTGTGTGTCATACAAATGCAATAGCTTTTGGTCTGTCTTTTGACTCTTTAACAGTGTCTTAGGTAATGAAATGAATGATGAAACGTTGAAGGAGAGTCTGAAAATTAGTTCACGTGTATGTTTGCATGTTCATTTATTGCTGTTGTTACTGTGGTGGTGAATAATTACCAAGATCAAATCTGCAAAGTCCTTCAAAAGGAAGGGCATCATGGGAACACCTGTCTGGTATTTAGCCAGAAATGGTTGAAATGCTCGTGATAGGGCCATGAAAAAATGTAGTTTGGCCAGAAGAAGGGGATCCATTTGGACTTCACAGATGCAGTCCAATGCTTGTTTGACAGTTGGCAAATTTTTGAGCAACTGATGGCCAAAGAAAGGTAGAGGAAATCTTGAGGGTGATGTTGCAGCTGTGAAGTCCTCTCTTCCGGCTGGTGCAGAGTGGAAAAGATGATGTAGTGCTTTGAGCACTTTCTCCACCATTCACTCTTTAAAACCAGTCTGGAATGGGCTGTGAAGGGTATGTGGGCCGCAACTAACTACAATTACTGTAAAAATTGCTCACCACAGTGTGAATGTCATCACTGGATGTATAAGAGTGATGTCGGCTAACCGTTTGCATAGCCTATAGCACTTCTGCTTTCAGTGTGCCGACTGAGGAGAATGTACTGAAGGAATTGCTTGACGTGGGATCCGGAGACCCTACTAAAGCGGGTGTAGGCCTCTCTGTAGAGGTTGTACTTGCAAGACTGGCAAACACCTGAATAGGGACAGTTGTTGCCCGACTTTTGACAAAACGCTTGTGCTTCTCTCCCCTTATATGTGAGTCGATGGCTTTTGAGCTCATTGTTGGCAGATTGATTACTTTGTTTTTTTTTTTTTTTTTTTTTTTTTTTTAATTAAAAAAAAGAGCATGAAAAAGAGTAAAAAATAGTAAAATTTTTAAAAAAACAAAG
>JABFEA020000098.1:29733345-29753262 GCA_019775915.2 Cyphomyrus plagiostoma | reverse complement strand
CCCCCCCCACCCCCCCCCCCCCCCCCCCGCCCCCCCCCCCCCCCCCCCCCCCCCCCCCCCGGCCCCGCCGGGGGCCCGGCCCCCCCAGGAGTAGTCATGATGTCACTCCTGTTGAGCCCTTGGGAGCCACCGTCTGCTGCTCCCCCTGTTACTGTGCTGTGCTCTGCTCTGGTACCGTGCCGCTCGCAGGTCAGTGATACGCGCTCGCAGGTGCTCGCAGGTCAGTGATACGCGCTCGCAGGTGCTCGCAGGTCAGTGATGCGCGCTCGCAGGTCAGTGATGCGCGCTCGCAGGTCAGTGATGCAGTGCTTCTTACTTGTCAGCAGATTGCGGCTCCCCAGACGTTCCCCGGAAACCTAAGACACTCCAGTTACACTGAGTTCCCCCAGAAACAGGCAACCATCATGAGCCGAGGGGTGAAAATGCATGACTCTAAAGATATTAGTGAGGAAGGGGCCACGGTAACCAGGATGAACTGCCATATACTGATGGATGGATGGATGATGCAAGTCCCCTTCTCTCTGCAAACTGAGACTTGGGAGATTCCCGTGTTGAGTATATAATTTGAGGAGCGCATCTGGAAGCCAAGCTGTTTGTGCTTTGGGTGTTAAACATCCCAAAAGTGCACTTGGCCTAGCGTCTGTTTCGATCTTGCAGGATGACGGCGACTGTTTTCGTCCCGATAGTAAACAGCCTTTTCAGAGCGGCTGTCCACGAAGATCCTCAAGTAAGCTTGAAGGCATTGACATCTGCAGAGTCGTGGCTTTGCCTGTAAAAAGTGCTGAGTGACGCCTATGTCATAAAATACTCTCTGACCTGCTTTGGTACAGCGAGTAGCCTTAGGAGGGTGGATGTGTTAGTATTTCTTGAAGTTTGACTACATGGTGCATTAATACTACCGTAAACTTACAACAGCCATATTGGCTAGAAAAATATAGGCTAAGATTTCCGATTGTGCTCTTCATATTGCAATATTACAATGTTTCATATTTATCAAAGACCAATGATTAGGGCTACTATTCATTTATACAAGAAAACAGATTCTGTGAAATCTTACTGATGAGGGACAGTTATTCCTAGAAAAACTGGACTAAGTGGACTGGGGAAGTTCATATTTTTAGCTACTCAGGGAGTTGATGTAGAGGTGCTTCTGGTCGCTACGTGAACAGATGTCTAGTTCGGAGCAAGGTATCAACTTTAGTGATTCCTCTACTTGATTTGTTTCTTGTTTAAGTGTCTTGCTCATGTATCCTTCCTTGCATTGCTTCCAGTGGTGTGTCTATCACTCCCTGTAACGAGGACCCTGATTCGGCTCGCCTAATAATCACTTTGCTGTCTTGCACCACTGCCTGAGCAGATTCAGACTTACACAATTCATTAGGTCACCTACTCAGACCTAAGACTGGGGAATTTGCTCACTCTGAAGTGCTTGCCCATACATTGACTTCCTTTCTGTTAAATTAAGCTAGCCTGTCATGCCTCACAGAGCTACCTATTCTCGGTAAGCTCTCCGGTGTAGGATACTAACCGTGCCCTGCATTATGTGGGGCAACACCTGAAATGCCTCTCAATACCATGTGACACTGCAACCCACTGTGGCCTCATGTTTAATTATAATACAGAGATAATCTTTAGGACAGAGAATGATTAGGATGCAGTCTTGGCAATTTTAGTGTCAAAATTACTCTACCTGAAATAAACTTTACAGCTAAAGTAAGCAACTAAAATATGCATGTGGCATTCAGATCTAGCCCTGTGTAGGCAGGTGTCATTATTGACTCTTGATTAATTTTATATTATGTCGAACAGAAAGTTAAGGATCCCATTACCCTGTTCTGGGTAAATTTTGGATCAAAAATTTAAAATAATCCTATTATTCATGACATTGACTGTGGGTTGTTGGTGAAACTGCACATCAGAACTCAAAAATATGTACAGATACTGGCAATGTGTGACAGTATCTGAATGTTGTTCCTGAAAACTTGTTGGAAGGAGTCATGTATGTGTGCTCAGATTGACATGGAGATGAAAAAATGAATGACTGCATATGGTAGACTCTGCTTAGACTTGTAGTATAAATCAGAAAACAAATTTCTTCATGATGTAAGAAAGTGAAATTTTTCTGAAAACACATGAGTCACTTTCCTTTTGAGGTGTGTGAAGTTTCATTTGAGTGTTTATGAAACTGTCACATTTTGGGGAAAAAACATTTTGATTGTAATTCCTTAAATATAGAGCAATTGGTGTGAATATTTATCTGGTTTTTGTTTTGCGAAATTCAAATGTTCATTTGCATTTTTCTTTATTTAGAAACTGTTTTTATCCAAAATGACAGATTATTTCGGATAGCCATCCTAGGGTGGGCCAGTCACTGGAACTGGGGGTTAAGGGTCTCGCTCAAGGGCCTAATGGTGAACACGCTCTGCTGAGTTTGCAATTTGAACCAGTGACCTTCTGATCACAGACAGCGTCCCAACTTACTGAGTCACACACCACTCTCCACATCCAGCAATTACCAATATCTATAATCTTATGACATCATTTAACTTTTATAATTCCTAAATTTAATAGCAACCACATAAACATAAAGGTAATCATATTGTAATAATATTTTCTGAACAGACTCATTTTTGTTTCTAAGATCAGATGAGATGTTGATGTTGCAGGCACAGCTCTGGTGAGTCTGAGTTATCTTCCTGACCTGTGTGAATCACTAAGAAGATTACAAATGCCCGATAAGAGAAGGTTCTGGTATGAACTGGGATCTCCAGGTCTCATCTCACTTTGCGTAGATACCTGCTTTTCTGCCTTCTAAGGTCTCTAGCAGCCGATCATCTCCTCTGCATGCTACTCTGCAGAAATGTCTTTCCTTTCACCACTTTCAGGGGTTATACAATGTGAGTGAAACACTTTGTTTTAGACCACAATAATTTGTTAGTATGGTGTAGAGCCTCCTTTGTGGACAATGCAGCATCAGTTCATCTTGGGAATGCCAGATACAGGTTCTGCACAGTGGCTTGAGCGAGAGTGGAATGCTGAACAGTGACCAGGTCACTACATGATGCGGGTGAAGGAAAATGTCTCCTGACTTGCTCCTCTAAAACACCCCAAAATGATTCAGTAATATTCAGATCTGGTGACGGTACAGACCATGCAAGATGTTCAGCTTCACTTTCATGTTCATTAAGCTTCTCCAACACCTGCTGCGTGTATTGCTGCATTATACATGACACCACTTTCAGAATACAATGTTTGAACCACTGGGTGAACATGGTCCTCCAGAATGATTCTATAGTCCTTTGCAGTGACGTGCCCACCTAGAACAAGTAGTAAGCCTTGGGAATTCCATGATATTGCAGCCCAAACCATCACCGACCCACCCCTGTGTTGCAGTCTGGGTATGTAACAGTCTAGGTGGTAAGCCTCTTTGGGGTGTTTCCCACACTGTTACCCTCCTGGATGTGGGAAAGACAGTGAAGGTGGACAATACATGGTTCGCATTGCCCCAGCCCAAGATTTGCGCTGCTGGCACCATTGAAACCAACATTTGTCATTGGCACGAGTCACCAAAGGTTTGGTTGTAGCAGCCCAACCCTGAATACTGTGGAACTCTTAAAGGACAGTTTTGTTGGAAACAGGGGAGTTGAGGTGTACATTTAATTCAGCATTGAGTTACACAGTTACTCCTTTTGGATGTGATCTGTCCTTTGTGGTGCATTGAGAGCCATGGTCTTCTGGGAAATGTTGGTCATGCCACCATAAAGACTGGCTGTCCTGGTCACAGATGCGCCAGTGAGACACGCACCAACAATTTGTCCTCTTTGTGAACTCAGATATGTCTCTCATTATTTTGTGTGTATTGCTATATTTTATTTACAGCTGTGGTATTGCCACTCTGCTCTTATTGATGAAATGTCCAGTGTTTCAGTTTCATTGTCCAACCCCTGTATGTCAGATTAGTAGTGCTGGCAGAAAGAGTTAAAAGCAGCTCTTGTGAACTGAGACAGTGACAGGGAGTAGCCTGCTGTTCTCCAGACTCTGGGTTGTCCCTTATTATGTGAACCCCAGGCAGACACAGTACATTTGAGTTTCTTCTTAATGCCTGCTTCTCAGAAACATTGGTGTACTCCACTGCGCTCTGCTGAACTTCGTCTTAATCATGGCCGTCTTAACAGCAGGTTGCCTCGGGGGACCTGGAGTACTGTTAGTTTCACCAACAGAGTCGTCATTCCTCGTGGTCTTTAGGGGAGTATTTTTCGTATCCAGTCATCCTCATAAAGCGGATGGTTGTTGCATCAGCCAGCCTTGCACTGCATTAGAATCTTCTCAGAAAGCCCCGTCCCTGGGTTACTGTGTGCTGGCCGTCTGGTGCCATCTCTGTGAGGCTCACTGACAGATCAGTCTCAGAAACACTATTTACTGGATTCCAGGCCTCTTTAATAGGACTCTGCCTCCCTGCTCCTCTGCTTTCCCGTCGCGTGAGGCCTGATTTTGTTCTTCCTGGCAGAAGAGTTTATCCAATCATGTTTTTTCAAAGCGACTACTCAAAAATTACGGGTTATGCTCCTGAAATTAGTGCTAGAGTTGTTTGGATTTACATTTATTTATTTTATCCAAAGATATTTAAAATTGAGAGAGCGGGGTCAGCCGGTCCCTGAACCAGTTAAGTGCCTTGCTCAAGTGCGTAATGGTGGAATCACTCTGGCAACCACAGGACTCGAGCCGGTGACCTGATTGCAGGTGCAGAGTTCTAACCCTCAAAGCCACATGCCTCCCCAAGGGATACAGTGAAACATAACTTCTGAGTGAGATTACCAAAGGATCTTAGTGAGGTTGGTGTCAGCGTGGGTGATGTCACTATGTCATTAGTGGGCATGTGTGTGGGCATTTCCATTCTGTTTGGACACACGTGTCTTTGAGAAGGATGCTGGTGCAGGCACTGTTCCCCTCTCTCCGTGCGAGACCAGCAGGCCCTGTCACACACGAGGATGGCTTAGGGTTTGCAGGCTGGGAAATCACCCACACACAGCTGGCTTTGACAGTTGTCCTGTGTATTCGATTGCCAGAGGGTTTCCTTGGAGCATCGCTAATGTTCTCGGCAGTAAGTATCGATCACGATAATTCCCCCCACCTCATGCTGTCCTGCGTCTTATGATAGAATAGCAACATTTGTTCACCGTTGAAGATAAAATGATATTTCTCTATTATTGGTTGTAGGACATCTAAACATCCACAGCCTTGAAAAATGACAAGCTATAGCGTGAATGGTGATGGTCTCGCACTGGATTTTCCAACAGCAGAATCTAAGCACGCTGATATATTTTCTGCTTAATTGCTACAATCCAGAAATTCATCTTCAATTCACTCTGCATTGTCACTGGATGTCTGTAGATGATGTGTGTAAAATCTCGTCTGTATACTAATTTTGCCTATATAGAATTCAGTTGATGTAATAAAAGGTTAAGATACAAACTGCCGATACACCCACTCATTTAGCGACTGACTTCTGTTCCAGTGATAGTCATTATGCAAAAGGGTTCCCCAAGTGAAAATCTCAGTAGCCTAGGCGTGACTGTGACTGACTCTGCTTGCAACTTTACTGCAACCTTCCATACCAAGTTTCTTTCATTCTTCCTGTCTACATGTCTACATTTTTTTTTGGTATGTTCTGCTTCAATTATCTCCCTCAATCCAAAATTTGGTCTTAAATATGTGCATTAGACAGAAAATTAGTTTTTTATTATGTCAAATTAGTAAATGCTTGGTAACTGAGGTAATTGCTAAACATGGAGTGGGAGTATTGCATTTAATAGTTAGGAATAGTGAGATGTGGATGCAAGCAAGCAGGAACATTTTATTTTTATAATACCTTTCTTAGGCATAGTCACAAAGTGCTGTACAATTTTAAATCCAAATTAAAACCAATATGACAACAAAACAACATGGCAACACAAAAAGTGCTTTATAAATAAACATGACTTGAGTAAAATGATATGATACAATGATACAATAAAGCATAACACACACACAGCAACGTTCAAGTTACCATAGTAAAATCACAATTATACACAATCTAGCCAAATGCCTGTCTGAACATATGAGCCTTTAATTTTTTTTTTGATAAATGATGTAGGTAAGCACAGCAGCTTTGTAGCCCAGTGCCGCTGACATGGCACAGCCCCTGTCATTGTAGATTGCAGCCTGGCAGCCGACCCTGAAGGACCTTTAAGAGGGAAGCTGATTAGATGCTTCCTGTTGGGAGGTGCAGAAGATGGCTCTCTGCTGGCTTCCTCCCTCAGACACAAGGGGTTAGACTGAAGCTTTTATCGCAGCCAGGGGTCTGCAATCAACTAGAACTGTTAATTGACACACACAGACCCTCTGTCATATTCCAGTGACTGAAAAGAGTCACTATTCCCCCTCCCAGCACAGAAAGGGGGCTTTATGATTATGTATTTTTAGATAAATCAGCTGCATGCAGTTGTATTTTTATCCCCTGTCTTTCTTCCAGGCCGGCGGGGTATCTTTTTCTAAGTGTTTAATGAGCATTTCTAATACTGAGCATCATTCCAGAGTCGTAGAGTCCCAGGAGACAGATTGAAAAGACTGTGGAAAGATGCAGGTCTGTGCTCCAGGCCAGCTGGGTTTGTTAATAAGGTGAAGGTTTGCTTCAGCCCTTGGGAGGTCCAGGGATGGCAGGTTTTACTGACACGTACAATTAGATCCTTCAGATCCTGCTTCACCTTCTCATTCCCATATACATGTCAGTGTTTCCCCTACCATTATATTAGGGATTAGGCGGGTGCCCCCCCTTGAAGGTCAAGTTAATTTTATTTCATTTTATTTTCTATATAGCGCAACAGAGGTCATTTAAGATTGACCTTTCCTATAGAACTGCTCTATACATTGTCCTTTTATTAAACAAACTAAATAGCCTTATGTTATTTATCTTATTTATATAACAGCTTGTCATTTTTGTCTCTACACGGTCATGCGTTTGCAATTCTCCTTCCGCCCCGATGCGCGTGCACTGACACGTGTGAGCACACTCCCACCAGCGGACAGAGAGCGCGTCGGAAAATATATCTCGTTAACCACCTGAAAAGCAGACAAAAATATCTCATTTTTTTTGACTGCTGTCATTAAAAGAAACACATGAACAACATGAATTCTGTCGGTGTCCGTCTGCCCCCCCTCACCCCCCAAAGCTGTAATCTTAGGGGAATCACTGTGTGTGTATGTATGTGTCGGTGTATACACACATACACATACGCTTATGGAGTACAGTGAGAATCGGGAATGCAGGCTGCTTTTTATTTACACAGAGTGGTTAATTTGCACACATATGCTTAAAGATAAACACTCTGACCCTGAGAGGCCGCTGTTTGTGCCGAGAGCATGTGACAGACCATTGCTGCTCCTCAGGGCACTGTGTGGTGTTTCCACCTTGGTGTGTTGCACGCCTGGTTTCACACGCCCCCATATCCCCCTGACCGGGCCATCTGCTCCGGGATGGGGACAGAGGGACAGGAGCTTCCCGAGGACATTGTGGGTGGTTGGGCTCGGCTGAGGCGCATGTGAGCTTTTAACACCGTTTCGTATTTCGCATTTGGAGGAATGTGCCCTTTCTTAAGTCTTCCCAGCTAATCGGGGTAATGAACGTTCATCAAACAATGCCCCTTCTCATCTTTTCACTCCGGGGTGTGTCTGTGTTGAAGGCGACGGGGCTGGGCTTGTTACTGTCCGTCCGATGATGGCAGAACGATGTCATCGCCTGCGTCCCATACGGAGTGAGGTAGCAGCGGCTGTGCCGTACGCAGATTAAAGGGCAGGATGAAACGCTATTTATTAACAAGCTTGTAATTGACATGGCAGTGGTAGGAAATGAAGTGAAATAAAGTGAAGTTAACCTGATCTTCAAAGGCGCGCAGTGTATTACAGAGCGAGCCTTAAGATGGGAGCGTGAAATTAGAGAAGAGCAGGGGGGTGGCGAGCCTCTTTATTACCGTTCTGTCCGGGGGAGAGTGCTTGTGCCCACATTAGTTGTTATCACTATTATTGTTTATTTATATTCTTTCGTTTCTTCTTTTTTTCTATGGATTGGCACCCCATCCCGGGGCCCCTGCGACCCTGCTTGGGACAAGTGGGTATTCAGGATGGATGGATGGATGGATAAACTGATGATGTTGATGATTGATGATGATTCTTATTATTATTATTATTATTATTAAGCTTCTCAATGTTTTATACCTAAATTCCGACTTTCCTCTATTTTTATGTTAAACCTAACCACATTTATTATCCATTATACTGTTACGTCCAACCATCCATCTTCAGACCGCTTGCGCAATCCCACGCTGGCTTCATACACTAAATGGGCTACTTTGGAATGGAAATTGGCAAAGCCTAGTGTTGACTGGATTATTAAAGTGCTGTGTCCATTTGGATCAATAACAGAGATGTAGCATCTTGTCCTCCTGGCTGTGAAAGTCCCCGAGGGAATATGAAAGAGAAGCTTTATCACACTTGGCGTCGCTGTGAATGGGCCTCTATGAGCTGTGGGGAATGATGTCCAAAATGAAATTACAATCATTGCTTATCCTGGAGTTTCAGTGATTCGTATAGTTCTCCCCACTGCTCTGGACCCATGGTATTGGCTATTCTGATGCAGAATAGTCCTCATAATATCCACCAAGACTGGTTCCCTCACTGGGGAGCTGGAGGCTTGAAACCACTACCCTGGGTTACATGGAACTATTGGAAAATAATTTAGATATTAGTATGCTGTCATTCACTGGAAATTAACCCTATTCTGTTCCTATAGGTGATGTCAGTCAATTGAGGTCTAACATTGATGCTTGAAATGACCACATCTGATATTTCTAAATGCCTTTCCTTATGGAAGGCATAACAAAAATGCTGACTGTTTTAGGTACAGGCATCACTGGGTGCTATTTTGGTGCGTTTAGCATAGGGGTGTCAAACTGCAGTCCTGGGGGGCCGGAGCCCTGTGTAGCTTAGTTCTTTCCCTGTTCCACCAGAAATGATTCAGGATAAGAGCTGTGCGATAATTAGCACAAGGAGATGAATCAGGTGTGTTAAATGAGGGGAAACCAAAAAATGTGAAGGGCTCCGGCCCCCCAGGACTGCAGTTTGAGACTCCGGCCCCCCAGGACTGCAATTTGAGACTCCCGCTTTAGCAGCTAGTATCTGCCTGCCATTGACACCCACATGCTTGATGTAACTTACAACATCCTGTAAAATGTGCAGTGTTTCTCTGGCTCCTTCTGCTGTAGCCTTTATTTAGCATCTTCCTAGGAAAACTACTGATTTTTGAAAGACTTTTTTGAAAGAGCTTTTCTGAAGCTGCAGTTAGTGTAGGAAGGCAAGATTTCACTGAAAGTGTACAGGAGAGCTGCTGTACAATTTAAATGCCGCTGTTAATCTGAAATATAAATTAATAGAGTAAATAAGCTCAAATAATGGCATCTTGCAGGTAATAGATAATATTAAGAAATAGGTTTCCAAAACTATTTTCAGAATGCACTCTGGCATGTCTCCATAAATAAGTGTATTATTTTAAATGAATGTATAAAGTATTATAAAGGGGGCAGCTTGGTACGGGTAACACAGCTACCTCACGCCTCTATGCCTGGTGGTTGAAATCCTGCCCTCACTCCATGTGTGTGGAGTTTGCACTTTTTTTGTTGCAGTGTTTATCCCTCGGTTCAGAAAGGTAACCCTGCCTTGAGAGACACCTCAGCTACCTGGGATGGATGGAGTACAAATTCTAAATGTAGAATTTTTCTTTTGTTGTGTGTTGTTTGAAAGATTTTCCCAGAAATGTAGAGGAGGGGGGGGTTATACTTTAAACTATAAACGTCCCCCTCCCTTCTGCTACGAGACCCAAGCTGCAGATCATATGCTGTAAGGTTACTGGCTTTTTTTCCACCCTCAGATGTCCTTAGACAGTCCTCTGTATCACATCACAACCTGCTGGAGTTTGGGCTGTGTGATTTATGCATATAAACAATGGGGCTGTAATTGGTTTCTGAGAAGCCCTTGGTCTTCAAGGTTAATTTTGGAGTTTGGGTAGAATTGTGGCCCTCCTGTTGAAGTGCAATGTAAACGTAACGTAATTGTGAAGTTCTCTTCCACAGACAGGCAAAATCACTCGCTTTTTAAATTGGATGCCATAGAAACAAAGAGAACAGAACCAGTAAAACTACGTAACTCTGGGTTGTCTTGTGAACCGGTTCCATGGAAAAGCATTCCTAAGCAATGGAGGAAACACCTAAAATTCTGGCTGGGCGAACAGTACCACATAATGGCTTGAATCTAATGGCTGGCTGTTTGTTTGTTTGTTTGTTTGTTTGTTGACTTATGTTTTGTTTAGCTTTTTGGCCGCGTGTCTCTCCCATTTCCTGATGTGCGGCTGTAGCCATAGCCTCACACCGTAGGTCTCCTACCAGGTCACCTTGATAGAGGCCTGTCATGCTAATGAGGTAAATCAAAAGGGATCTTTGCTGTGCCACCAGTAAGCCTGTAATTCTGCGCCAGCCTCTCCCCCATAAGGGCATTAGGCTTGTCGTCGTGGTTCTGATTAATATTAGTGAGCAGTGTTTGCATGCTCTCCTGTCTAATAGATGTATGTATGAATGAAGAGTGATAGGAACCCCAGGCATCTCAGGAGGTTCATCCCACACAAGGAGACATTGCACCTTAGACAGGGAGGTGGGGTGGGGGGGTGGTTTGCTTGGGAGGTATACTGCATCTTGTGGTATTTTCTTTTAAAATTCTGTCAGAATGTCACAATATGGCTGGCCGGCATGACTGAATGCAACGGTACATATCAAGCCAAGTATACTGGATGGGGGGGGAGATCCTGGTCGTAAGGTTTGTCAGCTTGGCGGGGGGCAGTTGGTAAATTTCCTGACCGGGGCTCGAGGCTGTAAAATTTGCCAGCATGGTTGCGGCGGTTGCACATGATTCGTCGGTGTCAGACAGCTGCTGTCAATTTCCGGAGACTGCCAGAACTTCCAGGAGGGGTGGGAGGTCTGCATGACATGCCTGAGAGTCCAATCAGGACATTGGATAATCAGGGATGTAGGATACCTGTAACATCCAAAGGCTTGGTAGCAGTGGTGGAATGTAACAAAATATTTGTACTTTGTTACTGTACTTAAGTACATTTTTACGTATCAGTATTTAAGTAAAAAAAATTATGCATACTTTTTATTTCACTCCATTACATTTTGCGGCAATTATCTGTACTTCCTACTCCACTACATTTCTACAGTTTATGCCGTTAATCATTACATTTTATGAACCCAGTTTCCTCAAAATCTTGCATGAAAAAATAGTTAGCCTATTGCGTTCTGGGGTTGTTTGCCATTTCCTACCAATCAGGTGGCTTTATTAGCTCTAATGATGGCAGAGCGCGCGCCAGTTAGCAGCACGAGTTGGTAGACTGGCCTGCTTTCAAGAAGACGAGACATTCCACATGGACCCAGAGCAAACATCCGCTCTTAACTGATCTGTTGAATAGTTTTGCAAGTACATAAATGATTTAAAGATATATCATGTCCCGATTGGTTTATCTTAATGGTATATTAGTGGGTAATATCTAGTAGATAACTTGTCATCCACATAATTCTAAGTTAGGCTACACGCAATATTGCAGAGCCCACGCACAATAAGCACACCAAACTTTCCAATACACATATACTGTATAGTTGCTTCTAATTATTACGAGCAATGACATCAGTAGAAGCGTAAGTCAGTATATCTACTATTCTTTTACAAAATGGCACACCCCAGACGTTGACAAACCATTATGTGAGTACTTTTACTTAAAAAATACTTTAAAGTAAATTTAAAATTAAGTACTTAGTACTTTCACTTAAGTAAGATCGTTGATGTAGCACTTCTACTTTTACTTGAGTACATATTTTGCAGGATATTTGTCCTTTTACTTAAGTACTAATCTTCAGTACTTCCTCCGCCACTGCTTGCTAGTGCTGTGCTGCATGCCGGCTGAGCCTCACAGCTGTAGCCGCGCGGCACTAATGAAAGTCAGAAGGCCTTTAGCGTCCTCAGAGACCAAGCGGACGACACCTGCGTGGCCTGAAGCTCAGATTGCCCATCATTCTTCTCCTACCAGGAGGAGTAACGATATCAAAGTCACCAGGCCAGCCTGATTACCTTCCCCACCCGAGTCACTTATCAGTGAATCTTTTTAAATCTGCTGCCCAGCTGGGTCACCTTCCCTAAAGAGCCCCTCTTGATCCAGGGTCAGCTGGGTCAGCCATCTTTGGTTCTGAGCCCTCTGGTAATGGGTAGATAATCATTTTGTACTTTGAAGAAAGGCATGACCCATTTTTTCACTTTAGGGAATGTATCGTGCTTTCATAGGCTCCCCTCACTGTTTCTTTTAAAAGTACATTCACACATAATGCTCCTCCAAGGGTTTATGGCTCGTCCTCCTCCGAGTAATTATAGGTCCAATAAAAATGGTTTTCAAAAGGCAGTACAACCCTGAATTGAAGCTCTTTTTCTGGCCTCTGGTCTGCAGAGTGGGTCCTGCAGCAAGGCCTTTAACCCCAAGAAACATTTTTAATGATGGGATACCTGCACTTTTATTTATTGATGGTTTTTCAGCACCCTGAGAGATTGTTGATGCCTGTGATTGGCTGATTGCAGCAGTGCCATTCCACGCTCTATGACATTTCTCTCCCACTGAAGACACATTATTTGGAAAGGACCCTCATGTCCCTGTCATCTGGACATGACAATGCAGAAAATGATTGACTGACAACATCTTGAAGTTGCGCTAAATTTTAGATGTTTGGAATAAATAATTGGGCATAGACAATGCATTACTTAAAGAAACAATTAATTTAATAGATCTCCATCTGTTTGCCATCTGGAAATGTTTGTCCCGAATCTGTGTTCTGTGAGGTTTGCATCTCAGTTGGCTGGATGAGTTGTGCATTTTCGTTTCAGCAGTTTTGTTTAATTTGATTGTTTGTTCGCTTCACTGTTCTCAGGTCTACATCAGGATCCTGGATAATGAGTGGAACGTGTACCGGAGATACGCTGAGTTCCGGGACCTGCACAGCCGCCTCCGATCCAAATACCCCCAAGTTGACACCTTCAACTTCCCCCCAAAAAAGGCCATAGGAAATAAGGTACCGCAGGGGAACACCCCGGGCTGCATGGCGGACCTACTGCAAGTGCTCCTCAAACTATTTCATGTAATACTGCCTCATATTGCTAACACAGACACAATAGAATCCCAAATATGAGCATTTCAAAAAGGAGTATGATAATTTTCCATGATTGCCAAGTCAGAGCGACTTGGAATGTTGGTCCTCTTGCTTGTTACATAAGAAATGATTAGATCACTCCAATTCAGTTGAAAATGGTTGTATTCATGCTGACTCCACACAGGGCAATTTTTTAAGTAACAGCAGATTTACAAAACGGAGATGTACCCTACCATTCAAAAGTTTGAGGTCACTTAGAAATTTCCTTTTTTTGTCCATTAAAATAACATCAGATTGATCAGAAATATTGTGTAGATATTGTTAATGTTGTAAATGACTATCATAGCTGGAAACTCATAGCTGTTTATCGGAATATCTACATGAATACAGAGGCCCATTATCAATAACAATTAGTTCTGTGTTCCAGTGTTGTTTTCAAATGCTAATTTATCATTTTAAAAGGTTAATTGATCATTAAAAACCCTTTTGCAATTATGTTAGCACAGGTGGAAATTGTTGTGCTGATTAAAGAAGCAATAAAACTCACCTTCTTTGGACCAGTTGAGTATCTGCCGCATCAGCGATTGTGGGTTCGAAGGTCTAAATGGTCAGAAACAAAGAACTTTCTTCTGAAACTCATCAGTATATTATTGTTCTGAGACATGAAGGCTAATCCATGCGAGAAATTGTCAGGAAACCGAAGATCTGGTACAATGCTGTGTACTACAATTTCTAAGTCACCACAAACTACTGAATGGTAGTGAAGGTCCTACTGATGCATAATATTTCATATTTTAACCTCCTTTGGTCAGTTGAGCATATGATAACATTTATTTTAAATTGTTAAAGTTAGATCTTCACCTTGTTATGCCCTCATATAGCATGCGATTACCATGCGATTGCCTGATATTCTCTCAAAGGTTTTTTGTTTTTACATTAATGTCCATGGCTTACATCTTCCAGTGTGTTTTTAAGAACATCACCAAGCTTCTGCTGACTACCCAGTGAATTATCTAGAAATGATCTTCAGAATGTCCCAGGAACTTTCAGAGGCTAAATCATTCTTTGGAGGTGGTTAAATTTCAGTCGTGAGAAGATATTTCCTGCCTTGCACACAAACCAGCGAAACTGGGGTATCTACACAAAGTTTGTGTCTAATTTTTAAGGTGTTGCCATCTATATCCCAGCTTTTAATAAAAGGCAGATTACTCAGGAGCTCAGAAAACTTTCCGCGTTGGGCTCATTTCAGGCATTAATTGTTGTAATTATTGCCATTGTTAATTTACCTAGTGTACGTATGACTATAGTACTCACACTTTATAATCACAAGCCTGAAATGCAGATATAACTAATGACATTTTTATTCCAATGTTCTTATTTTTTACATCAGCATTTAATCATTCTAATAGCATTGTTATGTAACAAGAAAAACCTGATGGATATTAGTTAATCATTTCTGTATTTGGCATTTTAAGACAACATTTTTTTAAACACGTAAGAACACTTTAAAGTAGGTCTTTTATGTTGAGTTGCAGTGAAGGATACTGCTATTGAAATCCATAAACTCTGATTTAGAACATGACTCGTTTCACAGAGATGATAAAAATGCCCATTTGCCCTGAGAAGTGGGGAGCTGCTCTTCATCCAGACTGGTTGTGTGGACCGCAGCTGAGAGAAGCTTCCGGACTTCTCCTCCTCTAAGCTTCTGAAATCAATCCTTGCAGCCATATTTTATGGTTATTTCTCTCCTTTCTTGAATTCATGAGCACAAAAACCGATAGGCCTCTTCAACAACTTGGGGAAAAAGTTTAAATTTAAATACCAGTTCCAAATAAGTGCAGGTGCAGTGACAATTTACAATTCAGCTGCATAGATTATTTTATTTATACCTGTAATCACAAGGCAACATGTCTGAGATATAGATATACGATGGTCTGTGTCAGCACCTGTCTGCTCATTCAATATCTTGCAACATATCTCGCAAAATAGTTAATTTGCTCCGTGGAAATTCAAAGTGAGCCATTAAACTCTCGCTGTGATGGAGCACAAACGCATTGCAGTGAAGGCATCTGCACCCAACCTGCATTACCTGCGTTAGGGACCTGCATGACCCAGCCAGCGTCACACATGCGTCACCCTATGGCCGATCATCAACGCTAACGTCTCCCGTCCCACACGGCCCCTCATGTTACCTTCCTCGCTTAATGCCTTTGTGTCTGTCTCGTTCAATTAATAATTGAACGCCTGTGAAAGATGTTTTATTGCAAAACTCCAGCTGTGCTAATTCCGTTCTAAAAGCCTCTGGCATGACCAGACGTCAGATCGTGTATCTAACACGATTAGCTTTAGCTGTTTGATATGTCTGACATTTGCATGTAAAATCCAACTGCTGATGCTCATCTGTCCTTTCAGTGGAATGCAGATAATTGCTCGGTTTTAAGACGTGAGGAGTTTGACTGTATTTTTCAATGAATCAAGCTAGTGTGTAGAGTATATACCATTTTCTGGTTGGCCTCAACATGCACTTATTTTTACCGGGTTATGATCCTGGGGAAAATGGTGCAGTGGGCACTGAGAGCCATGTATTTCTCCCACTGGCACTGTCAGGATGGACTGGTTGTGTGGCCCCTGCCTTTAAGGACGGCCCTCTGTGCTTCCTGCTTTCGTCTGCCTTATTTTGCCACTTTGTGAGAAAAAGCACGCAGGGAGATTTCAAAGAAGTGTCTTTTAGCACATATTGACCTGCAGAACTCTGTATTCCCCTAGTGTCCCACTTGCTGTGCTCAGGTGCGGTATATGAGATTGCAGTTTAGAGTATCACATGACCTACAACTTCAAATAGGCAGTGGGAATCATTATAGTAAGAATGAACAGAAGAGGGTGTCTTCTAGAGGGTGGAAAAGGCATAGAAAGGTGGAATTGATAGGTGATAAAGCATTAGTACACTGGCTGTGATAAACTGAAGGTAAATGTGTTTCTGATATCTCTGTACATGTGTGGTGCTGGATATGGATCACTTTGTGTTTTTAATCAGTATTCAAATAACATAGCTGCACTGTTCCTGTTCTGCTGCTGGTGTGACACTGCTTTGCCCTTTAGTTTTGTATAAATCAGATAACATAGCATCTTTTTACATTTCTCTCAGCGCTAAATGAACACAAAAGGTTGCTTGCTAATGTGTTTCCCTAAGCTTTAAGGAAAAGCAGCCACCCATTTTATGTCTTCATAAAGAGGGAATTTACAGGATCTGGCATGAAGACATCGATGGAGAAAATGCTAATTACAGACAGTTGAAACCAAAACAGCCGGCGCCGTTTATCGGCACTGCGAGTTAATTCTGCAAAACCACAAAAAGAGTACCTTTTTTGCATTTGAAAGGGTGTGTTGCTTTTTAAAATATCATTGTACTTTCCTGTAGGTGATGGGCCATGTTGTTATATTATAGAAGTGTACTTCTTAGCGACAATACGAATTGCCTTTGGAAACGAGGTTTTTAGAGCATTTGCCAGATGGTAATTAGGGACTTTCTCTGCAAAGGGTCACTCAGCCTTGTTTGCTCGCCTGGTTTCTCTGCCAGGCAGCCATTATGTAAGCTAGATTGTTGTGTATTGTTCTTCACTGGGGCCAGACTCGGCTATTTTGAGTGACGCTGGGCTCGTCCCCTGGGTGTCTGTCTTTCCTTACAACTTGAACGAAGCCCTGCTTGCTTCAGCTCACACGTGGAGCGGGGCAGTGGAGCCGTTTTCGGAAATGGCCCCCGCGTGTCGAGCTGTCCTGCTCCGCTCGCCTACGTGTAGCTGGAACACCAGCTGTTGTGGGCTTTGTGGCATGTTAAATGGGAAGGAGCATGGCCCATGGCCTTAGACAGACCTGCATTCCCCGCTCCCACTTTACTGAATCAGTTTGATGTCATGACCAGGCTAATCCTGACTTGTCCAGTTATTCTGTCCTAGTTCTGGCTATTATACTGCGATATGTGTATATTACAGTGAATATCACTTGCATGCTTTCAAGGCACAAAATACAATAGAATACAAACTGGGGACTAATAATGAATAGCAAATACCATAAAATAACACCACTGTGGACAGACATGTAGCAAGAGGGGGCTTGGAGGAACAGTCCAAGGAGAAATTTAAATATATTTTGATGGGTGAAAATTTTTTAAATATCCATCTTCAAACCACTCATTCTGGTCAGAGTTGCCTGGGTCCTAAGCTGGGTAGCCTAGGGCACACGGCTGGGCTGCACCTTGGATGAGATGCCGGTCATACAGAAAGCATCCACAGTCATACACTATGGGCAAATCAGAGACACCAAGCTACGTTTTTGGACTGTGGGAGGAAACCCACGACACCAGTGAAGTGGGAATCGAACCCACACCCCTGGAGGGGCATACGTGCTGAGCCGCCTAACCTTTAAAATGTTCTGTTTGTTAATACTTGCTCATAACGGATTCAGGAATCAATCAAACGGGTCAGTTAAGCCTAATTAAAAGAGAGCAGCTGTACAAAATTAAACCGTCTAAGATGAGTCCTCCACAGCGGACAGAGGGCTCCCATCTCACAGTCCTCCTAATGCTGTTGATGAAATTTGCTGCACAGCCCTGTCCAAGGCAGGCTCTTATGAGGATGGATGAATGGATGTTGAAATTCTTCTTGCTTAACAGTGATGCTGATCGCCTTTTAAAGCCGTGTTGCGGTTCTCACACACATCACAACAATCTTGGTACAGACCTGTGTGTGTTTAAGGGTTATGCACCATTTAAACATTAACTGTGTTTTTTTTCGCTAACAGAAGCCATATACGAGACATCATCAGGCCACTGGATTATTAGCTAATGCGGTGTTTCCCAACGCAGTTGTCGGGGAACCCCGGACAGTCCACGTTTTTTTGTCTCCTGTCTTCAGCTCCCAAAGCATCTGTACCAGGTATTCAGTGTTTGTAATTGGCTGGCAGGGAACAAAAACGTGGACTGTCCGGGGTTCCCCAAGGACTGGGTTGGAAAACACTGAGCTAATGGATGTATACAGTGGGCTACATCAAGGAAATGGCTCAAATGTAGATTTTCACTTTGTAACTTTCTCTATATTTCTGAATTTGTTTATCAAAATAATTTTCATGACACTTTCATTCCACGTGATGCCTGATGAAGCTATCTGCCCCCCTGGCATCGGACCCCTGCTGCAGTCGCTAGCTGCCTCCTGACTGACGGATGTGTGCCATAGCCATCAGACCAGGATTGCTTCTAACGTCGATCCTGACCGGTCGCTGTGCCACCGCCTTCATGGAGAGCCATGGCCACAGAAATAATGAATCTCCAGAACTTTAAGAGTTACTTTGACATGAAGCACATCCTAAGTAAAATGCCCTCAGGGTGGTATTAAGGCGAGAAAGAAAATGGGCTTTTTAAATGGGAGCGGGCAGGGGGAGCAGGGAGGGGGGCGCACCGGTGGTGGGTGGGTTCTCTTTGTAATCACCGGCTGTCATGTTGTTACTAATGCCCTCCTTATTTCCCCCTTACTTGCCTTTTCACTTCCCATAAGCAGCTTTCTATGGCTTTTTTTTCCGGAGGTGCCGTTTTCCGTGGGGGAAGCCTGCCGACTTTAGAGAATTACCTTCTCTGTCTGCTTTTCCGCACCTCATTAGAGCAGCACCTGAAAGCTCTGTAGGATCGCTCAGATATTTAAACAGGGGATTTTTTTTTTTTTTTTTTTAATTTAAATGTGCATACTCCGGAGTTTATTTTGACTGTAACAAGCATTTTGGGTACCATTTATGTTGAAAAGGCAAAGGTTTATTCCTGCTCACACAGCCCATGGGGCAGGGCAGTAACCTATTGCCCTCATGCTTCCAGCCCTGTGGGTGCGATTCCTGACTCCTGTGCTTATTTAATAACTCATTTATCACCATAAGTGTATGTAATTGGCTGTGTGTGTGTGTGTGTGTATGCATGTATGCGTGTATGCGTGTGTGTGTGTATATATAAAAGAAAAAAGAACTTGGAAAGGCTAAATAATGTTCATTCACACTGCTGGAATGTATTAACTCTTCTGGGTGTAATTCTCCAATAGTATACCTACTTTCCCTAAGAGCAGTGCTATATTTTGCCCTTCTGAGCCGTGTCTTCAGCCTTGCATTCCCTCGGCTTTGCAGATGTGGCCCTGAGGTATGGTGTGCCTCTATTCATCTCGGCTTTGACTAGCCTTCCTCCCATGCCGAGTGGAGGTGTTACCAGGCCCAGGTGCCATACCAATCATGTTGACTTAAGTTCATAAGCGCATAGAAAGTTCTGTCTGGAGCATCTTAGACAACAGTGCCTCTGAATTATGCTGTAAGTGACTCCTCATGGAGGCTCTATAACTGCCCTGAGAAATTGTTCATCTGAGCTCGCTGCCTCGACACTTCTTGCCTCTGCCCTGCTTGAGCTGTAAAGTGGAGGTTGCATGCAGCACTGATTTTCAGTAGTTTCTCAGTAGAAATAAATTATTCTCTTCGTGTGTGTGTGTGTGTGTGTGTGTGTGTATGTATGTATGTATGTATATATGTATGTATATATATATGTATGTATATATATATGTATGTATATATGTATGTATGTATATATGTATGTATGTATATATGTATGTATGTATATATGTATGTATAT
>JABFEA020000098.1:29716308-29726899 GCA_019775915.2 Cyphomyrus plagiostoma | reverse complement strand
CCCCCCCCCCCCCCCCCCCCCCCCCCCCCCCCCCCCCCCCCCCCCCCCCCCCCCCCCCCCCCCCCCGCCGCCCGCCCGCCTAATGTAGTCTCACACAGAGTTTTAACGAAATTTCATCCGCGGCCACTTAGCTGCCGGCGCTGTGGAAATGATCCGCGCCGAGTCTGACTCGGCATTGGCCGTGTGCTTAACGCCGTGGAAAGGGGATGAACACCGAAGGGACTGTCTGGGCCGCTACCTGCAAGATGTCAGTATCGCCGTGCCATGGCGTAAGGGCCGGAATCCACGCCACACGCTCGGCCAGGTGTCATTTCCCATCACATGAGATTGTAACATTACCAAATGCTGGGTGGGTGCCTGTGATCAGAGGGTCGCTGGGTCGAATCCCATCCTCCATGGAAATGTCTGTTAGGTCCTTAACCATCTGGAGTGTCTTTCTCGTGTATTTCAGTTCATAACTCACTGAAATCTTATTATAGAAACATGAAAAAAAACAATGCCTAGATCCGTAATGTGTCGTCTTTTCAAAACGTCCATTGTTGGAAGTAATAAAGTTTTTAAAATTAGGTTAAATCGGCAAAAAAGTAAACCATGTATCTTACTTTGTTTTACCTGCATCGGGGGCGGGTAGTACTGCTGTCACCCGAAGTTCGCTATTCACATTATAAATAGCCACATTAGCACATATTTAAATCACATTCGCATGGTAATTTGATAAACAGCGCAGCGGTGAAATGTGATCCAGATACATCCCCGTCATCGCCATAAAAGGGGAGTAAGGACGTGGCCAGGTGACAATGGCTCATTCATACACATGAAAGTTGCTACTTATTCAATGACAGGAGCCAGAAATAGTGACATGAGTTCTGGTTTTCTTATTTATCCAACTGAATGTTGCAACTACAGCATTTAGTCATCTTCATGTAGCTAAGACTTTGCTGATCAGATATCTGGGATCAAAACAAACTGTCACCATTGCTTACTATGTACTTTTATAATGTGTCTGGAATTGTTCCAAACTGCATTTTGTAATGTCTATACTTTTATGTCAAATTACAAATTTAACATAAATCTGACATGTTTACAAAGTACACTAAGATTTGTTTAATGCCAAGACAAATATATAAGAAATAATTTATTTGCCATGAATTAAGTTTGTGATATTGAGTGAAATGTGTGACCATGCCCCAGTCAGTCAAAGTGTGTTCCCTACCCCTAGACTCCAGAAGGTTAAGCAAGGCCCCTAACCCCAAAGACGAATAAAATGACTTGACTCTCGAATGCTAGAGATTGTCTGTACATGGACAAACATGTTTATGGAGTGACTCGTCGGTGTCCATGACAACATGTTTTGAGTAAGAGAAAAAAAACTGTAGGTTACATATACATACATATTTTATCTGTGATAAAATCTCATTATAATCAAAATGTGTGTCAGAATTCGCCATGGTTACCTTCTGCTTTCAGCTGTGTGTGTGTATATCTGAGTAGAGCAAGATTGGATATGCAAAGAGAAGCATTTCCATACACCTCTACTCATACTTGGAAATGGCAAATAAAGCATCATTTCATCATTTTAATGAGAAGAGGTTGGCCTCATAAAGTTACGCAGCATGTTTATGTGGATAAGGATGTGATGTATGAAAATATTTGGGATTTTATGATAATAAATGATAATGAACAAATTGTAATAATAATGTGATATTACTGTATGTACCAGTAAAATAGGCACTTTTGTAAATGAATGGCCAAGGCTCTATGTGTTATGACTCTTGTTTCTCTATTTGTAATAATGTGGGTGGCTAGAATGTATGTGGAAATTGGATTGGTAGGAGCCGCCCGGTTAGACGCAGTACAGGCTTACAGGAGTGTGTCGCATTGGTAGGAGCCGCCCGGTTAGGCGCAGTACAGGCTTATAGGAGTGTGTTGCATTGGTAGGACCCGCCCGGTTAGACGCAGTACAGGCTTACAGGAGTGTGTCGCATTGGTAGGAGCCGCCCGGTTAGGCGCAGTACAGGCTTACAGGAGTGTGTTGCATTGGTAGGACCCGCCCGGTTAGGCGCAGTACAGGCTTACAGGAGTGTGTCGCATTGGTAGGAGCCGCCCGGTTAGACGCAGTACAGGCTTACAGGAGTGTGTCGCATTGGCAGGACCCGCCCGGTTAGGCGCAGTACAGGCTTACAGGAGTGTGTCGCATTGGTAGGACCCGCCCGGTTAGGCGCAGTACAGGCTTACAGGAGTGTGTCGCACTGGTAGGAGCCGCCCGGTTAGGCACAGTGGTTCTTCCTGATAGGAAGTGGGGTTGGCGGGGACCCCAGGAGATCCAGTGAGCCCCCTGAAGTGTGTTGTGTCCGCGTGCAACAGGATGGTGCTACCTGGAGCTTTCGCCCAGCGGGCTGATGAAGGCCCCCCTGCCTGCTGTATTTAACAGTCATTAAAGTATAATGTCTTGTGGAATGCCGATGGATCAGCAGTCAGGTCTCAGTCACAGCAGTGGCGGAATGGTGTCCCTCATTGTGATTGAAAGGTTAAGGGCAATAATTTACTTACAACTGATTAGTGGGAGTGTGACCTGCCGTTGCCATGGTGACTAATTTGTTCGCTCCTTCTGAGTGGGTTTCCGCTCCTCATCTTTTAGCAGGACAACGGGCTCAGGCCACATGCGCCTGACGGAAGCAAGGCTCTATTGTTGTCTGTCTCAGCTCCTGAAATGCCAGTAAATTTCATAAATCTTATCCGTGGGTTGCCATAGAAACAGTTTTGTACAGGGGGGGGAGGCATTTTGGCTGATATCCAAGTTATTGAAGAAGAACGAATGCTGGAACAGAATTCCATCCAGGTCAGGGCTTATGGAAGGATGAGAATCGGAGTAGCACAGGATTTGGGTCGCTGCAGTCGCCATCGCAGTCTCCATCTCGCCGTCTGCTGGCTTCTGATATCTCATATTATTATTAAGGGCCGTGACAGTGCCTCAGCAGGTAGGTGTGTAGCCTCCAGGATTGGGGGTTCAAATCCCTTCCTGGCTGCTGTGTGTGCAGTTTCCCCTCAGTTTTTCAATAGGACGACACTCCAAGTTGTTTACACAGTCAGTGTTCTTTAGCACATTCACACAACATTCTTTTTGTGGATTGTTGTAAGGTCTTCATATCAATTCCAGATATGAACCTTGGGGTGAACGTTTCCTCCTTGAACAGCCGAACACTTCACAGCAAATATCCAGTCTGTGACATGAGGGCTGTTCAGTATGGCTGCATGAACGTGAGGTCCAGTGTGATAAAAAACCTATTATGTTGACATTTTGGGGATCAAGCTGCAATCAAAAAAACTAAAAATGCCTGGTTAAGAATTGGGCCGGGTAGGGGTTATGGTTCTCATAGCTGGGATTAAGGCTATACCCATAGAAATGAATGAAAAGTCCCCACAGAGATTTGAATACAAGTGTGTGTGGGTGTGGTGTGTGTATTAGGTTTATATTACATTGTGGGGAAAAAATGTCCCCCACATTGTAATAAAAACCTGTTGTTATGACATTGTGGGGACCATTTTCAGGTCATGATTCCTGCTAGGAAAGTTCTTCGTCCTCCTACCCTTCAGTAGCTTGGAGGAGTTGCAGGCATCAGAGAAGCAAAGCATTTCAATTCAGAATACTGCAAAAATGATGACCCCCCCCCCCACCCCTCATAGTGCTGTATAACTGAAATCTAAGAAACACCAAGCCACTGATAAAATATGGAGGAGAACGTATGGAAGTCCGCTCAGGCAGTAGAGCTGATGCGCTTGGCAGAGCCGTGAAAGCTGAACTGTACTTCTGTGTCAAATCTGCACAGAGCCAATCATTTTCATCCTTGCTTTTTAAATCAGTCATAAACAGGTTTATGTGAATTTATTTTGTATTCCTTTTTTGCTTTATAAATACCCGTTAGAGAAACGGTATGAAAATTCAATATGACTATAGTGATCAAAATGATCAGTTATCAGTATTGTCACAGTTAAAATTGTCTAAAAATGTTCAGAAAGTACTGCAACAAAAACTGAAGTAATTTTCCAAAGTTTCATATAGAAAACCGTTAAGAAAATCAGCAGCACTATGCTCTTTTTGGTTGCATGAACCTTCACGTATTAGCTATGTTATTTTATGTACACACATGAAAACCTTATCAAACACGCATTAACACTAAAATCCTACAGAGTGCCATCCACCACGTTTTCACTGACACAGAATAAACCCACACCTGCATCTGGCCGACTATTGCTGCCTTTGATGCTGGACAGTATTTGATGTGAGTTTTGAGAAGGGTGGTAATCAGCCATGGTTTAAATGATAATCGAAATTTGAAATGGACCTAATCGCCTGAAATTTTACCGTGGTTAACCATGAAACCGGTGATGATTTCACCTCTGACCACTTCTAATATTTATCGGGAAAAAATCGTCAGTGCACGATATCTGAAATTTTCCAATATTGTGCAGCCCTAGCGTGAACGGCAAAAAAAACAATAACAAAACATTTAAGTAGGAGGAAGTGCAATGCTACCAAGAGGACCGATCTCGCTTCTAGCAGTCTGCATCGCAGCGACGTGTAGTTAAATTTCTGGGAAAGTGTGCTATGGTAAGGGCTGTGCCGAACCTTTGCTGTGCATTTATATGGACAGTCCTTCGCTGCACCCCTTTCCGCTCTCCTCAGTGATGTGGCCATTAAGCCGTGCGTCTGTGAGAAACCGGCCACATTCCAGATGGCCGCCATGCCCATTCTGTGCTGTTTTAAAAAGCATCCACGCCATTAATCCTCACCTTTCAGGCGCCATTTCAGTCCTGTTTATCTCAGCCCAGGGCAGTGAGACCCGCTGGTTTCCGTCGCTCAGGACTTGAGCTCTTCCTCTTTCCGTCTCGCTCAGACCCAAGGAAGATGCTGGTCGGCTTATTAGGGTTTGTTTTCCTTCTCTTGTCTCTTCAAGTTTTACAGGCCGGTGTGCCGGGTGATTATAGATGTCTCGCCTCCACCCCGTGATCCAGCCGTATCGCATCTTACGGTTTTCACCAGATTTATCTAATCTGTGTCTAGCCCGTGGTGTTTGTCTGCATCTGCAAGGACTGGCTGCTTTATGCTTGTCTCAGGCTGTTTGTGCACTTTATCAGCTGTGTAGGGAAGGCAGTACACGGTGTAGGTCCCTCAACCCTAAATGTCTCCTGACTGATGCAGATGATATACGATCCAGTGTGCTCTCCTCCTGTACACACGTTTTAGAGACTATTTAGGGTTTTATTGGATTATTTCATTGGAGTGAATGTTTACTTTTCCATTATAGAGCTGTTTCACCTGACCTCAGGTTCTTAATTTTTTTTTTCCCTTACATGCTGCCCCATGTTTTCGGAATGACAATAAACCTCCTTGAATGCTTGTTTCAGATGTACTTTTCCTGTTGTTTTCCAGTTTGGTCATGAGTATGTGAAAGATGTAATGCAGTAGCCCCGTGTTGCACAGGTGTGTTGTGTTTGTTATCTTTTGATATTCGCTAATGTCAGAAAGTGATCTTTCCATGACTCACTTGTTCAGTGCGTATGGGCAGGATCAAAGCAGATCAAAGTCAAGCAGAATGTTTTTTATTATTATTCCTCCCCCCTGCGGCCCAGTATAGCGATTTGCAATTTCATGACGGGCGCTGCTGTCAGTGGATGCGGTTCATCCTCACTGCCTCAGCAGTAGTCGGGGCACCGGCCGGGCAGGCGGGCGGGCCACTGCTGAGCCGACCACAACATGTCACATGGCCGGTAGCCTCTAGGAGGCCCGTCCTTCTTTAAAGCTCAGTCTGTATCCTGTGTTGGTAAAGACAGAGCTGCTGGCTGCGGCCTGCATAGTGAGGCAGCTCCGGGGGCCGTCAGTGACTTCCTGCTCCAGGAAGAAAGTGTAAAGTCTATGAGGATAAACATATTTTTGACCACAAATTTTTCTTTGAATTAATAATAAATATGTAGTAAAATCTATAGTAAGTAAATATGTAGACGCTCCCCAGGTTACGATGGTGTTACGTTCTGACAAACTTATCGTAAGCTGAAAATATCCTAAGCCGAAAATGCATTTTCATGAAGTACACCTAACCGAACAAACGTCATAGCTTAGCTTAGCCTAGCCTATCGTAAACATTCCTAGAACACTTACTGTACATTAGCCTACAGTTGGCCAAAATCATTAACACAAAGCCTATTTTATAATAAAAATGTGAATACCTGATGTAATTTATTGAATAATTATATCCATCATAAGCATGAAATGTGTAACACGGACCATTTTGACCCAGGGAGCATCCCTATAGTAAAAAGTCTGTTATTTTTGCTTTATAATGCTGAAGCTTGGATTTGGCCCTCCACTGAAAATAACGGCCCTAGCTGGTCTCAGCCTAACTGCTGCTTCTGCTGTCTTTGCTCTCAGGATGCCAAGTTCGTGGAGGAACGGCGGAAGCAGCTACAGGGATATCTGCGCATGGTGATGAACAAGCTGGTCCAGACACTGCCCGAATTCTCTGCCCGGCCCACCAAGGACATGCTGATGCAGCTGCTGCCCTTCTGCCGGTGCGTATCAGGGAGGGGGGCATGGCCCCCTGACCCTAAAACACAGCTCAGTGTAGCTGAGGGTCTGTGCACGCTGGCGGGACGGCTGTGGGGTTTTAAAGTGCACTCCGAAACAGAGGAAAACCTCTTCAAATATTAATCACTGCAGCGTTAATTATTCAGCTGCTTTCTCATCAGGGGAAAGCTCTTTGCTCTATAGCCCATTGTTGCATACTCACACATCTCATGGCATTTAAAGTGAGGCTTCACTCTGCTAAATAGCTTTGGACAGTATCTGGGATTTAAAGGAGCCACTTTACACATTTTGGTTGCATTTGCAAAAATGAGCCTGCCTCCCCCAGGCTCATAGGAGTTTTACTTGCACAAAAAAGTTCTGAAGGCAGAAGGAACATAGGTTGTCTCTTTGAACCAATCAATCAGATTGTAGAGGAGGCGGGTCCAAGCAACTGGTGGAGGTGGGACTAAGATGTCTAATTGGTTAGTCTGGCCTCCTCTAGGTGCTTGGAACCACTTCCTCTAACGTCTGATTGGTTATCTCTCTGAATCAGTGTTCGTTCTACCCTCAGAACAATTTTATATGCCTCCCCCAGCCTCTGTGTCTCACTGCATTGGTAACTAGTGCAATGCTGCAGTTTACCAGGGTAGCATATTCCAATCTCCCCACAGATAAACACCTAAACAGATAAAATATGAAAAGCATTGCAGGTATTAATTGCTTCTGCTGTAGCTTCAGCAGACCTCCCTCCAAGCAGCAGTGCAGTCGTGCGCTTTAATTAAGGATGCGGCAATGGAAGGCTGATGTGCCTTGAGATTTTTAAAATGAATTATACCCAGTACACCTCTTAATTGCATTATTTCTTAAGCTCACAATTATAGAGAGATTTTAGCATCGCTGAACAACTCTTCTTATAGTTATGATTGTGGTCAAATTATTATTACTCATAGCGATAGATGCTTTCTTCTTTAGTTTGATTTGTCTCCTGCCGTGTTGACACACTTTGTGAGATGCGTGTGACGGCTTTCGTAGCGCGCGCCATCCCCTCCCCCGTACCTGCCGACAGGGCCTGAAATGCATGGCGAATGAGAGCAGTCAGCTTTCCAACCATTTTCCGTGTCGTCCTCAGGTGATTTTATATGGAGCTCATGCCGTTTAATCAGGCTCTGCTGCACGATGCTTCCCATTGCATACTTAGAATTGCTCATTGCATATCTGCAATGGAAAGGGGCTGACTAGAGCTGCTCGCTGCTCCGGGCCCATGGAGACGGCAAAAAGATGGACGAGAGAATGTCGGAGTTGGTGATGCTATCGCACCTGCTGACAGGAGAGTGCGTGACCGAGCAGGGTTGAAGACTGATTGCCATCCTTCCATTTTCCTGAGGCCTTATGCACCCCCCTTAGCACGAATCAATTAATGTTTCATACAGGTCTGTCAGATTCCCCATACAGAAATGAAATGCCCCTGTAAATTGAATTGGTAATTACACTCCTTTGTACTGCGGTTTTTATAGATTCGTCTGAATCACCACGCTGGTGGAGTTCAATATGAAACAATCACCCACTTTTCATTGTTGTATTTCTATTACCGTTATTAGAGCTGGAATTGATTGACTTTCTGAAAAGACTTTTTGGAGAAAACATTGGGAAAACAATGTGACAAAGATGGCTCATTCAGTAGGAGCCTTTGAGTTTCTGTTGGAGTTTCCGGGGATGTGGTGAGTAAACTTTGAATTTTCAGCCTAAACAGTTGAAAGGGTCAATAACTATATAAACAAAAAAAAATATAAACAAAGCTGACAGCTTGTCATCGAAAGACTCTTTTTTTGTGCCGTTTCAAACTGAAGAAGAAAAGCACTAAGTAGATCTGTAAAGGTCGTCAACCATGACATGGCGTCACTGCTTTGAGGGTTCTGTGGGAGATATTAACACACCAAGAAATGTATTCTTTTTAAAGATTTGATTTATGAGGCAGGAAAAGAAGACCTCTGATTTCACGACTTAATCAATGTTCAGACACTAAATGATTGCCAAAACACAGTTTCTAGTCATATGGGCGTCTTGGACCAGTTTCGCTTTGACAGTTTGACTTGATGGTGAAAATCTCCTAGATATAAGCGCTTTAATGACATCCCCTGTCCGTAGTTGTCAGGGTGGCTGAGAAGTTGCCTGCACGTACCTCCTCGTGGTGGAAGGTGTCTGTCCCTGCAGACGTTCTCCTGGGCAGAAGTCGCAGTGTCTGGTGTGAATTCTTACTGCCCTGAACTGAAGTATGTGTAAAGGTTTATGCCTGTGTTTCCCTCTCTATTGAAGGTAGAGACTCTGTACTCATGTTTGGGACAACAGGGTTCACCTGGAGCTTTGTCGCTGAAGGTGTTCTTGCTGCTGTTGGAGCCTGTGAAGAGCCCTTTATTTAGCAGCTAGCTAGCTCAGTCTTGTCAGGCCAGACAAATTGGGATGATTTACTTTTAAATAAGGATGTACTATTCCATCGGCTATTGATTGGAAATTTTCGTCCTGATCAGCACTGACAATCGGTCAGTCATTATAAATATAGCCAGTTTTATGAGGTGGTCAGTGAGTTTACCAACCAACGTTACTCTTTGCCCATACTAGTGATTGGAGCCTTGCCAATATTTTGTCATGCTTGTTTGCTATTGTATCCATAATACACATTTACATTTACTTTTATTCAGCGGAGGCTTTTTCCAAAGCGACGAACGATTGAAGCAAGTGGCACATTTAAACATACGTGTTGTCAAGGAGTCAGCAAGGCTTAAGTGAAGCTAGGCTGAGCTTCTAATGAATGCCCAGGTACACCACTTAACAATTGTTATAACAACAGAAGAAACTGGCAAACGTCAACCACATATGATGCCTTTGTGTTTTACAATAAAAACAGACCAATGTGCAACAAAGCAATTACAGCCTGCATAACATCTGAGGTACCTGTACATCTCACTTTTTGTCAGTTATCTGTCTCAGTCAATCTCAGTTTGGTGGTTAGAACGTAATTGATATTTTTTCAACAACCAACGAACTTTATATACCACCAGACTGCTGAAATGGTTTGTGTTTGTGAAATTCAATGTGAACAAATCTACTGTAATTTGTAAGATTTAGTTTGTACAACAGGTGGCAACACAACCTTCCAAACCAAACCATCTTTTAAACCTAAAGCCTCTGCAGCCATGAGCAAAGGCATGATGTCCGGATGTGTGTGTATTTGTGGTCATGAGCAAAGTCATGATGTCTGGATATGTGTGTATTTGCAGGCATGAGCAAAGGCATGATGTCTGAATGTGTGTGTATTTGCAGGCATGAGCAAAGGCATGATGTTGGTGCTGTGTGTGTATTTGCAGGCATGAGCAAAGGCATGATGTCACACACATTCTGACGTAACCAAACAGAAGCAAACTTCTTAGTGATGCAAACATTCAAAATTGTTACAATTGTTAATTTACTTATCCAATATTTGTTTGTATTTCTTAGAGTTCAGAAGTGTGCAGTTATGGACCAAATGAATAAACTAATGAACACAAATCATTTACAAAGCATTAAAAAAAATTTGAAGTACTTTTTCTATAATTAATCAGTTTCTTTTATATGTACAGTATTTTACATACCTTAATTATTAAGTTTTGTATTATTTTAATGCTATGAGCAAAGGGTTTCTTGTAAGGATAGACTTGCTAAGTGGTTAAGTGGTGGTTACGTTTAAATGGTCAATTAACATCGTTTGTGATTGTGGATTGTGATTATAACCAAAAATATTGTGATCACCCAACTCTAGTCCCACCTCAGTTTCCACCACAGTCCCATGAAATGATCCTTTAAAACTTCCCATAATAGCTCACCTTAATAGACAGATATTGATTGATCAGCCTTGTTCAGTCAGTAATGTGGTGTATGTTATGAGGACTGGTATGGGTGATTTCATTATCTGATATTAATTGATTAGCCTTGATTAGTCAGTAGTGTTGTATACTGTTATGAGGACTGGTACAGATTAATTCATAATCTGACATT
>JABFEA020000098.1:29700331-29716208 GCA_019775915.2 Cyphomyrus plagiostoma | reverse complement strand
TGTTGTATACTGTTATGAGGACTGGTACAGATTAATTCATAATCTGACATTGATTGATTAGCCTTGATTAGTCAGTAGTGTTGTATACTGTTATGAGGACTGGTACAGATTAATTCATAATCTGACATTGATTGATTAGTCAGTAATGTTGTATACTGTTATGAGGACTGGTACATATTAATTCATAATCTGACATTGATTGATTAGCCTTGATTAGTCAGTAATGTTGTATACTGTTATGAGGACTGGTACAGATTAATTCATAATCTGACATTGATTGATCAGCCTTGGTCAGTGAGTGATGTGGTATGTTATGAGAAGAGGTACAGGTGAATTTTGTGGGTGCAATTTTTCTTTCAAAGTCCACTTGTGACAAGTTGTGAGAATCGGGGCTAAAATGATGAAAGGACAAATGCAGATGTGTTGCCTGCTTTGATCCTAACACTTTGCATGAAATGTCCTCAGCGAGCCGCTTCTGATCTGCTGTTTGATTGTGTGCGAGATGGAGTTCCTCATATTTTGTGCCTCGTGGCCACAGTTTGATTAATCCAAAAATCTTTTATTGTCAACTTCAGATTTATGATGCGTGGAGTCATACACTGAGATGAAATATTGTTCTCATCGCTCATAGTGCAAATAAGAAGTAATAAATAGATCAGAAATACTGAGACATATAAACATAACATCCGTCCCTTTTCTGTAACCGCTCATCCCATTCAGGGTCGCAAGAGTCTGGAGCCTAGGGGTACAAGGCAGGGAACAACACTGGATGGGGCACCAAATCATTCAAGTGTACCCTCACACACATCATTCATACCTATGGGCAAATTGGTAGTTCCAGTTACTCTCAGCATGTCTTTGGCGGGGATGGGGGAAACCCCACGACAACATGTACACAGGGAGCCCTGGTGAGGACTCAAACCCAGGTCCCAGAGGTGTTAGGCGACAGGGCGAACCACTGCTCCACCACGCTGCCCTAAACCTAATATAGGTATGACGCTTTAAGGTGGGAACACAGGAGACGGAGTTAACTACCTGACGGGTGGGAAAAGATTGTACAAATTTGCAATGGAATTTAGTCATGGAAGCAGACTGTAGGATAAATAAGTAAGTAGATTTTGATAAAAAATTTACGAGTCCCGTATTATAAGGGGACAGGGCTTGCGGTGACCTCTGATTAATGCGCCTGCACCTCTGCCGTCCGTCTCTCCTGCCTTTTCCGTTTGTGAGAAGAAATTACCATTCTGCTCAGTAGTAATGCCTGTCGTCCTCCGCATTATTTACCTACAGTTGTCACAGCATAAGTGTTGCCAGAGTACTTTGCCCCCCCCACCTTTAACATGCCATTTGTTTGTTCTGATCCTTGTAATGACTCCACTGCAAGGATAAGCATCAAGTAGCCCAAAGAGCACAGCAACACGTTTATTTTGCATCGAAGCAGGTATTAACATACTTTATAGCACTGCACTGTTGGGTTTGTGATTGATTGGTCAGAAGGGTTAGGGTTAGGGTTAGTTTGCTATAACTGCACAAACCATAGTAGTACATCAATATGCTATTATAATCTTTGATTTCAGCTAACGTTGATTATAATTCCAGAAGTAGACCATAATATAAATGAACAGGTACTGTAAAAACAAATTGTCACTTGGACAACAACAGGCCGATGATCAGGACCTGCTTATACAGCTAATATTTTATTCATTTATCTTTATGTAGCTCTTTGTATTTAGCTGTGTGATGGTTGAAAACTGAGTTATTAGCTGTTAACTGGTTATTAAAATCAGAATTGCATGCCGCCTCGTTCAGGCAGGTTAAACAATTTCATTTACATAACTGGACTACAGGTGCATCATATTGGTGAATTGTTTTGATATTTACTCACTGACCACAGGTTATGGGGGTTGTTCCACAGAGACGGTCCACATTATTGCTTTCTCCCAATTCCCTGGGTGTTGGGAGAGAAGGAAAACATCTGGGAGTCCTCGAGCACTGGTGAAAAACACCCGTCTAAGTGATTTGTAGCAATGTCTTTGTTTTTGTAGCATCTCTTGTGTTCTTCGTCTGGAATTTTAAGCAATGTTATTTAAAATTAAACATTATAATAGTGCATTGATTTACTACTGTGATTCACCCAGCTGACACTTTGTATGGTAACAGACAATTAATGAACACCCTTCTGACCAATCAGATTCGAGAATTCAGCAGCGCAGTGATATAAATGTAGTTAAGGGATGTGTTATGTACTGAATGGCCTTTATGGAGGCAGTTCTTTGTAAAGACTCATTAATCCTTCCTGTACTGATACATAACTATCATCCACCCATCTTCTACACATGGCAGAATAACTGCATGTCTCTGGGCTACAGGAGCAAACCTGCAAGGTCAGAGCAGTACATGCAGACTCCAGAGTGACCATATGCAGGTTTCGAACCCTGACCCTGTGGGTGTGAATCCTCATTGCTACCCACTGAGCCTCCTTAGCTCCCATAATAGTTTTATGTCAACAGCTAAGTTTTGGGCATTAAAAATAATTGACTGTCCTGCAGGCTGGTTTGTCTTGTTTTACATCTAGACCCTCATCTGATATTCATGTTGAAATGGAAATACATTAATAAAGAAATTCTCTGGTTTCTGTATTATGGTTTGTTGTTGATGTTGTGACTATATCTTACACTGTAGCAGTATTTTATTTTCTAAAAAGTGAACAATTTTAGTCCGTTCTATTCATGAAGTGGTGCAGGAGAACATAAATATTGGAGAACAAAATATGCAATGCACTTTTATAACAAATAATGCTATGTATTAAATTGAACCCAGGGGGCGCTGTGTTCCTGCCAAGGCCTTGCTATGCTGATGCTGTGTGCCCTGCCGTTCGGCACTGTATCCCTGCTTTCCTTTCTCATGCTCTCTGCATTTTCCCATTATAGTGAAGGGGAAAAAGGAACAAAGTGTATATATAAAGTGACCGAAAAATAGTTCAGCATCATCAGAGACGATGAGGACTTTGTCTCGGGGGTTTCTCTGTCTGAGTCTGTACTGTATATTCTCCCCTTTGTCGTGTAGGTTTTCTCTGGATACTCCACTATCCTCCCATAGTCCAAAAACATGCAGTCAGGCTGCTTGGTGCCCCAAACGTACCAGTTTTGTTTGTGTATGTGTGAGTGAGTGTATGTGCCCTGTCATCGACTGCACCCCATCCCGAGTGTAGCAATGCGGAATACTGCAAGGATATTAGACATATAGAGGATGGATGGATGGATGAATGGAAGGATAGATGATGAATGTATGGATCTATTCTTTACATGTACAGATGGTTCCCAAATGTTACAGGAAAGGAACTTTATTGAACATTATATTCCATCAAGCTGTTTGTCAGGGTAATTTAAAAAAAAAAAAAAAAAAAAAAACAGTGAATTAACCTCTTGTGGCATCTACACCTATAAGACCATAATCCCATACTTTGGCTGGGCCCACCTTCCTACTCCGTATTAATCAGCCCCCTGCCAACCACGGCATGTCTCTGTGCTGGGGGGCCCTGCCGTGTGCTGTGAGGTTCCCACACGCAGGGAGGATGGCTCTGAGTCCGTCACGTGGGCCCTGCCTGCTCTGCCCTTCGCTCCACATCGACCGACTCGCTGACTACAGCTCAGCTAAGCCTCCTGCTTCCTGCCTTCATTTCTGGGCTTGGTGGTTTTTCACCGCTCCCCTTTATATTAATCTGCCTTGTGTAAGCGAGACATTTATTGAGTTGCATTTTAAAGAGTATCGCAGCTACAGTATGGAAAAGTAAAAAAAAACCCAGCAGAGCCCAGTGAGTGACCTGCCGTAAATCCGGACGAAACTCCGAAAATCCCAAAACTCCTACCGGCAAGCAATTCTCCTGCTTCAGCTACGAAGTGGCCAAGAAGAAGAAACAGGTAAACACTGCACAAAGCAAGCATGCGACGATGATGGATATTCTCCGAGTAAACAGGATGAAGGGGCCGAAATGGCTGGCAGTGTGGTATTCACCGTAGAACCTCCGGATGCTTATGATGCCTGGGTTTCTGTAAATGTCAGCAAGAAATAATCTGCCGCTTAGATAATGTTACGTGCTGCCTGCACACTGGGCCACACCTAGTGGGGGAGGGGCTGTTTGATCAGCCACCCGCACCTGGCCTCTCGCAATCCTGACGACTGTGTCTCTCTGCGTTCTGGATCTCAGTCATGGAGAGACCTGGTGAGTGGGCTGCAGAGAAATGGAAGAGATACAGCACGGACCTATGGATGCAGTCCAGCGGCTGTCTCCGAGCATCATGAAGCAGCCTTTTAAAGCAGATTGATGGCCCTTTGTAGGCCTGTGTCAGATCCCTGGGGAAGGACATTTCATTACTGGGGTTAAAGCCGTATTTTGATTGTGTCTTATCTGTAAACGCCAAGGCTCAGTGCACCATCCATCCTGGGTATCTCACAAACAGGGGCCGGGCTGTAGGATGGCTGTGGGGAACTGCGATACATCTGTACTGGCTCCTGTGTTAGTCTGTGCATTGACAAGCACCAGCTTGAGGATATGAAGGCGATCTGCACTCACTGAGTCGCTCGGCGCTTTCTCTGTGGTAGCTTTCTGAAATGAATCATGTGTTCGGGCCTTTGCTTTCGTATATACAGCTGGTGGCGGGGTATAAATAATTATGGGAAGGCCACCAGGCTACAGCTACTGGCACTCATACTGGTAACCGATGGTAGCTGCAGCACAGCTGTTCAGAGATGGAGACTAAGCCTCTGTAGATGTCCCCTTAGGGGAGGGTCTTTGCCTTGCTCAGCTGCTAATGAGTGGATTTATGCGTGGCAGTGTTTTAGCCTGGCACTCAGGGGGGGGGGGGGGGGTCGGTCTCAACCCATGCATGGCTCAAGACACCTGCTTCATTAGGAGTCGGGGGTCTCATGGTCTCCTGTTGTGTTACATAATCAATTAGATCAGTGTCTCCCAATCTGGTCTTTGGGGACCTGCAGCCAGTCCACGGTTTTGCTCCTTCCCAGCTCCCTACCAGAGAGAGCAAAAATGTGGACTGCCTGGCAGGGAGCTCAGAGGGAACAAAAACATGGACTGGCTGCAGGTCCCCGAGGACTGGATTGGGAATGCATAGTAGGTTCAAGGGAAAGTTATTGGGTGACACTGTAATGCGCACTGCTGACATTTTGGTTGAGAGTAGGACTTTTACTTATGATATGGATTTCTTTCTCTTTTAGGGACACCCCACAGACCAACGAGGGTGGCAGCAAGCCATCCCGGCCCAGAGGGTCCAGATTCCCCAAGCTGGGCCGCAATCAGAACCGAGAAGCCCGCAATCCTGAGCCACAGAGCGGTGACCTTTAACCTACACCCCATTGCAACTGACAGTGGAGACCCGGGATGTGTTCAGAAGATGGCAGTGGAGTGCTGGGCTCAGAGAGCCCTGGAGACTGACCTGTATCATGAGTTATACCTATTGGACCTTCACTGTGGATATGAGGACCAGATGGATCAGCAACTGAAGAGCAGCTGTATCTAGAGCTACGACAAAGTTGAGATGGGAGTTTAACATTGTTTGCTCCGTTAGGTGCATAAGTATAACGAAACATGGTGCCTAAAGCCTTTTTTAATGGACTTGGTTAGGGGGAAAAAAGAACAAGCCAGTGATGTACACATTTGTCATTTCTGTTGAACAGAATATTGCAATGCCAACTGCAACAGACCTAGTCATTATTCAGTCCCACACGGGACCAATGTGTAGAACTGCAAGCACTTGTGTTATTAATGCAAGATGGTCCTGATCTGTGTGCTACAAATAATGTGAAATGATCAAATAACCCATTTATCTAGAGGAACAGCTTGGATTGTCAAGTCGTCCTCCAGATCCTGCAGATCCTTTTTGGAATGAGGCTGAAATCTCTCTGTTTAAGGCTCTTTAACGAGATTTCTTTCTGGTAAGGACGCAAAAATACTTGCTGAAGACTGACAGTAGGTGTATGAAGGGACACGCTTCTCTTTCTGTCCTGTGTACATTTTTTTGACAGTACATACCTTTCTCTATGTCACAGAAGCCTTGTATATGTATTTATAAATAAGAAAAGGGTCTCTGTTAATGAACAGCCGCTGTAGGGATGCACGTTGCGTCTGTGCCTGTGTCCTACAGTGGGAAAACCTGGCATGAAATGACCATTCCTGACACCAGGGATGTTTGTGCTCTTTCATTATTTTTAAGCACAATGGGAAAAAGTCTTATGGGAACACCATGCCAAATAATGGCAGGAGATTAGCATGTCGTTACTCTGAAAGAATATGAGTGGTACCATAAAAATATGTTTAATCAAAGCTTCCTATTGCAAATCTCATATCAGTCAAAGATCTGCATTTTTATTTACAGAAACAAGAACTCTATATATGTCTCTCCTAGCATCCTAGTGTCGATTCACAAATCCATGTATGCTCAGCATTATGCCCTGTGTATCATTTATAAATAAGCAGGCTCCTGGGTAAGAAATAGCAGCTTGCTATTTGTTCTAAACAAACTGCTGTTTTCTGTCGCTTTCACCTGTAATCATTGTCGTCTTAGCCGCCAGTCCGTCTGCTTTCATACAGTGTTAGAAGATAAATAAACAAGAGGCCAAACACGTTCTTGTGTGCAAACTCCTGGGCTTTTCCTAGTTGTGTTTACATCATACGCTGGTGTCACCTTTCTGTGTTGAACAATGGGGTAAAATGAGGCTTTTAGTGGCTACAAACTGTGCAATCTCATTTTTATTTTTTAAATAAAATGTGTTTTGCAGTTTTAACCGGGAATGAAAGCATGGATAAAATCCATTGACCCGCTGAGTTAACATTTCAGCTCATAAGATTTTATGTTTTCTGCAAGCTTTACTATTTTTTTTTTTCCATGGGAAAGATTAGTGAATGAATTTTCGGGCTTACAGCTTGAACCAGAAGCCTCAGGCTTTTGTTGTAGTTCTGACAAGACCCTGGCTTATTTATGTTGTATTGTCCATCAGTTTCATAATCATTTGTTTCCTTTTCAGTCATTGCAGAACTGCACAAATGACACGGTACCCCTATCATGCAGGATATTAATCAATTCTGATCACCATGACAAGCTTGTTGACATATTGTGTTTTGCAGTATAACAATGTTCTTGTGTTTACATACATTTGCATATATTCACTTAGATTTTAACACTGATACTGTAAGGAAAGGTCAGCTGTAGGTGATGAGGAGAGAGAGTGGAGATTCGATGACATTTAGCCTGTAATGGTCTGGAACTGCACTGCTAACTGGAAACAAAGTTTATGTAGTATTAAAAATTATAAGTAGGCATGCAAATGTGCTCTCTTGCTGTTAATCAAATGACCCTTTTTACTAATTATGTTGATACACAAAACAAACATGAGTCATTCTCTTGTGCGTGTGACTTTGACCGAATGTCTGTTTGTAATTTTTTCAGGAATACACTATACTGAAAATGCATTCTAATGCCCATGGGAAATTACCAGGCTAACCCGAACCCAAAAACCCTCCCACACTAACTTTCTACTCTAACCCTATCTCCTTACTCAAACCCTAATTAATCTCTTACTCTGACCCCTCCCCCAGAGTAACCCTAACTCCTTACTCTGACCCCCCTCCCAGAGTAACCCTAACTCCTTATTGTAACCCTAATTAATCTCTTATTTTGACCCCTTCCCCAGGATAATCCTAACCTAATTGCATTTTATAGCATAAAGACAGGATGTCCTCAATTGTATGGCTGCCTTCAGTTCGTCAGCCCGGTGGAAAGTGTGGGATTTGCCTTGACATAAATCCTCACTAAATTTGGTTTCAGATTCCATTGTTTTGGGGGCATCTTTACTAACAAGAAATGAAATGATGCTAGTCTTAAAATGTGTTTTTTTTCCTCCCGATGTGTGTTAGATGTCTTCAAGAACTTTATTGTATTTCTTGCAATATTTCTGGCTTTGTCTGTGGGAAAATAGTGAATGCTCTCTTTTGATTTGGTTTTAGGGGCCGCATTATCCAATTCTGTCACTGCCGAACAGTGGGTCCCTGTGCAGTGTGGGTTAGGGAGTAATTTGGTTGGCCTCTGCTGGAGGTGAAGGGCTTGAGGGATTGGAGGAGGTGATCATGTGATCAGTACTGGTTAGCAGTCGTTGGGGAGGTCCTGTTCTGCAATAGCTCCTTTGCAGCATGAATAATTAGCCAAAGAGGACAGGTCCTGCTGTGCCATAAAGCATCTTCACAGATACCTACAAGTCAAATGCCTGAAAACACAGATATAAACACAAAGTCATCTATTAGTGAGATTTTTCACTTAACAGAAAACCTTGAAAGTTTTCTGAAAAATGCTGTAACAGTTTTGCTTGTCTCCCTATCTGAAGAAATTCTTGCAGTTGAGTCAGTTAAAATCTAATTAATTTTTTGAGAGGTGACATCACAATGTTCCCAAGACTTTGATTATACAAGGAACACTAAGTGAACAATTTCATGCAGTACTTTTGTTCATAGCGATGCCCTTTGATGGGATTAGTGTTACCTTCCATATGGTCATGTGACATGGAATCCATGGCTGGGACTGTTGGCAGAATCAGGGTCCTATGATGCTTCTCTTAGTACTGAACCAGAGACTGTAGCTGTACACAGTCAGTGCAGGCATTTCCAATGATATCAACGCACAAAGGTGACAGGTGAAATGCTTATTGTACCATCATCAGACTGACAAAGGAATCTCATTAAAATGACCACGCAAGGTATCAAGCCTTAAAGGTAAAGTCCTTTCTCCCTCTTCCAGCTGTATATGATAAGAAAGTAATGGCTGGTATGGGGCCTCAGGGGTAGTCCAGTACCTTCCGACCTCCAAAGTCCTACCCCTAGCTCTGCATATGTGATGCTGGCACATTCTCCCTCTGATAGTGTGGCCAAAAGCAGGAGGGTATGGCAGACGGATGGATTAAGATGGCATTTAAGCTAGGATGGCCGTCAGTGTCAGTTACATTCTCTGTGTGCATATTGAAATGATACGGGGCTGCCTTGCTTCTGGGCTTCACAGGATAAATATTACATCACATCATTTGTGAGCTTTTTGGCCCACATTGTGACAAAATCAGTGATTTTGAAGCTACCAGTATATCCAGCTTTTGCAGAAATGTCTGTGAAAAGATTTTTTTTTGCCTCAACTGTACATTTTCATTTTGCTTTTCTGATAATGTGACCAAAGTAGATTATTTGAATATGCACAAAAAGGATTTTGTTTATAAAATTGCTGCTCTTTACATTTTTGCCTTTTCATTTGTAGTTCTGTGTGTGGGACTCGAAGCACAGGCTTCTGGGAGCGTGTCAGTCTGTTTTATATTCTCAGCTGCTTAGCTGCTCTCTTTCCACTATTTCCAAGTATTGTGTGTGCACCCGGCCTGTTTTTACCCTGTAATTGCTGCTAACATTATCTGCACGCTGGAGAGAACAGGGCTACAGTGGAGCACTGTCAGAAAGCTCTCCATTCGCTTCATGATATAGGCTGTGAAGAGACAGGCAGCCTTATCAGCTCACATAATGCGGTCCGGCAAATCTGTTTAATTAGTTCCACTGTAATTTAATTTATGAAGCCAAAACAATCCAGCCCCATTTAATGAGCTTGTTTTTGCATTTAGATGGATGGTATATTTTGTTTTCCTTGTTTACAGTGACTGGCATCTTTGACCTGGGGTTTTTGTTCCCTGTCACTACCAAACTATAAATTCACCATTGGGATCAACACAGTCTGTTTGTCTGTTTGCAAATCTTTGTGAGTATATGGCAGGCAACATATGCCATGTGGATGGATTGCTAATTGAGAAATAGTGATGAAGTCAGAAACTGCAGAAATCTGACACATAATCATTATCCATCTATCCATACGTGCCACCTATATAGTACAGGGTTGTTATGAGCCTGTCCCAGAAGGGCAGGGAGCAAGGCAAGGGGTGTACCAGGAGCTGATTACATACACAAAAATGTTCTGAGGCCAGAAAGAATACTGATTGGTTCAAAAAGATAACCAATCAGATTGTAGAGGCAGTGGGTTCAAGTGCTAGAGGAGGTGGGACCAACCAATATGATGCCTTGGTCCCACCTCCTCCACAATGTGATTGGTTATCTTTCTTAACCAATCATTTTCTTTCTGCCCTCAGAACATTTTAGTGTAAGTAAAACTCTCACAGACCACCCTGGATGGGAACCAGTTCAATGCAGGGAACATACTCGTCTTACAGCTCATTTATAGACATCAGCTGATCTAGCTGGACATCTCTGGACTCTGCTTGGAAGCCAGAGTACCTAGAAAATGTAATCAGCCTGAACACAAAGAGGACATAGAAAGTCCAGAGCTAGAGCCAGGCATGAGAATCAAGCCAGGAGCTCTAAAGCTAGAATCTGTCACAGAAAATCCCCTGTTGGTACACAACAGAGCCATATATAATACAGTGTTAAAAACCAATCTGAAAAGCATTTCCAAATGCTATGACATTGCTTATTATGAATGACATTGTAATTATTTTATTCCAGCATTAGTTTCCTAGCAAGGGATATTTAATATGCAAAACCAGAAACCAGCCGATTTCAAGCAGTGTAGGAACATAAAGAACATTGGGGATGGCTGCTGAAGCCGGGAGTCATGAAATCTCTGTGCGGCAATAAGGACGTGGAAGCATGTCTGCAGTAAGTGTGACGTGATCAGTTTGAAAAGGCTGCTGGGAAACTGGCCAGTGGATCTGCTTGGAAGTCACCTATAGCTTTGTATTTATAACCCTAAAGGTTCCACGGTGTCACTTACTTTTAATATCTTGCAGTGAAACAATTAGGGCTGTTCAGTGTCACTGCTGGGTTTTCACTGTGTGACACTGGACTCTGTGTTAATGGCTTTCCTGCCTTGAACTGCTGTGTGCTTTAACCAAACGCCAAAGGTAACATCATGGAGATGGACTGAGTTTGTATTCTGCGCGATTTGAATTGGTGCAGTTCTGACATTTGTGATGGTTTGTGTTTTGTTGTCAATGCCGTTGAAATTGGCAGCAAACCAATACCACAGATGTAATTTCCAGTAAAGTGGTGCTAATCAAAATGAAAGTTAACTTTTTAAAAAATTGATGGTAATAAAGCGCAATGAGGCCATGGAACAGTGCAACTGCACGCTCAGTGTCTTAGCGTTCACATGGCGCTGGAGGATTGCCAAGCTTGGCTGGATAGTCAGGCCTTCTCTTTCACTCTTCTGCTGTATGTCTCTCTCTGGCCTTGATTGCCAGGCCGTCGCTGGCACCGTTTCTCGGTTGTTGTCCTGTACTGCCACAGTGTCCCATTTCCTAGGTGACCTCCACGTCGTGCTCAACTCTGCCCCCCTCAGCAGCTCACTCCTGATTGCTCGCAGTCTGGCATCATCCATTCATTCTACTTCATCATACTTCATACTGTGTCTCCCCCTAATGCTAACAATCAGCTTGACCAGGTTGCCTCAGGATGTTCAGATGCTTCCCAAGACACCACTCTCCCTTTTTTTTGCCTTTCATCCACTTCCTAGTTTTCCAGCTGCCTTGCCCATTCCCTCTCATTCGCCTCCTGCCATGCATGATCACCCCAGAGCCCATTTAGAACTATCGTCTTCTAGGATTAACTTCTCTATGTATCTTTGTGTTGCACAACATAAGTTTTAAGGGCTAGAGCAGGTCTATTCAAAATACATTCCTCAAGATCTGAGCCCTGCTGATTTTCCAGCCTTCCTTTACCTGTGAGCTGGGTATGAAACCTCTGGCCAATCAGAATCAGTAATTATTAAACTACCTGGAAGAACTGAAACCAAGGCCTGGATTTGGAATGGAGGTCCAGATTTGAAGAGCCCTGGCCAAGCTTCATTCCGCTCTGCAGTTTCCTGTCTTAGGGTGACCATCTGTCAGCTGTGGTCTGCTGTTAATGACCCACCAAAGCTCCTCTCAAACAAATGACAGCGTTCCCCTGTCCTTGCAGCCCCCTGCACTGTTCACTCTACCAAACTCCCCTCGTTTCATCAGCTAGCCCCCATCGTTTTGGCCCAGTCCCATCTCCCTGACTCCACACTAACTCTGTGTGCCTCGTTTCTTTTACCTAATCACTTATAAACCCCCTCAATAACCGCATATCTCTTCTCACTGCCGTTAATGAACCACCCCTTCCGAAGAAGCCAGCCCTCTACCCAAGTGCAGCAATGCATTACACATCTCTCTCCTTACCTCTCTCTGCTCAACTTAGAAGTTGCTGTTTTCTGCCGTATGCATATTTTTCTCATAATAAAATAGTAGAGTCATACGAGTCCACATTCCACACCGGGTTCCCAAATGAAACTGCCCTTCTAGTTATTTCTAAGAACATCACACCTCTAGCTGCATTGCAGGCCATGCTTTCCCACTTTTCTTGCAGAAGAATCAGATTCTCTATATGCCAGTCAGCCCAGTGCTCTGAAAGTTCTTTGTCACATTGAATAATTTGATAGTAACATCAGCAACATCTGGACTTTCCTGTTCCCCCAAGTGTTCTATGTTCTATGTGCACGATGCAATATCCAACAGATGTACTCTTGTCCTGTTGAGACCAGCTGCTGAACAGGGCTAATCCTAGACTCCTACAGCGCCGCCTTGTTGGGCTTCTGGTTTCCCACACCAAACTGCTCCATCTCATTGATATAGCTGATATAGGATTAAAGTAAATTTACTTTACTGATCTTTAACTTGCTTCAGGAGTCTGGAAAATAAATATATATAAATATGTAACGGTTGCATAGTCAATCATGTATCGGTAATTCAGTTGAAGTGTGAGTTATTTGACTATATGGCTTATGCTACCGTTCTAATTGTTATAAATGTCCAACAAGTTAGAAATCTGGGCTTAGTGCTATGGAGACAAGATTAATGATGCATTCCATTAACGTAATACAGTTATGTTAATGCTGGACGCAGCCATTTAGTTTACTTAAGGCATCCGGCAGTAACATTCAGCAGATGTAATTGTATCTTTAAATTTGCTTGAGGAAAATGGAAATACAATACTTCATAATGCAGCAAGAACATGGCAGAATAAAATCACATTACATTACTGCTTATTATACATCTGCTGCCATAGACTGTTCAGCATTTAACTGACAGAGTAAAATTAATATTAATACATTTCATGCTGTAAATCTTAATTATCACGAAGCTTCGTGTGGAGATTGCATGTTTTTCCTACAATTGCATGGATTTTTCCCCTGTAACCTGGTTTCATACTGCAGTCCAAAACCATTAAGTTGAATCTGTGTCTCTAAATTGCCCATAGTGTGTGAAGATGCTCCCTGCGATGGACTGGCTCCTTCTCCCATGTCTCTCCAGTGTTTGTCCTGCAGAGGAACATGGCAACCATCAACTGATTGTACTGTCATGGAAGACAGACAGATGGATGCACTTCTCCTCTTACGAGAAATTTGATTTATGCTTTTAAGTAATAAAATTTCTGTGGCAATTGATATAACTGGTTTAGATAATTACTGCACAAACCCAGATTAAATACTATGCTCAAGGCTCCAACATATGAGCTTTATAGAAACTCAGCCTGGAACATTCTGGGCAGAACTGCAGTTTGGCCACTAGCATCCTCTTCTCTAAACTTCCAAAAAAAAAAAAACCAAAAAAACAAATGAGTGTGGGTAAGTCAAAGCAGGTCTACATGATTGCCTCTTATCTTCCTTGGCTGATGGCAGTGAGATGCAGGAATGCAATCTTCAGGTAATTTACAGCTCCTTCTCTAACTTTTGGGCTGGGGGTAGTCTGTGTGAAATCTACTTCACTTCCAGGGACACCCTCAGTGATAACACAGCGATTCTTTTCTCTAAAATGTAATGCCAAAGTACACACCCTGACCTCTAATCAGCCACTGGTCTGAAAAACTGTAATTTAACTCCGAAAGTCCAAAATCAATCTCCAGTTACTGCCAGTGGTCTCTCACCACTCCAATTCATGAGATACGGTTTGAATTTCTGATAATAAATATGGAAATCTGGAAGAGACCACCACGCAGCTCTCCTTTGTTAGCGGAACCTTTTAATTGAGGGCTTTCTCAAATGAGTTTGTGTATGGGTAAATGAATTCCTACGTGTGTGTTCAAGAATAATAGTTTCAGGCATCACCTTTATGTGTTATGGAAGAAATCCTGTATTTTTGTATGTATTTAAAGTGAACTTTAATTGACTTGCAGCATTAAATTAAGAATATTTAAGGTTTTATTTTAATGGTTTTGTTAAACTATCTGACTTAAAAAATAAAGCATAAAATGACATAAATATGTTCTGAAAGCAGAAGGAAAATTGATTGGTTCAGAGAGATAACCAATCAGATTGCAGAGGAAGCGGCATCTGACTGGTTCAGAAAAAGAACCAATAATTTTTCTTTCTGCCCTCCGAACATTTTTGTGTAAATACAACTCCCACAAGTGTATAAAAACATCATCGTGTACAGATTAAATAGGAATGAATGATACAGAGTGATATCCTCCCGAGCGTGTACCCCAGCCTTGTGCCCTGTGCTGCCTGGGATGGGCAGCAGGCCCTATAAGAAGATTATATGCATTTTAGGTTGATTTTTTTCTTTTTCTTTATAATCATGGATTCTTCTTTGAGTGTCACATGCCATTTGTGTGTGTGTTTGTCTATTCTTTAGTTTACGTGTTCTCCCAATTCAGTGTATAGTGCTGTGGGAGTGAGACACCGGGTGAGATCGTGTCTGTGAGCATGTTAAAATGCAGTGCTATTCCCTGCCTGGCAGGAACAATACAATAAGAGATCGACTTCACTGTGAAAATGGACGTCCACGCCTTGTGTCTTGTGGCGATTGCTTCAGAGAATTTTTTGCAATCAGAGGTTTTGGCATCTCACCCAAGCTGAAAAAAAAAAACAGATGGGCATTTCTGTGAGTTACCCAGCCATGGGAAAACCCTTTAAATCTCCACTTATTTGCTGATGGTAGACGGTGCCAAGTGGAACAGATGATCCCATACCAACAGCAAACGATCTAAATCAGGTTTCTGTTCCAGACGTGCTTATGCAAACAGCTCCTGCTGTATTTACAAACCTGTCGGCTGTTTCCACACATAACGCGTCGAACGTCGCTTAAATTGAAACAGGCGTTTCTCTGTGAGATGCTTACGGTTTATTTAACACTGATTCTTGACAGGCAGTCCTGCTTATCATTCTATTAGTCATGTTCCAGCACTAAATAAACAGCTAGTGGAGGGTTTACCGCATGCTGAAGGTTGACATTTAGGCTTCTGCTTTTCACTGCTGTGTGATGTGCTTCCGTCAGCAGGCAGAGGAACAGGACGCATGGAGAATATGGTACAATTTAAATGTTTATAGGTCATTTTTAGAGTGACGCGGCTGACCAAAAAGCATGGCCTAATTATACATAGTGTGATGTGTTGCTTGAAAGTTACCCTGTGCTGTAATTCGTATCAAAGCAACGTGACAAAGAATCGTCAGAAACTATGGTCACATTCATATTGCATGAAAAATTTTATTAAATTTATTAATAAAAAGATTTGTGGGCGCTTAAAAACAATTTTTTTAAATTTACAATTATTTGTATTTTATTAAGCAGACACATGTCCAAAGGTACATACGAGGCAGGTAGTACACTAGTGTGCATAATTGTGGAAACACCTAGCATTTTTGGCATTACGCCTTTAAAATTACTACCCGAATATTGGTGGCAATGTTGATGAACATTCAAAGAATATTTACAAATATCATACACTGGATCATTAAATACACTCAACAAAAATATAAACGCAACACTTTTGTTTCTGCTCCGATTTTTCATGAGATGGACTTAAAGATCTAAA
>JABFEA020000098.1:29673175-29691967 GCA_019775915.2 Cyphomyrus plagiostoma | reverse complement strand
GTGTTGCGTTTATATTTTTGTTGAGTGTAAGTAACTAGAAGATGGAATAGCAGTCTCTAAAAATTGGAAGTGTTTCCACAATTTTGCCCACTAGTGTACATGCTGTGACGAAGTTGAATAGGCAAGAGTACAACTAGGCTGAGCTTCCAATGAATGCAGAGGTTCAGGTGTAAGCAGTACTGGAACAAACCAAGCTACCATATATATCTACTGCAATGATAGGTTAAGACAGCCACATTCACGGCCAGCTGTGCAATCGAGTGTGACTGGACCTCTGGGCTGCCGTTCCCAGAGGGGATTCCACCCCCAGCCTTGAAAGAGTGGGGTCTGAGAAAGGCCATGCCAAATAGGGAGGCACTTCAAGCACAACATCAGCGGTTCTCTGTGCTTTAAAAATGCAATCTGAACGATCAATAGTGGAGATATCTCTGCCCCCATCCCAAGTCGTATAATTAGACTGAGCCGACATCTGGCTATTATTTCTCTGCCTCTTGTTTTTCTTCCGAATCAGTTCTCAGCCGGTATGGAGGTCTCAGCTCCGCTGGGGAAAAGGGGAAACGCATATCACCAGACATAATCTTTACAGTTCGACCTGCAGGCCAACAAGCAAAAACACAGCTTAGTGTCGGCTTACCGGCTTATTGAAGTTTTATCGTAATGCTTCTTCATCTTCTTGTATTTTGAGGTCCGTATCATGCAAGCAGAATGATATTTTAGGGAAACCAGTCACGGTGCGCACTGTGTGTACTGTTGCTATTTATTTTTGTTTATCTCTTTGTTTTTCTGCACACAGAGGAGCCTTTTGAACATGGTATCCAGGTACTGGGCGGTTTACAGAAATGAGACTTACAGACAGACTACCATGCAGTCTACTATATTAAAAATGTGATTTAAATGCTGTGGTCCATAATATCAGATGCGCATACTGCTTTGTAATGATCATGAAAACATTGCTCGGCTTCAGAGCTCAATGTACAGTATAGTATTGTATTTGGTTACTCTTATTTTTACTGTGTTATTAGTATTATTTATATATTATTTATGTGCTGTATTATTACTCCTGACTTACCTACAAATTCAACCTCAAGAGAGACTTAGGGAACGGATCTCGTTCATAACCTGGGGACTTCCTGAAAATAGAAATTGTTGCCATATAGGGATTACTCAATGACAAAAGAGAAAATACGAAACTTACTGAAGTACAGTAAACAATGCTGCTACAAACAGTACAGAAGAATAAACAAGATCCATAAACAAGCAGTGTGACATAGAAACCATCAAATGAGGACTATAAAAAATGTGTCTATAATAATACTGATTTACATTTTCCGCCCATGTTTCATGTGGACAGGGGGACTCGGCAGGTGTCGCTAATGCTTCACGCCTCCTAGTCTGGGCATTAGGGTGAAGTGACTTTTTGAGTGGGACCCCAGAAACATCAAAGCCCCCCCTGCATGTGTGTATCCTGTTATATATACTGGCATCCCAGCCCAGCCCACCCCCAGGCTCACTATTGGAGAAGTGGCTGGAAGCTGGATGGACGTTGCCCGTAGATAATTCGGAGGTCCATGGACATTAATCTGTATACACTGAGCAGGTGAGCAGCGTGCAGGTCTCAGTCATTAATACGTGTTGTGTGACTTTGGTTTCATCCCCTCATTTGTCAATTTAACATAATGTTCACACTCTCCTGTTATTCTCTTTCCATTTTCTGATCCACAGATGTCCATTAGTGCCATTAGTAAAGGCTGAAGAGTAGCTTACATTAATGCCAGATGCTCCTTGGCAATGGTACCAAAGTGTTGTCTAACCACCGAAAATGAAGAACATGCCAAGGGGCACAAATGCCAACCCTGGTATTTATAAAACTGAAGTCACTGCCGCTAGTGGTTAGCAGTTAGCAGCATGGCTCTGCATTCCGGCAGGTATCCCCTTTAACTTCTGTATTCTTATAAAATGTCCTGCCAGTTCCCATAAATACGCTATAACTGTTTACTTACAGCTTCATATGCAGCCTGTATTTTTATCCATGGTTAACAGTGAGTTTGTGTGATGTTATGCAAGATGTCTGGGTCAATGAACATTGTTCACACTGTACACTGTTCCAGATAAATGCTTGTGTTGCAGAAGGAAAACAATTAATAGTTCCTTTCGTTACATTTCTTTCATAATAATATGAATTTCTGTTGCTACTGACATTGCTTTCCACTACAGCGCCAGTCTATAGTCTGGACACACCTACATTTTAGAATAATTATAAAGGCATCCAAACTATAAAAATCACAGACATAAAACATTGCATTGACCAAAAACAATGCATGTTCAGATTTGTTGTTTAGGACTAAGAGTGTTGCTGGTTCAAATCCGTAGGTCGGCAGAGTGATCCCACCATTGTGCCCTTGAGCAAGGCCCTTAACCCCAGTTGCCCCAGGGATTGGCTGGACCCAGCTTTCTCCTCTACACCAGTTTCATGAGGTGGCCTCCTGGGATGTTTATACTCCTCCAGTTGAGTATAAAGAGTCACAGTCACACCCGACTGGTTGAAACAAAATCTTGGTCTGGATTTGTACTCTCTGGACCTGAGATCTCCACCTCCGTTCATAATGCAGTATAAAGTATCCTTAATGCTGACCAGTATATACATTATGAAGGTATCTATAGTGCATTATAGATGAGAGCTTCATCGGACCTTTTGAAGTATTACAATCAACAATATGATGCCTTATGATAGTCAATAGAAGATGCTGTAATGCTTCATTAATTCTAATTATGACCATTATAATGCATTATGAAGGTATCTATAATGCATTACAGATGACAGCTTTAAGTAAAGTGTTACCGGCCTATCATTAAAAAGCAGATGGCTGTCATTCAAGACTATGGTGGCACCAGATCGATTCTTCCTCTCCAAACCGAGAAAGAGGAAATCGATTCAAAATGCCAATGCGAGACCAACAGTGGCGCTGAACAGCTGAGGTCAAAGGCTGGGGAGGGTAAAAATATCTGTGGTCACTGAAAGACGTTGCAGAAAGCCCCCCCTGTGAAGGGCCCCCATTGTGGCAGCATGAGGTTTAGTGGGCTAATCACATCACTCCATCAGTTTGCTTCTGGCTGACCAACTTCACATAACTGCAGCCAAGAAGAATGAAAGTAAATGCTCCCTTCCCAAGCGAATGGAGTTTGCGGAAATTTATTTTTATAAAAGAATCTCCTGCCAAATGTGCTCCAGCAGCACTGAGTCACCGGGGTAAAGCTGTCCACGTGTTTGAACTATCAACACGTTTTTGGTTATTTTTTCCTTTGCTCTTTAACCTGTGACAGTGTTGCGTTTTCTAATTATATATAGAGATTTTGACTCTGGTACAAAAAGTTCAAAAAATGGTCATCAGTATGTAATCAGACAAAAAGTACATTTTACTCGCCTTCCATCAAAATGTTAAGGTATAGCCGTGGAATACCCCATATTTCTAAGGATTTTTGAGGATGGAATAATATTTAATAAGCCATGTCCTCCTCATGATGAAAGCCCGTCATTTTACTTAGTGTGGTTCTGTGGTAGCCGTTTTTAAACGCCTTTCCTGGATAGCTCAGCTTAGCTATTAAATGTAAAGAATGTGCATTTATCTGCATAAGTAGTGGGTCCCAGTGTTATAAGTGCAGGAGGAGTTTTGTGCAATTCCCCATGAGCACTGCATCACCATTTACTGATGGAGCAGTGCGATAAAGCCGATTCTGCACCATACATGGGATGCAGTGTTTCCCAGGCAGCATAGGGCACATTCTATGGGTTAGAATATGTATTGTGAGAGAAAAAAAACATAAAATCTGTTGTATTCATTTAGTGTAAGTTCAGCAGTTCTAGGAAATCTTTAGTGGTAAGTATCAGTAGTTTCATGCTTTAAGGAACGGTTCATATGTTAATAGGCTAGATTTAATTTATTGTTGACATTTATTCCATTTATCCAATTTAGTCTTTTAGCTTGACATTTGCTCCATTTTATGCTAGTAAGATCATTTTAGTGAAGGTAAGGAAGAGGATTTGCTATTATGTTGCTGGGGGGCGGGGACAGCGAGCAGGTGGTGGCAGCCGATAGAGTGACTATCTTCAGGCTGAGGATGGAGGACGTGAGAGGCAGGATGGTTTTGATGACTGGATTAGCATTAGCACCACATTAAAAGTAAGGCAAGGTGATCAGCAGGAAATAAAAGAGAAATAACAGTCGTTACAGATATACCTGTAGCCTCTGGGATAGGCTCCGGATCTCTGAGACCCTGTATAGGACAAGCAGTTATAGAAGATGAGTGGACAGGTGGATGGAGCCACAGATACGATGATTTATGGAAATCAAGGAGTCGTGGGTTGACTGTGGGTTGTTGTTTAGTTGATGCTTGGGCAGACACTGTGGTGACGGCATAGGAAGGAGAGCCCATCTGAAATGCGAGTGTGTTAGGGGTGCATTAAATCATTTGTCTGAAAATCAATGAAATGCCATTTCCTGATTAGACAAGGGATAATCAAATAAGTATGAGAAGAGTTTTATGAATTGTGTGGGGAGAGACGCTGTTCTCAGGAGTGGGACTGACTCCCTGTGAAAAGAAGAAAGAAACCTGAAGACGCACTGGATTGTTTTTTTGTTTCCTCTTCTTCTCTGTGTTTTCTTTTTTGGAATTTGGGCATTTTCAACACCCACAGTATCGAACCGGGAGTGGTGGTAAATTTGTATGTGTGACAGACGCAGTGTTTTTTCTCCTGTGTTTTTTTCCCCCCAGTGATAATCTCCTTAAAGGACGTTAGTGTCACGTGACCCCGAGCGTCTTTATCCCTGTGGACGGTGCGTCTCCTTCGCTCTGCACTGCAGCAGCTTCTCCCGGTCAGTAATCACTGTCCTGTGATTGTTTTCCCGCTGCTGCCGCTTCAGGGCTGAGCTGTGATGGCACCTCCCACCGTGACGCTGGGACACACTGATCCCTCTTTGCTTCTGTGCGCCTACTCCTCTGCCTCCTCTGCTTCGTCCTCCTCTTCATCGAGGGAGTTCCAGATCCTGAGGGCCGCCGCTCCTCCCTTGGTGGAACGTGATCCCGTCCGGAGACCAGCCTACAGAGGGAACGAGAGGGGAGTGAAGGGTGAGAACAGGGGGCATCGCACTGAGTGAGCCGCGTCCCACTGATCCGCCAGGTGGGGGCCCCATGTGGCAGAATGAGCTTGGCAGGCCCAGCAAATTGCCCTGGCAAAATCCTCTCCTGCATGACGCTGATCTTGGCAGGGTCCCTGCTCCCACCCCCCCGCCCCCTACACAGAGTCTCATGTATGCCCAGCTGTTTATCTGTGTCCTGGTTTTGTAAAGAGTATAAACCCCAGGTGGACAAATAGCTGGGAAAGATGTTGTTAAGCTGGCCATTCGGTCGCCCCCATGATCACAGGCCCTGGAGATGGGGCCCACCTTCTTCCTGTCAAGTATGCATCACTGCTGATTCATGCAGACAGCTACTCACCACCACATGTACATCACCCTCTCCTAATTCCAAGATCTGCTTCAATTCCCACCGGCTGCATTAACTGATACAGGCCCAATTTGCCATCCAATGACCCTTTTTCCCAAGGCGTAATGCACGCATATAAATATTGCATATGCTGGCAATATGTGCATCTGAGAGCTTTACGGCTGATTTAGGGCTGATTTCCTTGCTGGTCCCCCAGGATGGTCCATCTGAAGGGGGTAACTGCACACCCACAGACGCTTACACACCCATGGGCCTCCCTCGGCTCTGCCTGAGAGTTTCTGGAGAGTCATGATGTGAACGACGCAGGCTGAAGTGTCATTCTCCCATAATCCCCTGTTTTTCGGGCTATGGCCTTAGGAGCAGAGCCTGGATATCTGTTATTCTCTCTTTCCCAACATCATGTGCTGATCTCTCTCTCCTGTTTGATCTGAAGTGGCTATATGGGCTGAGGGGGGGGGGCACCTACAACCCATTTTCATTTTGTTTATGTAATATCAGCACCTCCGGGCCTTTGCAGCCTCTACTGCAGCCGGTCTGTGCAGCGTGCACCTCGTGGATATTTCAGGGGGGTGGTGAGGGTGTTGGGGGGGTACGGGACAGGAGAATATATGGGGGTGGGGGCGGGTAAATTGTGTTTCAGTCTGGAATCCCCCAGTTGAGTTCTCCTGATGTAGCTCAGTAGATTTACCTTTGTGGACCGGCACCCAAATACGCGGACGTCCTGCAATGCTAACAGGCAATGCTAACAGGCTAACGCTGAGGGGCTGTGCCCGCGCATCCGCGGCGCATAGCACTGGGTATCCGGCTCGGACCCCCCCCCCGGCTGTGGTGGCACAAGGCCAGAGGATCGCCGGCTGAGCAAACACGACGCGGCTGATCTGGGAGAAAGCCAGAGGATCGCCGGCAGCCAATCAGGAGTAGGTTCCCTCTGCTGCAAGGATTATTATTCAAAGTATGGGCATCTGACACAAACAGGGATAAAACAGTATCATGTCTCGGACAATGAGCGGCCAGTTGATGTACTCTAGCATCAAACACGCAGATCCCTGGATTGTTTTGTTTGTGGAAGTAGCTCTGGCTATAAATAAGGCTGGACACCTGGGGGTTTGGTTCAAATCCTGACTCTGATCCATTTTTGAAGATTCTCTTCCTGTAGCCCAAAGACATGCAGTGAGGCTAAGTGGCATCTTTAAATTTCCTGTAGTGCATTACTGTGTGTCAGTATGGGACCTATGAGAGATCAACATCCCAGTCATGTGCCCTACTCTGCTTGGAAATGGCCCCAGCCCCCCACGACTATGACAGGTGGGTAGACGATGGATGCATATTTATTTCCTTATGAATGTAGTTTTCAGCTAAAGGTGAGGGTAAGGCCATAAGCCATGGGTACAGGATGACTAAGTATTTAAGGATGGTTATACCAAATGTGTAGGACTAATCTGCAGCTCCCTAAAGAGGGGAATAAAGCATAACCAGACAATGAAGATGTGCCAGCAGTTTGCAGTCTGATATAACTTATCTTAGAATTACTTTTAAAACAATGTTTGAAATTCTAGGCAGGTAACGCTTTCAAGAGACCTCCTTAAGTGTTTCAGTATAATGTATTTAACACATTCTTTTCTAACCAAAGAATAACATCTAAAAATTTTATGTGGACAGCTATCGAAGTCAGACACGTGTGACCTAAATCAGAATGTGACGCTATGAACTGCGATGAACATAGTTTGCAAAATTAGAGCAGCTTTTACAGACGTGACAATTCTCCAGGGACTCTTTCTGAAACAGTGGAGACAGACCAGAGATGGATGAAATTCCGCTGCCGCAGAACCTCTGGCACTGGACCGACTCACCAAGATATATTTGAAACAGCCCTTTATTTCTTGGACAAATCCCAAGACACAAATGTTCTGTGCAGCCCAGTTTGAGAGCGTGTTATCTTTTCTCTAGTCCTGGGTAGGGACAATGGGATGTGAAAAATCGATCTTAGCCTTTATGTGGTGCGGCCCAGTGGTGAATTTCCTGCCTCCCGGTTCGATGTTGCCTGATTGCATTTTAATTGAAACTTGGCTGGCCTTGTAAAATCTTCAAGGACCCTGCAGGTAAATGAGGCATGGGGGGTGATGTGGGACTGTGAGGACCGTCCGCATGCTGATTCAGTATTACCCCCCCTAACAGTGGGGCTTGAATACACACCTGGCGGCGCTGTAAGAGGCCGCGGGGGCCATGGAGCGTTCTTATCACGTGATGGATCAGCACCGGTCTGAAGGGAGCCAGCATGAGAGGGATGAAGGTTGTAATAGAAATAAAGTGTCTAATAGCTATGACGTGTGTAATAGATTCAAGCAGGAGCTCATCTTTATCTCAGCGTTATCATTTTAAGCTACACATGTATGTTTCTTAGAAAAGCGTGGCTCTATTTGGCGTTAGCCTTTTAAGATATCCTGCCACCCGGGTAGAAGACGGATGGATTATATGACATTGTGGAAGAAGTTCCAGAAATAAAAACCATGAGAGTGTAAATAAGGTTTACATTTTCAGCAGAGGATGGAGGGAGATAAATTAGAAAAAGGTACTTTTCTTGGGTCTATAAGAGAGTATAGAGTGGTCGGTTGAGGATGGGGGGGAGCCTTTTCACATGACTGCCCCGGAAAAGGCACAGGGGAAAGGCACTACCTTTCTTTTGGCTTCATTTGCATAATATGACAAATAATTCATTGTTCAGTCTACTGTCTGTGTTCTCTTCATGCATTACACCATGCCTGATCTGTACAGCGTCACACTGCATTGTGGGTATAAATGAGCTTCCTTGACAACAGAGCAGATGTATTCGTTATTCAAGGGAATTTATTATTTTAAATGGACAACTGACCAATGATTCAGTAATTAGGTTGTAGTGATAATTACTGTATGTGCCAGTGCTGACTATATTCAGGTTTAGTAGTGAGATGCTTGTCAAACATTAAATAAAGGCTAAAATAATTGATTACATCTTTAATCTGGTATCTAAGACATTGTAAATCAAGCTGGATGAGATCTTTTGCCTTTTGCGTTTTATAAAAAACCCTCCACACCTCGTATCAGAATTATCAGAATCTGCTATGATAACTGACGAGTTGGTAATTATTGATACAATAAATAGATTAGATAGAAATAGCAAGGTTATTAAATTGGCACGCCTGTGAATCGCAGATGGGGGTCGATAATTCCTGATGCCATCGCTTGCTACTGACTCTCACGGTTTTTGCCAGGCTTTTTCTCCTTTTCTCAATCTCCTCTCTCTCTGTCTCTCATCTCATATGTGCTTACTTGACAAATCTTTTGTTGGGCGTCTTGCTTTTGAAGGGCCTTTTATAACCTGATCCACTTTGCAGATTAATTAGAGACTGTCACTGCTGCAAGACGCATCAAAACACACAAATCTGTAGGTCTAATTAGGGACATTTAATTTCTGATGCATACTTATCAAAGGCCGTGATGATCTGGCTTTCAGGACATCAAATGAAAGTGAATTTCCGATAAAGAGGGACATGCTTTAGACTCTGTGTTGGCATGGTGTACAGAGCACTCTGTGTTCTGGGGCAGAGAGCAATTTACAATAGTTACTCTCTTACTGCTGCATTTTGTGTGATGCTGTGAGTATTATACGCTACATGCCAAGCGCATTTCCTTTGTATAAGTAGGCCAACATGTAATATTAAAAATTGTCAGTGCACAAATATTGTAAATTAAGATCTATTTCCAGTTTTGGGTTATTTCCAATAATGGGAATTACTTATTTTTCAGAAAAATCATTATACATTTAGATAAATAACCATAAACTTCTGTTCTTATATGTTTTACACAGTTATAACCACTGTACTTAATGTTACTAAAATTATATCAGTATAGTAATATAGTAATTTTTGTTATTCCATTACTGTATGTAACTCTTTTTGTTACATACAGGCTACCTTTTAGTTCAGTGTTTCCTAACCCTTTTCTAATGTGGCACACTTAACATAAGGCAGTTATTCTAGGGCCTGCCATTGATTAACATATATTAATTGGCCCTTACCCTCAATGTGAAACCCCTGTTTCAGTTTCAAGTACGTTTTCTGAAATTTTACTTTTTAAGAATTTGTCCATGATCTCGTCTTTTCAGGACAGTTTGCAAACTGTCAAACATATGAATATGAATACAAAGAGGTGTAGGGTGATCTTATTCTTGGCTATACAGTGGTACCTCGGTTATCGAACTCACTAGAACTCGAATTTCTTTAAAGTCGAACAAACCAGTTTGACCTAGAACTCGATCTGAATATCAGAAGTCGAACTGTGAAAGCTGACCTAATATAAATTGTACGCGCCAGGAAATGAGTCATACTACAGTGCAATTCTTACTTGAATGCCTTCTTCACAGACTGGACAATTAACCAAATAAAGCAACGCAACATTACAGTAATTTAGAATAAATAAACCACTAACTTACGTGTACTATTAGAGCACTTATGTAATTTACTTAAACTTTATTTTACCAGGTAAATTAACTGAAAACCAGTTCTCACTGCTTTACGTGATATTCGGGATAAATAGTAGATTACGCATCGGAACTGCCTGGGACACGAACGTCATGCATGTAACTAAACTCTTCAGCTAATAAGGGCAAAGGTGTGTCGTCACAGAGGCGGTTCCAGTTTATGCAGCCGGGTGAGAGGTTGCAATGCATCTAACCGTAATGCATTGCGTCAGCATCAGAATGCGTTGCGTGAAGCCAGCTCTGTAAGCAAGTAGAATACACCCAATGGTTGGACTGGGGAAACAAAAGGAAATGCGGACTTAATACAGAGGACTAATGACTATAACCGGAAACAGCTGATCACACTAGGATCCCACACGAGGTTAACGAGGGGCCTGCACATAGAAAGATCGGACTATCTACAGAGGTATGTTGAGATAAGATCTTTATGTTTTAGAAGCCATTAAGAAAAAATGTTCATTTTGTATTTAACTACTAAAAAAAACATATTTAGGTGTCATTTTCGGGGGCCGGGAACCAATTAATTGGTTTTCCGTTATTTCGATTAGAACTCGAACTTTTTAGGATTAGATCAGGAGTCCGGAACGGATTAAGTTAGAGAACCGAGATACCATTGTATTTGATTACATGACAAGTGCGTTTATAGCCAATTGGTCAACTAAATGAATGATAAGTCACTTATGCACAAAGATTTTCCTTCGTTTAAGCCAGAGGTCCCCAACCACCGGGCCGCATAGAAAAAAATACTTCGGGTGTCATTGTCTCCGGTTACGCCTAGATGGGACCAGCTCAGGGCTCCCACTAATTCAACGTAATAGTGAGTTTTATTTTTATGCGGTTTATATTTGTTTTTATGCCAGTCGTATCATTTTATTTCGTCGTATTTACCCCCCACACTTTAAAGGCCGGTCCGTGAAAATATTGTCTGACATGTAACCGGGCCGTGGCGCAAAAAAGGTTGGGGACCGGTGGTTTAAGCCACTTAAAATACATTCAAGTTTAAGTATTAATACATAAGCTTACCTTATTTACCTGGGCAGTTCTAACGGGACACTAGTGTGCCGTGGCACACCAGCTGAAAATCACTGGTGCAGTTAATAGAGTACTAGTTCACTTTATAAAGTAAATATATTAGTTTCCAATACTGATGCCAGGCTATATGTTCTAAAAAGACTCTTTGTAAATTCACAGAAACACATACACATGTGGTGAACAACAGCTATACTGGAAGAGTGTCATTTTTATTCTGGTTTGAAAAATGGGCGGTATAAACGATATGCGATATAAATTTGGCCAACGGGAGAGATTTTGATTATACCGTCCTACCGCGGAAATTTCCCCTCCTCGCCCGCAAAAATGACGTAATGAAGTCGTGTCAAATAAATAATTAATTTGTATGATTTATATGAAAATTGTTTATATGATTATTGCAGCACCCAGCAGCAGAGTCATGCACAGGTCAGATTTTGACAAACTGCATCCGGTCGTACCCGTCATACTTAAACCCGTATCCGAACCGTTATCTGACAGAAATAAAATAAAATTCCGCACCCGATGCGCTATAAATAAACACCGACACCCGACCCGCACCCGAATGAAAATCAGATTAAAAATTTAAGACAAAAGTTTATTGGAACATACAAACGACCAGTGACATGTGCAACATCAGTTGAAAAGGCATAGCCAAATGTAAATGTTGCTTAATAACAGCTCAATAATAAGCAAAACAAATGGTAGTAGCCTACCTCCAAACTCAAATAATAATGTTTGATATTGCCATGCCCACACATAGCCTTACCATCTTACAATTAAATGTTTTAATAAAACTAATATTCCATAAAATGTACATTAGGCTACCCTGCACAGTATTGGGTTTTATGGGCTACCTACGTGCACTGTCCTTTTTCCTTTGATTACCCGATTGGAATTCCTACGCAAAGGCGAAGACTAGCGTTTGGTTTGCGGTGCTTTATATTACTGTGTAAAAACGGATATCGTCCACAGTTGATGGCCTCAGCTGACTATTTTATCACCCATTTCGAACAACTGGAGGAGATCGCACGCGTTTTTGAAAATGAAAGTGGGAGAAATTTCCGGGAATGCACATGCAGGCATGAACTAATATGGATTTTATGTTTTATCATCTTGAATGCAGGGATTTTGTCAGTAAAATATAGCCCTAGGGTGTTTTTTGTTGGCACATGAAGTTTTTAAAACCGAAATTTACCTCTCCTGCGTCCGACCCGACCCCGGATCCGACACAGTAGATTATTTTTCACCCGTTTCAACATAATTTGCTTGTGGCAAAAACTTTTGGCCACAATTGTAGAAACCAAATTAGGCACGCCAGGCAATCTAGCCTATTTCATTTTGTTTTTAACAAATTATACCAATATGCTCCTCAAGTTTGTATGGTTGCTTGTCGGGTATAGAAGAACATTCTCAAGTTGAAATGGGAGACACTAGAAAGATACGAGCATATGCATTTATTACCATAAAATTGGTATTATCCCCGGACCCTGATGTAGGACGACAGAGGAAATATGGTTTATCAATTCTTCTCTTTTCAGTTAGAACTATCAATAAAATGTATAACAGCAGTGTTTGGCTTAACACAAAGTAAAGAATTTCCCACAAGAGTGTCGTGACTTATCTGTCGTGACTAGAATTATATAAATAATAATTTGTGTAATTCAGAAAAAATGGCGTATAACTGTACATGTAATCAGAGGTTGAATTGGAGTTAAACAGATACTTTCTCTGCCCCCCATCAGGCGATGCTGCTACTTGTATGATTGAAAACTTGGTGTACTTCAGCCGTTTAGGTTTTGGCGGTTCTGAGAGCGGTTGTGGTGGTGATTGTGTAATAAAAGTTCCCGTTTATTACCTCTGAAATATTTACCTCTGAAATCCTGTTCATTTTGGTTATTGAGCACCCACACCCAAAGAGCAAAATATTTGTATATTGCAGTGGGACGAATGACCCAAAATTAAGGGTTACAAATACAATCGGGCTGTGGGATGGTGCCCGTTATTACGGTGTAAGTTATGAGACTCTGCAATGCTTGCACAAACGATCTGGTTTTATTCAGCGGTGTGGAGGGGCATTTTTATGGTCCCGCAACACTAATATATGTTATACTTTCGTTGTTCAAGGTTGGCGACGTAGGACTGCAAGTGAGATGAGGACCCGCCTACGGCTGGCAACCTGACCGTGTCGCATTGGTGCTGCGTTCTAGACCTCGTTTACGATCATCTTTCGAAGATCGGCGTCACTTTCTAGGCAGCTTATAAGCACCTGTGCATGCTTCGGGTTCTCGTACACATAGCTTTAGTAAGTCAAAGAAGTAGTCATGGATACAATTTAGAAAAACCTGGAGAAAGAACTTACATGTGCCATATGCCTGCAACTTTTTGTGGAGCCTTTGTGGAACTTTTGCCAGGAGTGCATCTCCAGGGCTTGGGCTGAGAATGTAGGTGCAAAGCGGTGCCCAGAGTGCAACAGCACCTACAACAGGGAGCCATTTGTGGCAGAGAATGTAAAACTTGCCACCAGTGTAAAACGGTTGAAGGATTTGGAAGCTCCTATGCCATTAGTGGCATCAGGCTGTGCTTTGTGTGGCAACCAGGCTCAGACAATGCAACTGATCACGAGCTGGACCTGCCTTCAGCACGGCAATTATAAATTGTACCACTGTGATGAGGAAAAACACAGTGATTTGCCAGCAGTGCTACTTGGCCAGGTGTGTCCCCAGCCATGGCCAAGCGGAGTGCGATGTGGAGGTCCATCGCAATGGCATGAGGGTGAGTGGGCTCATTTGGACAGAACTCTGTTTAGTGCAGTGGACAGCACCTGGGTGACAGACGTGTGAGGTGTGCTGGCTGAGTGCCCATTCACAGATCTCATAACTCTTTTCTCTTCTAGCAAGTACTCATGGAGCAGCAGGGGAAGATTCACAAAGAAATACAGGCCATTTCAGAGAGTATGAGAATGGTGGAGGCAGGTAAACTGCAGGCAAAGGTATGACAGCCTGGAGCCCAGGGACCTCGCTGAGCGTCGGGTGGCTGGTGTGCTGGGCTGCTCTGAGGTTTTTGGGATCTCAAAGCGTCATTCAGCTGTCTGAGTGCATGATGTGTTCCAAACTGCTTCTATTGCAGAAAACCTTATGGGATGTCAGGGCAACCATAAAGCTAAGATGCAAGACGATGCAAGAGCTCCTGATGCAGGACATGCAGAGGACTCTGCAGAAGCTGGACGCGCCCGACTCTGAGTTCTGTAAGGACAACTCTGCCCAAGTGCCACAGCTCCAAGATCAACAACAGGACACTGTGCAGCTGCGAAGCTCTGTCCCGATGGCCCTTAATAAAACCGAGGACCTCAACTTTATGAAGGTGCCTGGATTGACAACCTCGAACCTCACTCTGCCATGTAGGACTTCACCTCCATGCATGTGGACGGGAACAGGGCAGATCCCTTCTTAGAGGGCTTGCAAGTGTCCTGGCTGTTCTTGAGACCTGATCTCAATTAAGGTATGTGACATAGGTCCTGACTATCACATGTCACAATGTCTGTGTTTTTTCCCCCCTAATTTCTTTAGGACACCGCATCATTGAAATTATGGCTGAATAGATACGTTACTTTAAACATTTGACTTGCATGATATAGTAATATAGGACTGCGCAATATCATGATTGAATAGCAATTGTATGGCACATGCACAATCATCACCAGGGCTTTAGACAATGGGTGAAGCATTTGTCAGAACGCCGGCTTTTTGGTACTATACGAGTGTTTACTTACACCCACAATTTGATAAGCAGAATAGTAGTGCACCTAAAGTATTAATGAGGGGCATATTATGACACCCAAAAGTGAGTAATCTGTATTAGTAACCTGTAACTTGAAAATGTAGCCCAGGTAATTATTTCATGGCCCTAAGTCGTTGTGCTCAATCAAAGGTCTGTCATTCAGGAATCCCCTCTCTTGAGTCGGGCGAACTTCAAGCCCAGACACTTCCTGGTGGAAGTCTCGAAGAGGGAGAAGAGTCTGCAGAACCTCCTGGAAGGTAGGGATGGAGAAACTGTGTTTAGGCCAGAGAGGATGGCCTAAAGGGCTGCTTGGCATGGTCTGAGGTGTGGGATCTGGATTATGATTCCCCCTCACCTCCTCCAGGGCCTGCCAAGGTGGCATTGTCCCAATCCAAACTGGGAACCACTAGGGCAGAAAAGAGGAGGTTTTCCATGGCTTTCTCCGAGAGCGGCATGGGTCCAGTGAGCAAGCAGTGATGTGCTACCCAAGGGGCAGTGAGGCCAAGGTGTACTGCCAGGCTCAGGTTTGCCCCTGGTCCAGCTCTTCTTCCGGGTCCATCTCCGCCTCTGGACCTAGCCCTGGGCCCTGGCCTAGCTCCACCCCTGGCCCCTGGCGAAGCTCTGCCTTTGGACCCAGCCCTTGCCCCTGGCCTAGTTCTACCCCTGGACCCCACTGGACCTCTGGTCCCTGGCTAAGCTCTGCCTTTGGATCCAGCCCTGAGCGATCTCCTCCTCTAGAACCAGCTCCTCCTCTGGGCCCAGCCCTGGCCGAGCTTCATTACTGGACCCATCTCTGGTCCCTGGCCGAGTTCCATTCCTGAACCAAACTCTGTTACTGGTCCCAGCCCTGGCTCCTGACCAAGCTCTGCCTTTGGGCCGAGCCCTTGTCCCTGGCCTAGTTCCACTCTTAGACCCAGCTCCACCTCTGGTCCCTGGCCAAGCTCCTCCCCATGACCCAGTTCTGCTACTGGTCCCAGCTCTGGCCCCTGACTCCACTTTGACTCTGGACCCAGCTCTGCCCCTGGCCAGGCCACATCCACAGACTTTCTTTATCATTAAATACATAATTTACCATTAAAACGTCTTCCAGCATTGGTCTGTGCCTCTGAGTTCTTTGCTTACTCACTCGATAGCCCTGTTTGAAGGGCCTGTTGTGTATGTAAATGGTCAGCTCCACTAACGGATGATCCCACTGAAAGGTAACAGGCATGGGGGGGGGGGCACCAGGTGAGCCTCCACACTGCTGCATCTCATATGCCTGAAAGTATTTCAGCTTGCACATTAGAAACTGGAGCACACACACACACACACACACACACACAAGTTGGTCTTCCTATCTAAATGGGGACATCCCATTTATATGGGAAAAAACCTAATCCCAATCACAACACTCTTAACCTCTACTCATCCCTAACCTTAACCATAATTAACCAACCCAAATAGAAGACTTTTGGCATTTTTTCGATTGTATTCACAGATTTTTGTAAAACAGGTTATCCAAATGGGGACCACAAAAGATGTCATCAAAAATATTGAAATTTCAGGTTTTACTACACTTTGAGGACAATTTGGTCCTCAAAATGTGATCTGTGGAAACCCATACACACACAAAATCAGGTGAGAGACAAGCCTGGTTTCTGAGCACAGGTTCATACATCTGTCCAGCACGCCTGGAGCAATTGGGGTCACTGGACTTGTTCAAGGGCCCAGCAGAGGCATGACCATTGAAGTTTGATGCACTGAATGGCATGTCTGTCAGGAAGACCATCTGTCTACCAGTGGAAAGGGTACTGTGCATGTCCACAGCTGATGTGAAGAGAACTTTGTCACAAGTGAAGCCACGCAACACTGCTGGACCAGACAACATAACTGGCCAGGTACTCAGGGAATGTGCAAGTATATCTTTAATATTTCCCTGAATCAGGTGGTCATCCCCAAGTGCTCCAAAGTCAACATGCTTCTATCCCGACAACTTTCTGTCACACACTGGTCATCATGAAGGGCAAGTCAAGGTGGACCTGAAGATTGCACTCCCAACCTCATATGATGCTCTCCAGTTCAATGGCACCCCACCCTTTCTATATAGCACCTGGACAAGATGCTATGTAAGAATGCTGTTTGTTGACTTAATTTCAACATTCAATGCTATCATTCATCTGAAGCTTATCTAAACTACACTGAATATGTACACACGCAGGGCGAGTAGAGCATGTACTGTACCATAGGCAGATGGCAAAGGGTTGCCATGGGGACAGAGACAGCCCTGAGCCGATCTGTACGTAGACAGTAGTGATGGCCAAAATAATGACTCGAACCATTTGCGGTAGTTTTTGACCCCAGTAGATGATGGTCTTGGTTTGCTTTGGGGCATGCTTTGAGCCATTTTTTGAACATACAGCACCTTCTAGTGGGATCAAAAAATATAGCAAATGGTTCAGGAAGCACGCTTTTCCCATCACTAGTAGACAGCGACCATCTTTTCTTTCCTCATAAAAGATTAAATACAAGGGCTTTGTGCCAAGTTTTACTTATATTAAGAATTTTTATATATCAGTAATGTGAACAATTGAAAATAAATTAACTGACTGAAATAGTGGGTTTCCACACCCGGGCAGCTCACAGAGCTTGCAAGGCTCTGGCTGAACTTAAAGGTCACAAGGTTGCCAGCATTGCTCTCAACGATTCATTGTTGTCTTTATATTTTAACTTGCACAGTATCTTTTAGTGCGGATATTTTTTTTTTTCTTTCTGTAGAGAAACTGAAAAATCCACTGCGGGCACATGTGCACGCAGCAACAAGAGGCAGCGTTCATACATAACACCAACCGCAAGGCAAGATTTGTTTGTAGACTGGGCAGGGACAGAGAGGACCGGGGGCAGCTCAGAATCAGAGAAGACAGTGCAGCTTCCCTTGGGTCCAAGACGACACACACACAGTGAAAAGCCTGCACTGCACCATATGTGGGGACCAGGAGCTAAGGGCCTCAACATCTTCCACACCATCGATCATTGAGTGCTGTATGTACCCACAGAACAAACGTATATGCAATATACATGCTACACTTCTATCATAACGTGTACAAGAGCCAAGGTCACTGTAGTACGGAATTTGCAGTTTGCACATTAAACGACAGCATAGCAAAAAAATAAAAAAATAAGCGAAGAAAGTGAAATAAGCACTTACTGCCCTCTGGTGGTAAGAATCGCAAATGCGAATCCTTTGCTATATTGAAGCAGTGCGTGTACCATGAGAGATGCTTTCAATCTGAGCATGTTCCTGTGTATGTGTATAAAATTAGGTACTATGGCCTGGGGGTGGACCAGTGGTGGTTCAATGTACGATGTCGCGAGAGGTGTGGACGATGGTGTAGGTGACAGTTTGATATTGCATGGAACACAGCAATAATTTTAACGCAAATGTACGTTGACCTTTGGAGAACCTGATTACATTGCAATAAGATTCATTTTGGGGAGTTGGGGAGAGTGTGTATGGAGGCTGGAAATCTGGGAAGAGTAGGGATCAGATTGGGTGCAGGTGGGTGGGTCGGAGTGAGCCATCCATTCTGACAGCATGTAGTTTTAAATGAAGCCATCAGCATAATATAATTTGTTTTAGTGTCCCAAAATACAAGAGGTAACAGAAATTCATTATTATGGTTTTGTCATTATTATTTAAAGTGATCTGACATCTGCACAGTCTTTTTCTCTCAGTATTTTCTATATTTTTCCTGTAAAACATGATCAGGATTCATTTTATTAGGACCCTTGCACTTTTTAAACATGCATTTTAATCCATGTACAATCCTTCTAAAGACAGTAAAGTGAATGGCTTCATTCTCCATGTATTTCTGATTGCTTTAAATATATCTCAAAGAAAGGGGTGGCATGGTGGTTAGCACTGTTGCCTCACACCTCTGGGACCCGGGTTCCGGTCTCCGCCTGGGTTTCATGTGTGTGGAGTTTGC
>JABFEA020000098.1:29638682-29666729 GCA_019775915.2 Cyphomyrus plagiostoma | reverse complement strand
TAAGTTAGTGGTTTATTTATTGTTAGTTACTGTAATGTTGCGCTGCTTTATTTGGTTAATTGTCCAGTCTGTGAAGATGGCATTTAAGTAAGAATTGCATTGTAGTATGACTCATTTCCTGGCGCGTACAATTTATATTAGGTCAGCGTTCACGGTTTGAATTCTGATATTCAGATCGAGTTCTAGGTCAAACTGGTTTGTTCAACTTTCAAGAAATTTGAGTTCTCGTGAGTTTGAGAACCAAGGTAACACTGTATATGATACTGTACTTCTAGCCGAGGAACTGCTGAAGCCATGTATTTTCTGAGTGTAACAAAGTATTGTGTGCGTTTGTCATTATGAGTTATTGCAACTCAATTTTTTAACATAGTAGGCTTTATGGCAGTCTATTCGTAAATTCAAGTTGCCTGTAAGTTGGCCGTTCTTAACCTCCTACTTAAAACACTAGAGAACAGCTGAACAGAATGGATTTGTAATGCTAATTTACGCAAGATAATGCTAATTTCGCTAGTGTTTGATGTTAACATAACACAGAGATTCTCACAGATGTACTAATGGAAATTAGCACATAGTGAATCGTGATGTACAAATAAATAAATAAATTTATGTGAAAACTAAGCACACCATTGTTTTTCTTGTGAAATTCCCAATAAGTTTGATGTGTCACATGACCCTCTTCCTATTGAAAAAACAAAAGTTGGATCCAAAATGGCCGACTTCAAAATGGCCACCATGGTCACCACCCATCTTGAAAAGTTTTCCCCCTCACATATACTAATGTGCCACAAACAGGAAGTTAATATCACCAACCATTCCCATTTTATTAAGGTGTATCCATATAAATGGCCCACCCTGTATATAGCATAAGCAGTAAATAAGTATCAATTCTTATTTTACATCATTGTTGCTCTCCAAACCCGACAATACCTTTACCGAGCCAGCCCTTCTGCAGTGGAAAACTGAAGCGAGCTGGAACCGCCCTATAACTAGTATTTTTTGTGGTACGGGTTGGGTACGGCCTCGGTCCTGTATGCCAGTGGAAAAGTGTTCTGTGTGTGTGTGTCTGTATGTGCAGGTTTCCTCCTGCAAGCCAAAGATGTGCAGTTAGGATAACTGGTACCTTTGAATTGTCAGTAGTGTGTCATTATGTGCATTTGCAAGGCTGGACTGGGATCACACAACTACCTCGGGCTCTCGATAAACTGTGCTGTCGAGGAGGGGGGTGGGGGCTGAGTCCCATGTTTTGTCAAAGTGGGGGAGTGTAGTATCCTCAGCATACCAGTTTCCAGATGGCCCCTTTCCATGCCTGTACATGCCTGTGTCACCTACGATGGCCTGCAGCCCTGCCTAGGGTGCCCCCCCCCCCTTTTGTGCCCCATACTACTTAAGAAATGTCTTCACAAAGCTGTCCCATTAACCTCCGTGACTCTGTGCTGGATATGAAGTTGCAACAGGGTTGGATATTATAGGAGGAATAGGACATTTTCATTGGCAATTTGGTGCAAAATGCTTCTCAAATACACGGGAGTTTCTTTATGCTGTCAGAGTTGCACACGCAGTATTTAATGGGATGAGGGAGTTATCCCCGCTTGCAGATAGCGGCACCGGTGACCTGCCATGAGACACCCGTGGATGTAACTGCTTACAGGCAGAAAGCTGTTTGGAGGTAAAGACTTCGCCAGCTGGGGAGGCTGGATTCCTGCTGGAATCGCTTCTCCCTTTCTTCCTGTTTTTTCTGCCTCTCAAACTACAAAAACTGGCTGGGTGGCATATTTTTAGCTGGGGAAGGATAAAAAGAGATACCGAGAGTCATGATTTCATTGTGTCGAATATTGCTCTCAATATAAAATAAATCAGAGAGCAATGTGGAATCCACTATTACGCAGCACACTACTGTCATTCTCTGCAAGCAATACAAGTTTTAAAAGCTTGTTGAGAGTCTTGGAAGAAGTATTTTAATTTTTAAAAAACTTATTTGAAGTAGCTTAGTTGAAATAACTCAGTGAGAGTTACACTTGAGCATTTACATTTCATGTTTGTATAATACCATCTTCAAGCAATACGACCCAATTTCCCTGACTTGTAATGTCCCAGTAAACTAAAATAAAGATCCATTGTCATTCTGCTTCCAGTCATCCTGGGATTTTAATCATAATCCTGCAGCCATCTTCACTTGCCAGTCATTTTCTACACAACTGGTTATTTTCCTGTTTTATTCAAATATTTATATCTTGCACTGAATATTTTTAATGAACAATGTAGGACATTTAAGAAACTTTATTAAAAAAAAAATCCCAGGGGTCCTTTAGCTTATGGGTCAGATCATCATAAAGCCTGTGTTTTCTGTACGGATGATATAAAGTTATCTAAATCAGCTCTAGTTACATGGGAAACGGCTGTCCGTGTTTGTTTTGTAAATTATGTCCTTGGTATCAATAAGCCCTGTCAGCCCATCGGCCTACCTAAAAATGAAGCTATAGAGCTGCGCCTGAAAATGAAATGTTAGGAAAAATGACAGAATTCACAGAACCCTTGGCCAGAAATAAAATCATGGCCTAGAGTTGATGCGCATATTCAGAAAAAATCTGATAAAAACAAAAGAACCCCGGCATGTAGTTCGATCATCTCCCTTTACGGCTTTTCTGAATTAACATTTCTAGTTTTCCCAATAACATTTTTATATCTTCCATTCCATCTTTTCAATTTGTAGAGGAACAATGAGTTTCTAAGGCAGGAATTGTCTAAAGCAAAAATGTGTAAATAAAAATCCACACTGCATACTGACTTCATCGAGTATTAGGAAGATTCCCCTCCTGAGCGTAATCCTGGGAGCCCCTGGAGTAAATCACTCATAATGTCGAGGTTTATAGTAATTTTACATTGATTTTTGGAGACTCGGTGAGCTGAATACAGATATTCCTTGAAATTTCATGGCAAAATGCTTTCATCGAGCAAAATGGCCAAACTTTCTGGGCACCATGCTGAAGCTGACAAAGGAGAAACAGCAAAAGGTCCTCACCCCAGAGTAATTCTCCAGTTCCCCAGTTGGGGTGGCCCCTCCTGCCATCATCTACTCCCCCTGTTGGCTCCATGATTGACCGGCTGTCCTGCCAGGATTTCTGCCACATAGTGTGACCAGGCTGACCAGCATCCCAGCTAAGCTCAGGGAAGGGGAAGATCACAGCTTCTATTCTTTTTGAAAGAAATTTAATCTGTGAACGAAAAGGGGCCCTCATGGCCTAAAGAGGAGACCCTTTTGATCGTCCAGGCAAACGGGGTAAGTACTGAGGCGCCCCCCACGTCCCTGTTCCCGAAAATCAGAAAATTATATAGAACTGCGAGTACGACAAAAAATAAAATGTTCATTATCATGCAGCATTTAATTACAGCATCAGGGTTAATGTTTCTATAAAATGACCGATGTCCGCACTCAATAAATAAAGTTAGGATTGTCATTTCATCATCTAGTTATGTTTGAATTAGAAGCTTTGTTTATTGTTTCACAAGTGGTTGAATGGGGAAAAGTTAGTTTAATGACAGCTAATGGGGTGAACATGACCACATGGAACAGGGTGGAGGTGAGTTTCTCAGTCAGCAGCCTTTTCGCCATCAGCAAGAGTAACACTCAGGTGTCAGATTATGGGGGGGAGCTACAGCTACCATGTGGGGGGGAACAGTACTAGATGTGGGCACTCAGTATAGCTCTGCATATGGCCGATTCCCACCAAACACCCACAGCCGCCCAAAACAGGAGTCACGTTTAGTTTACTAATTAGGCCTCACAGCTTTGATAGCACAGCCTACATGCTTGAACTGCTCACAGGTCTGTCTGCCCGCATGTTGCTTTTTTTCTGCTGTGCACACAGAGATGAAGAGGACTTCTATACAGGGAGAACAGAAGAAGCAGTGGAGTGAGATTTAATAGAGATAAGAAAACACTGCCTATCAACAGCAGTCCGATATCACTGCACAGCTACTCTGCAGCATTAAACCGTTATTGCAAAATCCACAAATCCTGCTTTTTTTAAAAAAATATATATTTAGCACTTAATCTCACTTGACTAGTCATTATCATCACCAAACTCATTTATTTATTTCTGTGTACAGATAAACACGCCCACCGTGATCATTATGTTTAAAAACAAAATCTGTCCATTTGGGACTGCAATACAGAGCATGGCTTTTAGGCCTGAACTCAGCCTGTCTTTGATATGATCATACCAATTATTAAGGAGTATAGCAAATGACATTAATGAGGTCATATAGTATGTTGCGGGTTTTGCTGCTTGCAGTGGTGAATTTTTTTTATCGGCTTTGCATGTGCTCCCATTAAGTCAAGCTATTAATTCCAGGCACGTTTAACCAGAAAGAAAGACTGCTTACAACAACATTTCACTGGTCTCCCCAAAAGACTCTGCCAATATGAAAAGCAGATTCATTTCTAAACTCGTTTATATGCATTCCAGTCCCTGGTATCATTTCTTCTATCTGCAGATTCTCTTTTGATTTAAACCGAAGGCTCAGATTCTTCTGGAATTCAGTCAGAATGTAGTATCACCCTTTGCACATGTGTGAAAATGAGTAGAAATGGACACTAAACATGGTGTGTATCTGGTACTGCTGTAATCTGTAATCATACTCACTGGTCGCTATGTCAATGTACAGTGAATAGAGTTATAGACAGAACATCCACAGTGTACATAAATCACTCTTGTCATAGGTAACATTCCTACTTAAACGAATCCAGGAAGCTTACAAACATAATAATATAGACTAATAGTGTGAAAGAATATTGTGTTATTAAGTGAACTGGACTCATCTCTCACTTTATTTCTGGAGAAAAGCGACAGTGTTTTATGATTTTAAGTAATTAACGTTCTTTGTTATTTTGTCCGTGACTCAAGGAGCTGTATAAGTAAATCACACTATTTTTAGGCCTGGCATTACTATGCTGAAATTATGCATAGTTTTTCAGTTCAGGCTTTTTCAATGTTTTTTTTCCTGGTATGAGCAAAAGATGTGCATGATATATGCAATAGTAGTCTGGTTGATGTAAATTTGATTTATCTGTGATTTCTAAATGTTAAATGTCAGCAGTTGTTCTTTGTAATCTCATAAAAGGATTCCAGCTTCATTGAGCCACGGATGTTTTTAATGTGACTTCAGAAGGCCCAGATAAATCACCTGGATTAATTAGCTCAAAAGGGGCCCTGAACCTAAACCGCAGCGCTCGAAAGGACGAGTTTTAATCGGCACATCACACTTGGGCATGCTAGCTCTTTATTCTGTAAGGCGGTTGCTGCCAGTGATTATTTCATCATAATGTGCCACAGTTAAATGTTACAGATCGGTAATGATTGATTCCCATCAGTCTGTGATGTCATCTCTGGGCAACCACACGTGCCCCCACCTGCATCATCTGAATCTCCTTAACGTCGCACATCTGTTCTTTGTATAGTTTTATTAGGTTCTTGCATTGTTGGAAGAGGTTGTGCAGCTCTTGCTCCAGTCCTGCTCACACGTGTCCCTGGGCATCCATCGGAAACTCAGCCTAGCTACAGCTATGCCTGGCTGACTCCTTGACAACACGCATGTTTGTGATGTTTTATTTGCCTCAATTGTATGTCGCTTTGGACAAATGCATCTGCTAAATAAAAATACATTTGAACGTGAATGCAAATTTCACCGAGGAGCAGAATTTTCACAATTTATAGGGAGCATTGATCGTGCACCGAGGAGTCCTGAAGTGTTTCAACAGGTAAATGGTAGGAAATATAAGATTCACAAACTAGCTGCAAAGCGCAAAAACATTTTTCTTTGCTTAATGATACAATACCTGACGATAGGTGTCGCTATGAGGTGAAAGCTCGCTTTTTCACAGCGGTACTGTCTGAATGAGCAGACACTCACGGCAATGGGTGGCCCTAGATATCTTCTGGAAAAGCGTTTGGCACCTCAGGAACGATGGGTGGGGTCTTGCTCAGTCTAGTTAAGCTGGGATGAGGATGTGCTGGACAGCTCTGGGCGTATTGTCTAGTAAGTGAAAACAACACTGAGAAACTCCTTTACATGGCGGAATGTGCTATCTCAAAAGAACACGGACTTCCTGCACCTTTTTTGATCCTTCACCAATCCAGTCCAATACATATCCAATGGGGGAATACTTGGTGACAGATCTTATGCTGAACTATGACTTTCTTCTGCTTCGTCTTCGTTTCCAGCAGGATGACTGACAGTCAATGGGGGCATCAGAGCCAAAAATAAGCTCTGGTATTTCTATTATTTATGAAAATATGGGTCACTGGTCAAACAGAGTGAGAAATTAACAGCAAGTTGTGAAGTGAGCCCCGTGTTGCCACATCCCCTCATTACTTAACCCCTGGTGATCCCATTATGGGCACTTCAGCTTTCATTACACTGGATACAGTGTATGCTTTGTCCTGAGGACAGCAGGAGCCCTGGGGATCCCCTGGTAAGACTCTCACATTATCTCCTGGGCTGAAGGTATGAATCCTGCCTCCAGCTGGCCATATGTTACATTTGCATCTTTTCTTTGTGTTTTATAAATTTTCTACACAAATGCAGCTAGGCAGACTGACATCTCTGAAATTACCCATAGTATGTGTGCCCTATAATGGACTGGCATCTCTGCCAGGGTACACACCTGCCCTGTCCCCTGTGATGGACTGGCATCCCTGCCAGTGTACACAACTGGCCTGTGTTGGACTGGCATCCCTGCCAGGGTACACACCTGCCTTGTGCCCTGTAATGGACTGGCATCCCTGCCAGGGTACACACCTGCCTTGTGCCCTGTGATGGACAGGCATCCCTGCCAGGGTACACACCTGCCTTGTGCCCTGTGATGGACTGGCATCCCTGCCAGGGTACACACCTGCCTTGTGCCCTGTGATGGACTGGCATCCCTGCAGGGGTACACACCTGCCTTGTGCCCTGTGATGGACTGGCATTCATGCCGGGGTACACACCTGCCTTGTGCCCTGTGATGGACTGGCATCCCTGCAGGGGTACACACCTGTCTTGTGCCCTGTGATGGACTGGCATTCATGCCGGGGTACACACCTGCCTTGTGCCCTGTGATGGACTGACAACCCTGCCGGGGTACAAACCTGTCTTGTACCCTGTGGACTGGCATGCCATCCATGGTTGTACTCTCAAATGTCATTTCTAGTCTCTGTTTTTAAAACAAGAGACAAATATCTGATCAACTGAAAGAGAACTTGGAAAAATCTCTGGTCAATGAAATGATTTCCTATTACTAAATATTGGTTCACAACTAAAAGTCCAATTCATAACTTTAAGTAATTAGGTGTTACACAGTATAATGGATTATAATTGCAAAATTATGTTTAAAAAATAACATATATCTACATAATAATACAACACAGAGGAGAAAACCATACCAAATCCATTTACTGTTACACCTGCATATGAATCACCCAGCTTGCTAATGATGATAATGGCCTTTGTAATCACTCCCCAACCAGGAAGTACGGGTAAGAAATGTAATTGACTCATGCAAATGGCAGTATTCCTTAAATATAATACTCAACATCACATGAAGTGCCTATTGTATTTGGCAGGAGAATACTTTTATAAACAGCCTAAGAGCGAGCAATTTCAGTGCTTGAGAACACTGAAGGGTAATAATTTCTGACCCCTTGGCCCCCCTACTTTTTCACTTGCAAATATATGATTCTATTTTTCTGTACAAGCCTGCTTCAGGGTAAAATTAGTCACTGCTATATTCAGTTAAAACTAGAGTGACAAAGGGGTATAAAATTTCTGGAAACCTCCCATTGAAATATTAACATGGAAACTTTGAGAATTTATAATGCAGCGAAGTTTTGTATCTACTGTTTGTTTTTACTTTTTACTAGGGACGGGCCGGTCTACATTTTTTTCAACTCCGTTTCCGATCTACAGTATATATACGACTGCCGACGATACTGATACAGATTCTGATACAAGAGCTTTTTTACATAAACATTTAATATTATATATTGTATAATGTATGCCAAAAAACTTTAATTAGGATAACGGTTAACACTTTATAATACTGTTCCGTAGTTAACGGGTAAATATGCAGAAAGTAAGCAGCAACAAAGGAGTAGTGCTACATTAACACCTAAACTATTACTGTTCACTACTAAGGAGTTATGCTTAATTACTCAATAGGTAATATAGGAGCTATTGAGTATTGCTAATCTCATTGGAAATTATGTACTAGCTATGGATTATTTCTAATAACTACTAGTTCATTACTCGTCAAATGAACAGTGCTTTTTTGTTGGACTATATAGGCTACTATTCTCAATGGTTTTTGGCATTCTTTTCCATTTGGAAAAACAGGTTTGTTTCTTCCTACTTGTTTGTATGACATACAACTTATTCTACAAAATGTTACTGCCTAAAATATGTATAGGCCTACAGTACCTACCTGAGTTTGCAAAAAGTATATAGCATAATTCCGTAATAGTGAATAGTACCAATTTAGGTGTTAATGAAGCACTACACCTTTGTTGCTGCTTACTTCCTGCATATTTACCTGTTAACTACGGAACAGTATTATAAGTGTTACCTGATAACGTACTGTACCACCTCGTTTGTACTTCTTGTTTTAAGCATTTTTGAGCATTTGCAGTTCATTTTCCCATACAATGATAAACACATACTGTACACCTCGCGTATCACAAGCTCTAGCGAGTGCGCAAAACAGCCCAAGTTTTACGACTCCCAAAATCATTCATACCTTTTTCATATTACTCACGTTTGTCTCGCACAATTGCGTGCGATTTCTTTAAGTAGGATTTTCCACTAAACGCTACTCTCATCTCTCAAGATATTGTTTTTACAAGGATTTCAGATCTCTGTGTTACTAGTTGCTGTTAAAAGCGTAAAATACTCCAAGACCGTCACTCTCTTATCTGTGGCAAGCCGTTTTAACATTTAATGAATTAGCACTCCTATCTGTAAATACATTTCAGATATCGGTAATACCATTTCTCCCGTTTTCACTAGTCAGAATAGAAATTAGAGATATCTACAATGACATTAATTCGTAGCAGAAATTGTATTTCTAGATATCTAAAACTTTATTTATCCTAGTCAAAATTATATTTAATATACAGTATAAAATAGTTTAAGTGGCCGTTTTGACATTTAATAGCTAGACTGGATATGTATTGCAGATACCTCTAATTCAATTCTTCTTAGTCAAAGAGCATTTCAGATATCCACAATGACATTCTTGCTATCCATGATTGTCATTTTAGATATCCACAATGTTATTCACAAATTCTGTCACTTTTGCCATTCATGTGTATTGGATTTTCAGTTTTAGATATCCAGAATAATCCAGAATCTAGAGAAATAATTCTCTCTGGAAAAAAACTTCATTTCAAATATCTACAATACAGTTGTTACTTTATTTTTGGAAATACAAACCCAAAACCAAAAACCATTCCAGATATCCATAACGTAACTTTGAATATCCATAAACACATTATGACTAGTAAAAATGTAATTACAGATATCCACAATATTTATTCTGATATGCCTAATTGCATTTGTACTAATCATAATATAAATTGTGGATAATAATAATTATATTTTTACTAGTCAGAATGTATTTATCATGTCTAAATTGGCCCTGTAATTGTGTGAATGAGAGTGTGGCTGTGTGTGTGCCCTGCGGTGTGTTGGCACCCACCCACGCTTGGTTCCTGCCTGTGCCTGATGCTCCTGGGATAGGCTCCGGGCCCCCCACGACCCCAGTGGGGATTAAGCAGTTACGATAATGAATGGATGGATGTATTTATGGATATACAAAATTACATTTAAAAAAATTATGGATAGCTGGAATGTTTTTTTTATTTTGGATATCAGAAATCAAATTATGACTAGTAACCACTAAGAGTTAGGCCTTTTTCCTAATAAGTATTCTGTTTCAGACATCCAGAATGTTGCATGTTATTGTGATGATTTGTTATTCTGGATATCTGTAAAATGTAATTGTGGATATCTGAAATTTAAAGCCCAGACATAAATGTCAAAAGTGACATAATTTGCCCTAGGAAGAACATGATGCATATCTGAAACAGTGGTGAATAGGAAGATTGTCATTGTGGATATCTGAAATCTTCTTTTTGACTAGAAAGAATTGAATTACTGATATTTGCAATACATAGCTAGTCTAGCCATTAAATGTCAAAATGGCCACTTATACTTTGTAAAGATTTAAATATATCTTAAAAGCTATTGTGACTAGGAGAAAATAAAGTTTAATATTTCTTGAAATACTTTTTCTACTACTAAGAATGTGACTGACTGGTAAGAATTTCTGACTAGTGAGAATACGATTTTGACTAGGAGAAAAGCTATTGTGGATATCTAAAATGTGAATAGTCAAAGAACCCTTTTCATATTGAAACGGTGTCCTGTCTTGTCAATAAATATCCACAATACATAATATGATTTGTGAATATCTTTAATATCTGTAATGCCATTTTTGCTAGTCACAATGTATTTTGGACATTCAACATTACATTTTAGATATCAGGAATGGTGTTTCATTTTTGATATCCTAAATTGAAATAATTTATTATTGATATCTGATATTAAAATGATTAATTACAGTTAGATTGTAGATATTTGAAGTGGGAGTCAGGTAGGGGTCTTGCTAGCTAATTTGTGTCACTGATGTTTCAGTAAAGTTTATTTTGTGATGATACAACTTGGCCTCAGTCTGGTGGAAGGATCTTTGCTCATCCAAGGGCCTGTTACCGGTTGAACTAGTAATCTTATTAATGCTACCAACATCAACTGCCTCTGAATGCAGCTGGTGTCTTTTTGGCAATATGCCCACAGAACTCTGCCACAGCCTCACAAATCTGATGGAAATTAAGGTAAACCTAAGGCTGTTTGACACTAACCCGCACAACTCAGCTGAAGTGAATGGTGGACAAGTTAAGTCTAAATGTCTTAAAAATCTCTCCCCTTTCTATTACTATTTCTGTACCCCAGCTGTGCCCTGTGACGGACTGGCATCCTGTGTAGGGTGTACCCCAGCTGTGCCCTGTGACGGACCGGCATCCCGCGTAGGGTGTACCCCAGCTGTGCCCTGTGATGGACTGGCATCCCGTGTAGGGTGTACCCCAGCTGTGCCCTGTGACGGACCGGCATCCCGTGTAGGGTGTACCCCAGCTGTGCCCTGTGACGGACTGGCATCCTGTGTAGGGTGTACCCCAGCCGCTTCACTGATACGCCTAAACTACCATTTTCAGGTTTCGCAGGACGACACATTGACATTTAAATCAGTTGCATTTATGTGTTTAATTCACTGGAATCATTAACGGTCTTACAGATCTGATGTGTTTTCAGGATGCATGGTGTGTTTTCTTTTTAGATTGGTTGCTGATTTGGGTATTGAAATTGGGTAACACTTTACTTGAGGGGGCACAAATAATGTAGTATTAAGCAATTACTTTTGTATTAATTAACCACAGACTAAGTCTTAGTTACATACTGATCTCATGTTCATTCATCATTAATGAATTGTGATGTATCTTTTATCTCAGTTAGTATAATTGTTACTATATCTGTTAATTCTGTAAACCTTTGTGAACTACTGAAGGAACAACAAATGAATAACAAAAGTGAAATATTGAAATGTTTATCATTAATGAATTGTCATGCATCTTTTATATGAAGTAGCTACGATATTTGTTTATGATTAGTACTTCAGTAGTAATTGAGTTATTATTGTTTGTGCCCTCTAAAGTGAAGTGTTACCTTGTCTTATTCTTGGTCATGAGAAAATCTTTTTAGGTAGAGAACTGACCGAACTCTGAGTGTGCGGATCCCCATGTCTCTGGTTCTGACCCACAGCGGTATTACAAACATGGGAGACATATAGGCTTGTTATAGTGGGATGAAAAAAAAATATATATATATATATATAGTTTACGATGGACCTGGGATTAGTGAAAGGCATTACTATGTGTGCAGCCAGTGTGCATGACTTGGGAAGCGTGTAATTGAGTGCAGAGCCGTGGATCATCATTTAAAGGGTTTATTCACAGTCCTCATATCGGAGCTGCGATTCCCAGGGACACCTCCGGTGGTGCTTCAATCTGCGGGCTCGCCAGGCTGTGAAGTGCGGCTTGTTCCAGCTGTGTACTGTCATTGAGACAGATGTGCGCGCAGATGAGCAGAGCAAGCAGAGTCATTGTTGGGAAGATGGGACTGAGAAGATGAGAGGCGGTCCGTTAAGCAGACCCTTATACATGTGATCAGTGCATGCGGCCTGGTGTCTCTGGCCATCGTCAACGGGACCAGATACTTTAATTCTGGAATAAAGAAGTGCAATCATTTGTTCTGCATCTATGACAATCCATCTCTTTGTCTTCCATAACCATTAATCTCATGACGTAAAGGAAGATCATGCAGACTCCGCACACACAAGGCCAAGAGAGGAATTCGAACACCCAACACTGGAAGCATGAGACTACAGTGTTGCCCACAGGGCAAAAACCTGGACTGACTGCAGGACCGGATTGGGAAAACAGTCCTCACAGGTTTAATCTTTGTCCTTCCCTGTGTGGGAACAGCCGCTTTCCAGCATGGTGCCGCTGAACTTGTGGTCTCACTCTGCACCACTGGTCTGTCATGAAAAATATTGCATGAGATATATGACCAGCAGAGAACGATATCAAATGTCTAACATCAGCACAACAAAAACATCATACTAGCTGAGCTTGGACTCTGAAGCCACCTGCTTCCTTTAGCGGTAGTGCGTGGGTGAGATTGACATACGGTGCTGCTGTTTAAGCTGCTCACGGACACCCCATAACTCTACTGTGCAAAACAAAGGCAGGGCTACAAAGTATATGGAATATATATTTAAAACTTAATTTTCCACTCAGGTGTGGTTTTTGAATCGACTGAAACAATTAACGACCTGTCTTCGGTGGTATTTATAGATAACACTGAAAGGCCCAGTGGATCATTATTCTGGTTACTGGTATCTTTGATAATGTTGAGGTCTCTGGGTCATGTCTGGCTGCTGCTTCATTGAGGAGGACAGCTGACCTTCTTGGTAATCCATCTGGAACTCTGGCCAAGGTGATTTGTGACGTGTGATCACATAAGTGACTAGGAACTTGAATATTTTTGTGAAGCAGACGACGAAATCAGCATTTTGTCAGTTTGTGTCATGTTTCTGCAGCTCTCCCTGTCTTAAATTAAACCCTCTGCTGTGATCCGTGTGGGATTATGACGGGTTTAATTCCACTGTGCACAGCCGAGGTGAATCTATCAGCCTGATACAGTACATCTTCCACACCGCGGTGTTGTCTTACTGAGTGCCTTGGAATAATCGCCAATCAATCACTTTGTCTGGAATTGAAAACTCGATCTGTATGTCATCGGTCATTATTGCGGCGATGCAGCCACACAGTGCCGTCAAGCTCTCCTAGCCGACATGTTTTCCAAGTGAAATATTTAGCGAGACATTGTTATGGAACTACAGGCATATATTTGCAGCGCGTTTGACAATCAAATGGCAGCATTATCACCCAGCCATCCATCTGTGCCCGCTGGCAGGACGCCCAATCACAGGGCTCAACCAGTACAGCCCAGTTGGCTCAGGATTATGGGTAATAATTAAGCACCAAAGAAGTAAGAAACAGGAAATGTGCAGAGAATGAAGGCAAACACTCTGGTTCCTTATGTACTAGACCAATCAGTGGTCTTTGGGGAGGTTATATAACAAGGCCCACAATCAGGCGAGTGTGCCTGGGCGCAGTCGATCATGTGCTCACTGAGACGTGCTCGTTTCCATGCCAGGATTGAAGCTCGCTGGCGCCTCTAATTTATGCCGTGCTATTTATACGTGCGCGACTGTGATGATTTCCCTTTGCTATCTGACTCAGAACATGGCAACCCCAAACCCTTGGGTTTTATATTTTCAGACAAGATGGTTAATGAGCAAAAAGACACATGGTAACCTCCCATACATTTAGTTTAAAATATTTGAAAATAAATGCAATATAAACTTTGACTGGGATCCTGTTGGAAAGCACACCCCAGGCGTGTGCCCTATGCTGCGTGGGATTCACTCCAGCCCCCTGTGCGATACCCTGAACCGAACAGGCATTTGGATGAATCTCTTGATAAGTTTATAGAGTTTGTTCTGTGCCATGAGTTACAGTCATTCTCCTGACCGACGGCAGTATAGAAAAGCCTGACTGATATCTCCTGGGACCATTTGGCCCGCTGTGCTGTATATTCAGACTCTCTTTTAATGTTTGCCTTTATCCCTCCTTAGTTCCAAGTGATCTTTGACATTTGTTATAAATATTCCCTTTGATTTAACTGTGCTGCCTAATTAAATTCACAGTATAATGTTCTTTGCTTTGCTGGTATCCGTCATTTCACTGAGAATTGGAAGATAAAAGTCGCCTTCCCTCAGTATTGTTTCATAGTCCTGGATATATAAGGCTGCGCACAAAAGCCATATGTCTGACTGAGAAATGAAAATCCCATTTGAAATTGCGGGATGAATAGGTCACAGTTATTATGCCACTTCGTAACATTAATTTGATAGCACATACAATGGTATGAGTTAATACTCTGATTAATATCTCTGTCTTCCCATTTTAAAGCACAATTTATGGCAAATCTCTGTAAAAGTAATTGAATACTATGCAGTTTGTGTGGTGAATGGTATGATGTCAGCCAGATGCCATCAGAGACAACGCGTGCGCAGGCTTTTTGCTGTACTCCTCTCTAGATGCATTGTGGGAAGGTGCCACTGCCTTTCTGATCATCTCCTGCGCATACTGTACACAGCAGGTCCTCGCGGGACCTCAGGCCTAGGCAGCTCACAGGGACTAATTGCTAATAATCTAGCAGCATCGTGTTACCAATTCAGCATGTTCACCGCGCTGTTACTGCAGTACTTGCTGTGCCAAAAATAGCTTGTGGATTTTATGGACGTGAGAATATTTAACTTTTAATAAACCTGCTGGGACCAGAATGTTCCTGAGTCTTTAGGAGTTTAGGACTGTTGGACTGCAGAGAGTAAACTGCTCTCTCTTTGCATCAATTAATAACCTGGTTTTTGGTGTTCTTTGTATTGCAAGAATTGTATTGCTTAAATTAAAATATATGCAAATTGGATTATTTTTCTATTGACAAACTAAGAAACTCAAAGTTCTGAAATTAATCTTTGAACTTGATATTTTTCAAATTATATGAAAAATTAAAACTTGAAAATGACATACTTGATATGAAAGAATTTCACTCCCTTTGTATGAACAATCTACATTGGGGGAACCTTACATTTTCATGAGAAATCATGGTATAATAAACGAGCCTCACCTGTGTTGATGTTAGTCCACCATGAATCCAGAATATATATTACTGACCTAGAGTAAAACAGATCAGTCATGCTGTTGCGAAGACCAAGGGATCGCCGAATGGGATGCCAAGATGAAGGAGGAAAGTGCAGAAGTTTATAAAGGGCTGTCAAAGCTTCGAGCCATCCCAGAAGAACAGTTAAGTCCATTGTAACGAAATGTGCAGAGTGTGGGATGACCCAGACGCCTGAAAAGGCAGGCCAACCACGCTGGCAGTGCTGCAGAGCTCAGGGGATGTGAAGAGAGCTGCTGTCCAAGTGTCAGGAGTCTCCTCATCACCACGGAGATTTTGGAGTCTTTAGGACAATAACAAAACAGAAGCCATTTCTGGGAAAGGCCAGTATTAAGTCATGTCTGGAGAGTGCTAGAAGCTATGTGACAGATACAGAAACAGTGTGGAAGAAGATTTTGTTATCTGATGAAAATAAAGCTTGGCCTGAATGTGGAGTGCTGTGTTTGATGGAAATCCAGCGTAGGCCATCATCCAGGCAAGAGCACGTCCTATTATGAAGAATGATCAATTCAATTTTAATTTCAGTTTATTTCTATATAGCGCCTTTCATGACAGAGTCACCCTAAGGCGCTTTACATGGCTGTGATGTGATACATTCCTGCATCATTTATACAGAGTAATTTAAAACAGGGAAAGGGAAGAAAGGCAGGGAAAGAAAGAAAGAAAGAAAGAAAGAAAGAAAGAAAGAAAGAAAAAGAAAAATATATGGTGGTGGAAACATCTTGATAGCAGATATTTCCAGCAGCGAGGAACTGGAAGCTTGGATAGGACCCATTTCAGCTTGCAAGCCCATAAACGTTCATTCCTAGATGAACCACTTAAAGAAGTGTCTGAGCAGCAAGAAGGTCAGTATTCTGCAACAACCCACCCAAGTCTGAGCCTAACATCCTTTCGAAAGTCTACGCTCTGACCTTAAATTTGCTGTCCACAGCTTCTCTTCATCTCACTTGGCAGAGTGGGGCGAATGTTCATAGAGGAATTGGCGCGGATCCTGAAATGGAAGTGGGCCAGCCTCATTCAGGCCTATCAGCAAAGACACAGAGCCGCAATGGCTGCCAAATGAATGAGTGGCAAATATTTACATGAGGGATGATACTTCTGTAAATAAGACATGTAAGTCTTTCATATTTGGAAACAAAGTTAACAGTTTTTATCCAATGTCATAAGTACATCGAATGAATTGTGCCAGTGGAAAGGATTGTTATGTTTATTCAAATTGTTAATGTGTCAGAGAACAGAGCGGTGAATGCTGTGTGTGTGTGTGTGTGTGGGGGGGGGGGCTGGTTCGGTTCCCCTGTTAAAAAGTCTTTCTTTTCTATAAGGTGTAGGGAAAGCAGTCACATTGGAGAATGACAGAGATGGGACATCAGAATATAATCTTATCAGAAGATTATAAAAATCATTTTGGGTAGTCAAATGCAAATGACTTTTTGATATCTGGTAAGTTTCTGTTTAGGCATGTGTTATAAGGAACTTGTCCTTATCCTTATGGAGTGGTACAGTTAACACAGTTTGTAGCATCTCCTATGTTTTCAGACTTCATCTAATGGCTTATATTAATTTTTACTGTCCTTTTAGGATACAGAATATTTAATGAACAGGGATCAGCAAATTTGCCCACAGGGTATATAATACAACAACATTCCACAAGCAACAAACATGCTTTATTTAGCATTTGCGCAAATACAGGTACGTTGGAATTCTTCTCTTAACCTACCCCATCTTGGTCACAGCACATGATCAGCTAATGTACAGCACCCCCGAAGCTGGGGTTTAAGGGCCTCATTCAAGTGCCCACAGACATGTGACTATTCTGCTCAAGGGCCCACAGACATGTGACTGCGCTGCCGAGGCTGGGGCTGAAACTGCCCTTCTTCTGATCACAGGCACGGAGACTTAGCCCACAAACCAGTCATCGACCCCATGAAACTGCATGGAGGATTATGGGTGTCAATCCTGCCCGCCTTTACCTTCCCACTACGACTTGGAGTGGGTGACTAACAAGGACATCACAGTCACATGACACACTCTACTTTCTCTGCTACTCTCTACTTTGAAACGTCTGCATTGCATTACTTGGAATTTGGAGTAACTTTTCTAGTAGCAACTTAATTATAAGTTAAATATCTCGTATTCTTGCGTTTTTTTTTTTTTGATTAGCTGTTGCTTTTTGCAATATGAGCAACTTTAAGGCATTCATAATACTAGGTTTATTAAAGAAATAACTCCCATTAAGTGCTACAATGAAATATACTGCACAGTGGCCGAAAGTTAACTTCATAACGTGCTCTACTTCTCCCCAGCATGGTACCTATTTCCAGTGCAATCCCTGTTCCCCAGGTTTCCCAGGATTACTGCAATTCCAAGTCTCCCCCCCAGGGACAATGTCTCTAACTAAGGATGGGCTCCCCCAGCTTGAGAATAGATGCTGCTCGAGGTAACAAAGGCAATGAAGATAAAATCATTCGCAGTGTCAGCAAGAGATTAAACAGAATTTACAATGCTTGATATTATAGTGTTTCATCCGCCTCTGTGTGGTTTTTATAGAAAGACATTAATTTTTCAGCACTGCCTTCACTGTAGGTAATCGTGAGGCAAGCCTTTGAAACGTAATGTAAGTGCAATGAGCATTAGCTGGGAATAATTCAGACTCAAATGGCTCAGCTGGATTGGAGCAGTGGGGTTATTATGCAGGATTGAGCCCAGAGCACTTGAGGGTAGCACTCAGTTTTCAGATTGCATCACAATGTGCTACAAATTAAATGCCAAACTGTCCAGTTGGACCATGCTAGTTAGTCTCTAGACCTACACAACTTGCCAGGATAAATCCCTCTGCCTTACTCTGTAGGTTATAAGACTGACTTGTACATGTAAAAAAATGTTGGAAGCTGGATTTTTTATTTAGTCAGTCCATCCATTTTTGTGGCCGGCCAGCTTCTATTGCAGGACACACACACACACACACACAACAGGAAAACGGCATTTTCTAGTTACCGGTTCAACTGAACTACATAACTACCAGTGTGGGAAGGAACTTGGGTAGCACAAGCAAACTCTACACACAGAGAACTGAAGCTATGTGAGCTGACTGGGCTGTTCACAGAGGTAGAGGAAGGACAACTCACAGTGTTCCAGGGGTGGGCACCAGGCCCAAAAACAGGAATAAAACCAATACAAACTGCTGGAATCATCCATCCATCCATCCATCCATCTTCTGTACCCCCTTGGCCTATTCAGGATGACAGGGCTCGAGAGCCTAACCCATCCTATTTTACACAAAACTTAATTCAGTGTAAGTTCTAAAAAGCTTTCCCAGAGTTTCTGAAGAGACCTTTATATCCAAATACTGTAATGCAGAAGACCACATTGTTGCAGTTACTGAAAATGCAGTACATCCATATGGATTATGCTATCATAAAATATGTAGAAACCAAGCTCTCCTCTTAAAGCAGTCTGCTCTAACAATGTCGCTTTGCACATCTCTGACCCAGGGATTAAATGGGTTCTATCCTGGCAGTTACTTAAGAAGGATCAGCAAATCTCCAAAGCCCCAGGAGAGATAAAAGCAATTATGTGGTAATAAAATTGCTCAACCATCCCCAAAATCTTCATTTGCATTTGTTTTACGTTTTCTGGCTGTGGGCCAGCTGTCTGGGCAAAGCCTGACGTACAAAATTCCATATTCTTCTCAGTTTCACTGGTCTCACTAATAAGATAGCCAGAAGGTAGAGTACTTTTCTGTTTTGAGCTATTTTAATTGATTAAGGAATTTAAGAAATAGGCCAATATAAGTTTTCATCCTCCCGACTGTAGTTACATTGGGTCTCCTAGATTTCTGCTGATTGGAAACTCCAAATACAAGATAAACGTGCTCTCTGATTCTCTGACAGAAAAGTAAGCTGCAGTAGTTTTTTGTTGTAGGTTTGCGACCACAACAGTGGTAATTATGGCTTTACCATCTGACAGTGACACTTACACTGATTTCAGGTTCTTCGAGCTTAATATTTGCCTAAGCTTTAAAGGAAATATAAATGTCAACATACTTCCTAGCCAATGCTCTGCCACCCATCTAGTTGTTGCTGTGGAAACATATAAAGAGATTCGTAGACACTATGAGTCACTATGAATTTTGTCACCATGGAAACAGTTGGCTTTCACTTAAGCTTTGGGATCCTGCCTGTCTCTTCCTTCCTAAAAGAATCAATTCGACAATGTAACGGAACCACCCGGGGCTGACAAGTATACTGTGAGTGGCACTGTCGTCATCACTGTCCACATTCTGCAATAATATGTCTATTTATCAGTATCCTAAATAAGTGTTGCGATGTGAATACACTTTCTTCAATAGTTGTATTGCGGTAGTTCCTATATGCATTGTTTGGCTCAATAGGTTTGGGGGCTGTGCCTGTGATCAGAAGGTTGTTGGATTGAATCCATGGGTCAGTAGAGTGATTTTGCGGTTGGGCAAGGCCCCTAACCCCAGCCACTCCAGAGATGGCTTGACTCTGCTTTGTGAAATGTATGTCGGTCTGGATGAAAATATTTGCCAAATAAAATTTAAAAGTGCACCAACCATATATATATATATATACACACACACAACAACAACAACTTTCCTTTACAGCATGGAAAGAGTATATTACGGTGCATGTCTGACATCCTATTAACTGGTTGTGCGGTGATTGCATAGTCAAATGTAGAACATCTACAAAAAATTTTGACGGGTAAGTAGTATACATATATATATAGACAGTAATGACAAATATACATCTTAAAAGACAACTAATTAGCTTATAGCATATGTTCAGCCAGCTCTGTTGTTTCCTACAGAGTCTGCTGTATATCTTAGGTGACATTAATCTACTAGAACTGCAGCAGTTCATCAGCCTGTTTGAGGGACATGTTAGCAGATCTCTTAGCACTTTTTTCCTGGATTTGACTTGTCTGTTGCCTGAGGTGAAGGAAAAGCAGACAAGGTGTGCCATAAGCGCACTCAAATTTGGCCCATGGTCATAAAGGAGCTCTTTGCATTGTTATGCCACAGCTCTGTCAAAATAAACAAAGGGAACCTTTTTATAATGCAGATGTTGGGACATGCTGGGCAGCAGTATCAGCTAATGGTAGCAGATTAGCTAGTAGATACGTGCCATGCATTGATGCTGTTCCAATTCTCCTTTCACGTTAAGTTTCAAGACATACAGACTTGCACTTTTTAGCAGAGAGGGTATCTTGCTTATAGCTCATACATCAATAGGCTAATCTCCCAATGTATTCCAACAGGAAATGAGTTTCAGCCCACCTGCTGTGTTTTGGACTGATCAGCTTGGCCCTTTTTTTTATCTCTCTGCCAAACCACTCTCCCACTAGAGTTTATATCAGGCTCGGACTAATACCTGAATTATTGTTCCAAATTCAATTGCACCAGAGAGTCTCTTTATAAAAAAAAGTTATATGCAGTTCCTGCAGGCTTTTGCAGAGCCTTCTGGTGGCTCCTTCCACCACAGAGAAAGGAAACTTGAATCCCGGAAGCAGTAACTGCAAATGTGTTGCAGGTTACAGGCTGGGCACTTCGAGATGCCTGTCGGAACCTGATGCCTGAGTGCCCATTCCTGGTCCTTAACTCTGTAGGGTGTTGATGCAATTGTGTGAGGGAATGCAGGAAACCCTTCACTGGGGAATGGAAAGGCATTGCCAAGGGCACAGTGAGACTAGGATTAAGGGTGGATATACTGTGGGATCTGTTATGTAAAAAAATACTGATACTTGCTTACAAAAGGTAGAGGACATATCCTTTGGCTTTGTGAGCAATCATTTTCATTTCAGGATAAAATGATGACATCAGCCAAAAAGGAAGCCTTGCACTGACTGCTGTGGGACTGCAACTTGAATTCAGCATCCATGAAGAAAGGACATCGTGGAAAGCAACAAAGACTTCGAGCAGTGAACTTTGCTCAAAGGAGGTGTGTATTCAGTTTATTGCCACGTAAGAAATTTTAATATATAGTACAGAGAATATATATAGAATACAAATCAACATTCTTAGAGAAGAAACCTTGATTAACATAAAAAATGGAGAATTAAATATATCAGCAAAACTGCTACAAAGAGTAATTTTGATGGGACAAATATTGCTCACCATTTCTCTTTATACTTAGAAATATTACACGTTAAAATAACAAATTCCATAGACTTAAGATAAATAAAGGCTAGGTAATGATGAAACACACTGGAATTCAGTTACTGTGCAACCATGGACCATAGAAGAGCACTACAATAAGGTGTAACACGTGTGCAGTGTTACGTCATCCTGACAATAACAATGCATATATGCTATATATACATATATAAACACACCATGAATGCCATGTATGTATACCTTAGTCAGGTTTCTTCATTATGAACCTTCTAATAATCTACTAATGATTTCAAATAGCAAACAAGGAAAATGAGGAGACTTGCACCAGTATCAAACAGAAAAACATACTTTCCCTTGGCTCATGGCCTTGTGAATCTCAGCTCGCGGGTGGGATGGCGTGGAGCTTAGAGTTAAGCAAGAGCAGACAGAGACCCTAAGGATAACTGGATGGCCATCTTTCACATGGTATTTCATGTTTATGATTGGAAATATCTGAAAATGAAGCAGGTTTTTTTTTTTGGGGGGGGAGGGGGGGGGGCGCTAAAAGATGGTATAAAGCATTAATGCACAATGAAATAAGTAACCCGAAAAACTGGCCATTTCAAGCAATAATCACTGATGAACAGAAAAATGGACGTATGAGAATGGTGTTCACGTGTAATATGTAATAGGTATAATCATAATTATTCTTATATTAAATTTCTATAAATTTAATAAAAACAAAAACTTTAAATGTTTTTGGCTAATATTAACCCTGATTTTTTAAGATTTCAATTCTATGATTTGAAGTCTCTGCAGCGGAGTTTCTGAGAGTAAGCACATATAAGGCAATGTTTTACGACATCTGTTCCTAGACATTCAGATTCTCATTAAAAGCTGTAGTTTATAGCTTAGGTATTATATATATATTTTTTCTATATTTCGTTATGTATGTTTCTCCGCCAGAAAAAGCCCCATAATAATACTGCAAATAGTGTGTGTGTTTGTGTGTATACACACATACATACACACATCATTTCCTCGGATGAATGTTAGACATATGTTCATGATACATGATACATAACTAGTTTCTAAATAACTGCAATTTCTACTGCTCAGCTTTTCATGTGGTAGATTTGTTCATTTATTATTTTCTTTTCAGAGAAGTGCTCGCCTCACTATTAATCTCAATACTAACTCTCAACTTGTCCTTTTCAATAACGCCATTATTTCCTCATACAACCTATACAACCTATGGCACTCTTCAGGTAGAGACAAAAATACCAGGCCAGTGAATGGAGAATGGCTTCCACCCAACCACTGACATTAACACCTATCATTTAATCTGAGCTCTTCCTTTATTTGACCGGCAAACACATTGCAGCCCAAGTCAGAGTTTTCCTTTGTGTGTTTGTCTCACAAAAATATTTATTTTTATTCCTTGCCTCACAGCTGTGTAAAGAAACAAGCAAGCATCTGTTTGTATTCCAACCATCGCAGGACAAGGTTGTGGGCTCCCTACAAGCATGCATGTTCTAGAACATTATTACTACTATTATTATAAGTGAATTATCAAATTAGCTCATAAGGCTTATATTTACAGCCATTTGGGTTTATTTCTGAAATATATAATCCAAGTCTAAATTATGGACTTCATAAGGTGGACATGCATTTCTTAAACCTGTAAAAAAAACTACCGCATAGTTTCCAATATTCTTTATAATGTTTCCTAAATAACTTGTATTTATTTCTCCTAGTACTGTTCCAATTATTGACTGAGAGCAAAATAATATTATAGAGACTTCAATGACCAGAGAACCACAGGGACTCACATCTAGAGTAGTATTTTTCTGTTTGATTGTACAGTTTTTAGTGTGCCCAGTACCAAACACAGTAGGATTTATTTCTAGGAATTTGTATCACTCGTGGTTTGTTTCAATGACCAATATAATGATTCGTAATTCAGTTGTCATCATAATTCAGGTTTAAAATTCACATTTAAGACATTTAATAGCGAATAGTGAACTCTGTATCTATATTAGAATACTGTAGAGTGATGGAAGGGCTATCTATGCACTTCATTATGGAAATGCTTCTGTCCACATGATGCGTTTTCCCACATTGCTAAACAAAAACGAGACTGAGGACTTTACATTATCTAAATTAGAGCACTTATTCTTTCAGACTTAATTTTGCTGTCTTTAGCCAGCAGAAATTTGCAGTGACGTGGGAAGCCCCTTCTGGGATCAGCCACCTGCTTTACAGTAAATATGAAATAGCCAAAAATGATACTAGCTTCCCTAGATTCTCCCTCAATGCCTCATTGGATTAACAAATAAGGTGGATTTTTTTCATAACTAATTTAAGGTCTAAATGTGATAGGAGATTTGGGACTTTCTAGAGTATAACAGTACATATAGAACACAAATTCCTTATGTCATGTTCATTGCTTACAGAAATATTGATCCTGAATGACTGGGTTGACTAGTTTAGGATGTGAGACTACCACATATCCTGAAATATGAACTGATAGCCATTTGCCCACTGAGGGAGCACCCTAACCACTATTATATTAAACTGTTCTGTGGGTTTCTGCTGGCATGAGTTTCACCTTTATTCCACAAATCAAACATGGTATGTTATTGGAATGTAAGAGGCATTGGCTGTACAATGACTAACACAGCGAAAACTGTCATCTGTTCCATTAAGCAGGGCCAATACGGCCCCGAGAATTCAGTGAAAAGCTTTTCTCTGAAAGTTAAATGACCACCTGAGGGAACTGGAAGTAATTCGCATGTAATTCTTCATCCAGAGAGGGGAAATGGGACGCAAAAAGGGCAGCTCAACATTAAACAAGGATGGATGGGAAATGATGATCTGCTGAAAGTCAGCTATTATTTCAGCGGCGACTGCAGCAGTCCCTCTACAGCGTATTGGTATTGAAAATGCTGAAAGATTGCTGCATCAACTGGTTTTCCCACTGAAGTCGAGTATTTATATCAATTTTACATAAACTGTCAACATGTCATGAATATAAACTGATAGCAATACCAATGGACCTTATTTATAAACATTTTTAAAGTGGGTGATTAATAGTTTTTTAAAATAAATACACACTACAGCGTTTAATTCCAAAATAATTTTACAGAACATCAATATTATTCAAACCAATTTAAATAAATTAATCCATATTTTATACGGTACACACACATGTGGATTGGTCCAGGAATACATTACTTACTTAACTGTTTAGAACCGTGTTACCTAAACCTATAAATAAGACCATTATGCAAAACTAGAGTTTTCTAAACACACACAAGCACTGTATGTGGGAAACACAAACACGGCTTCAGTTAGTGAGTTTCGGGTTTACGAGGCACACGAGATGGATGCAGAGCGAAGGCAGTCACAGCACGGCTGGGGGCTGAGGATCAGATCCTCAGCACACACTGTCACTGTCACTCTGCACATGCTCAACCCCCACTGTCACCCTCAGAATTCCTGGTCATCAACAGTTTAACCAGGATGACAAGTAGTTAAATGACCTTTGCTTTCAGAGCCCCTCATTAAATAAAACAACTTCAGCATATCTTACATTACAGTTTTTCTTGTTAAAATCCTTGTTTTAATCTGGCAAATATATCAATATATCGAGAAGAAATAATCAAAAATTATATTGGGACCTGTTCACACCTATACACTTTCTGACATTCACCTTTATTGTACTACTTTTATAAAATCCAAAAGATTTTGTAGTTCAGTAACTGAATAATAACAATAACTAAGTATAACAATAAATAATAAATTGAAAACTAAATTCAATTACACAGGACTGTCAAGTAGCGATGGGTTATTATTTTTCTCTGTTCGTCCGTTTTCCAGCTGCTCCCCTCTGGCCAGGGTTATGGGGAGGACCTGCAGCCAGTCCCCGGCAGCTCGGGACCCAAGGCTGGGGACACCTTGGACAGGACACCAGTCCATCACAGATGCCAGCTATCAATAGTGCATGTCTTTGGACCATGGAAGGAAACTGCAGTAGCTGGACTAAACCCACGCGATTTGGTAAGAACATGCAAAACATAGACAGAGCGGAGGCTGGATGCAAAACCCTGACCCTGGAGGTGCTACCCAGTAATAATAATAATAATAATAATAATAATAATAATAATGATGATAATAGTATTAATAATAACAATAATAGTAGTAGTAATAATTATAATAGTAATAATAATAATACTAGTAATATTATTATTAGCATTATTATTAGCATTATTACTGGTAATACATTATGACATAGTATTGAATATTCTGTATTATGAATAATATATAAAGACGAGATCTGCAGCAAACACTGAATTTAATATTTAATATCAAAAACCATGCAATGTTCAGCCATGCAGCCAGGCAGAGCCTAAGCAGATTCATGAGGAATGTTCCCAGACTGGAGGGAATTCTGCACGTTCACAGTGGAGCTACACAGCTTTGTATAATGAGAAATCAGACATGCAGTCAAATTTAAAAATCAAAAAGGCTAACATCGAACCTTCGCTCTCATTAAATGCCTCTCGAGCTTCAAACACTGTGCATTTCTGCACATTTAAAACCTGCAGTTGGTCCCTTGTTATAATGACAAAAATACAATTACATATTCTTGCCATCAGAAATCCTGCCATTCAATCAATAAGATATGTGCTCGTTATGACTAATAATAATCATACTGTTGTGTGTCTTCATCCTGCCCTTCATATAAAAGTTTACCAAGGGAATTACAGGGGGTTCCAATTCAAAAATTACACTAATGACTGCTATATTTCTGAATAAACATACAAAAGACAGCAGAAAAAGTTGCAAAATGTGCAAAACGTTGAGAAATAAAACAGTCAGTTAGTTATAAATAGACATCCACATTTCTAAGCTTGTAGGGTGTGGTCTTCTTGTCACATAGACCTCTTGCTTTTCTATTAATATTTTCCTCTTTCTGCCTTAGTGAGGATGTAGGATGACAACAATGCCATAGGCATCACTAATTAGCAACACAGTGAACTGTCATACATTTAATGGAAGTTAAAGGAAGCCGTTTAGTAATTAAATTTCTTTGCTATAACGTGTCTTAAGTTTACCTTTTGCAAAATATTACAGGTGATGATTTTGGTTTTGGAGAGTTGATTGTGTGGTACACAGAAGGATGTTACTGGAAGCATCAAGGTAACCGTCATCTGAGCACGAGATCAACTGGAAAGATTCAATGCAAGCTGTGCTCTTCTTGCATCTTGACTCCATACTGTAAAATCAACACCCATAAGCCAGAGTAATGCCGAATAAGCAAAATCAATACTGCCTAGTGGTGGGTGAACTGCCTAGAGAGGGGATCCAGCCTCAATTCCCTGCCACATCTCACTAGCCATCTGTGGTGGAGGGATGCCCCCCCATACCCTGTCTCTGCAGCAGGACAGTGCTCTGCCTCTGGACGTGTCACATGCAGAGTTAAAGGAAGCCGGTGGTTGCAGATGCACTCTGAACCACATATTTGATAGCCTCTGCAGGTGGCCATGTTGAGCAAGAGATCTGCTAGAAATGGCAATTCCATAACCTGGGACAATAAAAAATAAATTAATGTTCAGCTGGGTTCAACACACTGTACTGATTCATGATGCACACTAAATAAATCTTTAACTTGTGTTTTTTTCTTCCTAATTTTCCTAGTATATACATATATCTGTAGCTGTTTGTAAGTTTAGCTCTTAGACACAAAGGAACAATAAAAAACAAAGGCACAGCCCAACATATAGGAAACTGCATCAGAGGTCACACGGACAATAAGAGTTCATTGGTGGTTGGTGTCGATTCCCCGTCTGCTGCTTACAGTCTCTCCTTTCCTCCTCATCAAGATTGACTCAGGAGGAGCACAGATGTGACCCCATCGCCTGCATCTTCTAGTTATCGCCTCTGCTTCCTCGTAGATAATAACAGAGTCACTTTCCTTGCAAAGCTTAGCAGAAATCAGAAACCTTGATTATCTGACTGTTATGTCAATAAAAATAGGCTCCCCAAGGATCATTTTTTTCCCTTTTGGATGAGTCCAATAGGTTGGGTGTGACACGCACACAACCAGGGTCACTGCTAACATTCTAGACACAGTCCAGACCGCCATATCTGCCAGTTTGCCCTGAACATTTATGAGCTGTGTGTTCGCCGTCTGTCGTCACTGTGGATGCAGTGATTTGTGTGTTTTATAATGGAAATCCCTCATTTTTGTCACTGTTAATGAACATAATTATTATCACTTTTACTTTTCTGCTAACATGGATTTTGACCATCGATAGGAAGTTTTACTGCAGTGAGTGCGTCACATGGGCAGAACATGACGTGGGATTATGGGATGCCCCTGCCGGCGCCTGTCTGCAGCGGGGGGGGGGGGGGGGGGCGGGGTCCAAAAACCCACAGCCTGGAACGAGGCCCGGATGGGCCCCGGGGGGTGT
>JABFEA020000098.1:29623454-29636068 GCA_019775915.2 Cyphomyrus plagiostoma | reverse complement strand
TGGGGGTGGAGTCAGGGGCCAAGTCAGCAGTCAATCAGCTGACAGGCGAATGACTACTGGTGCATATCAGGCTGGCTTTGGTTTCTTCTCCTGAACCCCAGGACACATGCCATGCCAGAGCTGCCACACTGCTGTACCCCCCAGGTCCTCTTTTACCATTTCTTTCCCCAGTTACACCTGCCTCCCCTGCTCCCCAGGGCTGGCTCTGGCTATAGGCGGTTGGCTAAAGCGCCTGAATTACCTGTGTCAAGGAGAAAGTGAAATGATTATTAGTTCTATTTGGGGGGGGGGGGCTCCCAAGTCCCAAATAACGCTTTGCCTAAGGCCCCTGAAAAGGTACAGCTGGTCCTGCTGTTACCCAATGCCATTTCCTGTGGGGGGGTGTTAGGCACCATAAGACAAGGTAAAAATCTAGCAGAACGTTCTGGTTCTCAAAGCCAAAAAGAAAGAGCAAAAGCAAAGAGTTACATGTGTGTTTCTACAGAGTGTATTAACCTCCTAGTTTTTCATTATCTTTACCAATACACTCAGAAAAGTGCTTTCAGTTACAATGAAAACCACACATTTGGAAAATATTCATCATGTTGAAAGTGGCATTTGTGAACTCAGTTACATAAGAACAGTAACAATCTCAGGCACCTTTTTCTACCCCACAGCAGGCCGATTTCGCTCCTCTGTGATTCCCCCATTATCTGGCTGTGGGGCAGCCCTTCAGGCGATTATAATTGGCAAAGTTTCCTCTGATCATCTAACACATTCACGCTTCCCCATGGCTCCTCTCCAGAACCTTCTATAAACAATGAAAACAGTCACACAAATGAACATTCTTAAGAACTCTAGAAATGAGGGAATTTCTGATCCCCTAAAATTATTTTACAGGTTGCATACTCCTGCACTTACTCCTTATTTTCTGTCTTTACTGATAAGTAAGTCAATTTTATAAAGTGATTCCTGACTCCTAAATTGTGTTTTTGTGCATGATTAAGTCTCTTTAAAAGCCTCAGCACTGCAAATGGGACCACTTATGTTCTTGCTCCACACCCTACACGAGAAGTGATCCTAGGATTTTTTAAGGTGGAAGGCAGGAGAGGGGCCATAATTCATACAAAGGTGCCAACCTTCTCATTAGCCAATGACATGTTTTGAATCGGCAGGGGAGGGGGCATTCTGGGGGCCAATCAGCTTTCAGGTGGAGCCAGTGACCCTGCGGCCCCTCCCCTGCTCTGCACCTTATTTTGTAAGTACGAACAATCCCTCTGAAACCATACAAGCAAATGACGAGGAGCTTTTTAAAGACAAAAATAAGGGTGTCAGACTAGACAGAGAGTGCATGTCTGCAATGTCCATTATTGGGCAGCCATTCAATTAGCTAGTCAAAGTTCTCCCATCAGTGGAGATACACTATCAAAAAATGCCTTTGAGCAAAAGTCCCTGCTACTTCTCCTTATTAGACACCACAGCTTCTAGAAGAAATCTGATAGTGTGACCTTACAGGCACATTTGGGAACGATGAAGAAAGAAGCTGAGGCTTGTTTGTGGCTGATCAGCTTGCAGACGACAGACGTAGAGTCCTTAGAGGATTTAACAAGAAGGCAATTAGAGCCAAAACAAATCAAATGGCAGTAACTCCCGAAGTAGGAATTATTGACTCTTCTGAATCAAACTCTGTTTAAAGTATTTCATTCCATGACCCTCCCATGTCCAACAAATGAGTCTGATAACCTCTGACCAGAGGGACATAAAAAGTGTTACCTGCACTGTAAACAAAGATCACAGATTAGTAGTTTTAATTTCTTGTTTTTCTCTGCATTCATGAATATTCTGGAATATTCTTTCATTTACTACAGTCATTTAAGCTATAGTGAAAAAGAATAAGATAAAGACAAACCTCTTCTTAAAATTATCCGTATAATACACACATGTATTCATAGTTAATTACTGAATGTGTCATCTTACTAATAGTGTGGTGTTTGATCTGTAGAATATGTTAACCTCATTTAAATGTTTTTAAGAATCAGTCTGTGTGACAGCACATTGTACAACAATTGACCTATTTGACTGGTGACTTGATGGTCTGCAACCATCAGCATAACTGCTTAACATCTCCTGAAGAACTATAATACGTTTCTCGAACGAGTAACTATCAACTCGAAAAACTGGACCCTAAAATAACAGAAACACAGAACGCCCAATTCCCACAACATGCCTCATGTGTTAATTATATTAAATATGTGAGCAGTTGATCACTAGCATTTAGATGTCCGATTAAGGGTAATGTTAGAAAGAGGGAGAATTTTACCCTTCCGTTTGCACAGTGGAAACATCATTTCTGCAGTTCACTGCAACAATGAGCCAAATAAACATGAGCAAAATGAAGAGCACACCTTCCTTTCAATAGAAAGTGCCATGTAATTAGAGATCTCCCAGTAAACAATTAATATATTTACATGGAGAGAAAATATGGCCAGGAAGGCTCTGAAGGTTAATTAAAAGAGGTGTGTTTGGGTATTCCCAGGGGGGTGAGGAGAAATCCTATTACCCTATTATCTTCATTCATTCTGTCCCCATGGGAACAGCCCCTTGAGAATTCCTGCATTTCTCATAACATTACAGTCACATGTCATAAAATTGCAAATTGACTCAGTGTAATAGATAGAGTGTGATTAAAGTCATACAGCGTGCCTTGGTGTGAAGGTACTGTTTACTTTGATTTAACTTCTTAAGTGTTCTACTGGCACCATTTAGTTCCTGGTACTGATACTAAGAGCTTGGTACTATTCTGGCACATTAGTTTAACCCTCTTGTAAAAGATCCAGGGCTGTTAAGTTTAGTGGTACAAAAAACTTTAGTGGTTATTAAAGAGGCATCATCGATTCATTGAATATTTCACATGAGAAGCAATTGTCTGTAGGTCTATTGGGTTATCATAATTAATTACTGATATAACTTAGTGAACACAATGAACAGTTTCACATTTTACTGCTCAGAGCAGCTGACCTTCTGCACTATGATCAGCCCGTGATGCTGTAATGAGGGATCACAAACGGCAGCTGTTATTGGAACCTGGAAACTGACCAGGAAGTCCCATAAAAAAGATGTACACCACCCACTTTAGTTTTTTTCACAGTTAAATGTTTCTTGTTGCGAATGGGCTTATTCTTGTTAATTAAATTAAAGTAATTAAATTAATACTAAGAATGTAGCTAAATCAAAACAGAATTTAGTGACACACAGAAGCTCTTATGTGTAGAATTGGGATGTCGGAGCATCCTTACCCACGGCCTTGAGTGAGGCGTACTTGTTCATCTCCTTGTTGGGCTGCGGCTGCTCGTATGCGTGGACCAGCTGGCCCAGGGCCGGGTACGAGTGAGGCTGAGCCATGGTGGGTAACAGTGGTGAGCCAGGGCCTATGTGGTTTACCTGGGCGCCCTCTACAGTCGAGACAGGGACAGAGGAAACAGCTGGAGCAGGGTGCTGGCAATAGGTGGCATTCAGACAATGCAACACATGCAAATACCAAACTGCATCATACTTATAGTCTGTGTATTGTTGCTTAGAAGGGTTATATAAAATGTGATCATGTTTATGGTTTTGAATTATATGGAAATCTGGAAATGAAGAGAGGATGGTTATACAGAGTGACAACTGACTGAACTGACAACAAAATTCACAGTAACTTTCTTACAAATCACTGAACAAAAAAAATGAGCCTATATTCCTCTGACGCAACTTCTGCATGTGGATCACAAAAGAAAAGTGGATTTTTGCCGTGAATAGCAATGTGTTTTTTTTCTAAAAAATGTTTCAAAAACAGCTTGATGCGGATAAAAATCTCAACAAATTCAGAAACAAACGCCACAGCCTGGAATGCCAGACACTGGATGGAGTATTTGCTCAGCTCACTTTGACAGCTGGAAAAAAGAGCAGCGCCTTGTTGACTGGGGACCGAGGGCCAGAGCCTGCAGACGTGCTGCTTTCAGTCTCACAGTGACACAGACACTGGGACCACTGGCTTCACTCATCTTAACTGGGGTGGCAGGCAATATAAGTGAAGGTGCTGAAGTGAAAGTCCTGTCAGGTGAAGGAGCGTGCGGCTATCAATACCTGAACTACAGATGGGTGTTGGGTCGCGGGAGGGTTCTGCATTGTAATAAACATGCCACACAACATTCTGTGGTTATCAGGACCCGGTAAGGTGAGACTCACTGGGCAACCCCCCCGCAGATAAATATCATCTTTGACTTGGTTTTTATAAACAAAAACCACAAAATTTTGACTCTTTCATTTCCTTTTTGCAACAGTTATGTTTCTAGCAATTCCCCCAAGGGAAAGTAATCATTTGTCTTCAGCAAATTGACTTTCGCATTGTCCCGGTGAAAAAATCAGCCGTCTATCAGCCGTCTATATGTCGTCTATCAGCCACGCTGAGGCCTCGGTTGCCCTTGAATCTCCTCTTTAAGAGACTCCTTCCTATTTGTGTCTCCAGTGCAGTCTCCTCTCACACTCGTCTGGCCGTACAGAAGCAAGACAATACGTTTGGAAGCCAGAGAGAGGGAGCACTGCCACGGCTGCGGTAAACATTCTGTCACGGTCGTATCACACGAGCGGGACTGTCTGGGAGGGGGGAGCAGAGTCACGAGCGGCTTGTTCCCACTCAAGGGAACTACAGTCACACATTAAGTTCACCAGAGCAGCATGTCTTTGGACTGAGACCAGGAAGAGAACCGTGCAGGAAACAGACCTGCAACCATGGAGATGTGGAGCTGACAGCACTACAGACTAAGGAATGACGACAACCACATACAGGCGAATGACACGCGTGCTGCTGCGCAGAGGTCGTGTCCACGTAGACTGAGCAGGTTTCTGACCAACTTCAGGCTCAGTGAGAAAGTCAGTGTGTCTCTTTGATTTCTTTCCTCTCTGTTATAAACTTCTTGTGAATTTATACTTAAAGTGAGGGGTCACACGTACTGATTCTGGAATGAAAAAACATATTCATGTGCTACTGTTTTTTTTGGGTTTTTTTTTTAACTGAAGCTATTTGTCTTACCTGTCAGAAAATCGGATTAATTTTATTTGCCTTGCTGCATTTTTCCCCTCGAGGGTCCTGCTACAGAAAAGTATTTACATATCTCTCAACACACAAAATGGCTTTGCAGCGCTCAATTTCAGGGAAAAAACACTTAGAACATTTTGGCCTTTACATTAGTATCTTAACAAATATACCTCATTTACTCATGGTTCATTCTGAAATCCAAGACTCAACGAGCACCAAGGGTCTTGCCTACACCCCCCCCCCCCCCAAAAAAAAAAAAAGGTGGGAGTCGTCTAGGAGCCGCTAGATTTGTTCTATTGCTGCAGCACCGGATTGGTTACAGCAGAGTCATTTCAGTGCAAGGTCGATGGAGAAATAAAACAGCATGTGCAGAGGATACACAGGCTCTGAGGAGAACAGTCCTTCCAGAGAACATTGCAAACTATTCATTTCACTCTAATATCACTGGTATTGGTGCATGCGGCATCTTTTCATAGAACAGATTTATCATCCTACTCACTTGAAACATTGACAGAATGAAGTGGGACTGGATCCACAGGTGCTTTTTTATATGTTTATTTATTATCATTTTGTATCTATTTTTTATGTACTGGTGGCTGACTCACTTATATAGGGAAAAGTTTGAAAATATGTCATGGATCCCCACTGTCACACAGTATCTGTTTCCATAATAATTTCATTGAAGGCTTCAAAAGAAAGCATAGGTATCATTTTGAATCACTATTCTTGGGGTGCTGATGCGTCATATTTTGGGCCTTTCTCCACCAACCCAAAGGTGTAGGTCTTCAGCCCAGGTTTTAAAAAAAAATCTAGACCATCAGCTTATTTGTTTATTTATTTGTAAAATGTTAATCAAGCAATTAATGAAAAGTAAATGACAAAAGAAATACACAACGATTGATACATTTTAATGGCAATTAATGGTAATGAGTAACTGATAATTCATGGTAACTAATAGGGTAGTGTGTGGCTGGTAAGGAGCCCATGCTGAGATCAGGAGGTCACAGGTTTGAATCCCATGGCAGGCATAGTGATGTCACCATTGGGCCTCTTTTGACCCCAGTCGTACATCACTTTGGACAAAAGCATCTGTTAAATAAAAAATGCATTTGTCTATTGAACAAAACCAATTTAGTTCTTGCTAGATGAAATAAAATAAATTTTTGCTGCAAAAAGAGAGACAGAATAAGTACAAGGACAACACAGTCAAACAGATTTGTTTAATTCCCTCGGTGGTTGCGCACTTATGCATATAAATGTTAAACGGTTTAATGCCATCAGAAAACAGTGAGCAGGTGAAAACCATACAAACGAATGCATTTTAATGAGGATATCAACACAGTCACTGTCAGGAGAACATCGTGTTGCTATTTAGACATAAGCATAACAGCCGAGGGGATTAGCTTTTCATTAACACACTACCTCTTCTGTTCCCTTCTCATTTATTTTTGAATGTTACCCTTTTGTTACTTGTTCTTTTAAAGGAATGTTTTTAATCTTTTTAGCTGACATTTGATGGTGGATTTTGTTAATAGAAATGTAGAAATATGTAGTGTAATCTGTACTAATTTGCACTACTGGCCATACTATAGGGGATTACTCTAATCAAATCTACTTTATTGCTATTTTTAAATGATTTGTTTAATCATTATATAATTCATGTTTATTTATTAGACAAGTTGTGTTTGTTACATAGTTAATATTGGCAAGACTGCAGCCATGGAGCCCACAATGGAGAGGACCAAGGCCATAATTATAATATACAGTAAAATCTCGGATTGCAAACATAATTCGTTCCGAAAACATGTTCGTAATCCAAAGCACTGGTATATCAAAGCGAAATTCCTCATTATAAATTATGGAAACTCAGATGATTTGTTCCACAACCGAAAAATATTCATAAAAAAATGATTAATACAAAACATAAAGTAAAAATACATAAAACAAATTAACCTGCACTTTGAAACTACCTTTGAAAAGAATCGTGGATGGCGTGAGGGAGACGAGAGAGAGGAGAAGAGGAGGGTTATTTTGTAGGACGACTTTCACTATAACTAATGGAATCACTGCTATCTGTTGGCTCACTGGAATCTTTTTCTTTTTGTGTGACTAACAAGGAACCTATCCAATGACAGCTGCTTCTGCTTCCTTTTCCATTTTGCGGAAATGTGACATTGCATAATCGTTAAACAGATTCATTGCTTGCACTGCTATGCCCGTATTCGGGTGATGCTTCTCTACTAAATTTTGGCTATACAAGTGAGGCACGCCAACTGGGACCGAACATGGGAGAAGTCGACTGAGACCGAGCATGTGACAGGATTACCCACAATCCTGCAGCGAGAGAGAGAGAAGAACCATCGTCTCAGTTGTGATCATGTGACGCTCGGCAGACAAAGCGTATACATAATACTCGTATTGCAAGACCTCGCTTATTTATCAAGTTCATATTTATGTAAAAGTTTTTCTTCACTTGCAAAACACTCAAAAACCAAGTTACTTGCAATCCAAGGTTTGACTATGTATAAATATATAAAATAATAATTACTGCCTAGAATATTAGGATCTATGAAACACAGAAATGGTGAGGCAAGCAGACACCTGGGGAATTTTCATCTGCTCTGGGGGCATCTTAAGCAAAGTGCACCATCATGCCAAACTTTCACCACATTGTCTATCAGTGCCTCATCTGTGTGGAGCAGGAAAGCATGAGCAGAGGGGCAACAAAGAAAAATGCTTTCATGTGCTCAGGCTGATCATGTAGAGCTTTTCAGGCAAAAACAAAATATTCAGCAATGAAAAAGCCCTTACATCAAGGTGCAGGGGTCAGTGACTACTGGGTAAATAAAACATGCATAGAAATAATCTATGGAAAATATGTGGGTGACGATGCAGCAAGCACATTGTCACCTGTTACAACAGCTCAGCTGTTCCACTTAGTCGAAGCTGGGATTAAGAATGACATGAATGTATAGCGTCCAAATGTCGTAAAACAGCTGATGCATACAGTATACACAAAAGCTCTAAGCAGAACAAACATACCTTTCTACAGATTAAATGCACAAACCCCACTATGATGTATGGAGAGTTTTCAATGACTGCATATCAAGGAAGGAAAAGTCATCGTGGCGCGTCGGTGTCTCGGCTCAAATGCACCAATCACAACACAGTCACATGCGCACATTGGCCTTTGTACAGCCACACAAGGTATCTACATCTACATGTCTTTGGACTGTGGTAAGAAATGCCAGTTCAGGCAGTTTGCCATTGGAAACGATATATAAACACACAGGCAGGCCACAAGTAAACCGTAACAAAGTAGAACTCAACTCAAGCCAAACAGAAACTTCACAGCTGAATATGTGCACTTTCACAAACATTCCAGAATGATCCCGAGCTTCATCACTAGCAAAGGCATCGTAATGTAAGCTCACGTGGCCTGGCACAGATATACTGAATCCAAAATGGCTGCCTTTCCATTACCCTCTCCCCCACCAGTACCTAGATCAAAGGGCTATGAAATGCTGCCATCCCTGAGTCACAGGGTTGCCTGAAGCAAGACTCTCAGCAACAAATAACAAGAAATACAATTGGAAAAAAAATGAACTCATAAAAGACTACTTACAAGAACTTTCATTTTGTAAATGGCCTTAGCATGCCAAACAGATGAAAAGCCATGCATTAAAATACACAGTGTTATCAAGTCCAAAGACAACTAACCAGCTGGAAAACCCTAACTTATTAGGCTATAGGTTAGTAGCATATTAAGCTAGCAGAGTCGATATATAACATCTCCCATCTGTTCCTGCTTCTATTCTTCTTACTCATTCTGCAATCATATTTCCATAATCAGTTTCATTTAGCGCAGAAAAAAAAATCCCAAAAGAGACAACAGCTCATTCTGCAAATGGATCTCATACTGGAAATTTCAGCGCCGCCTGCCCGGATCACAATGAGCACGACTGCTTCGCCTTCCCGAAAAAGCAGGGGGGGGCTCCCATTCTCTGCTCGTTAATGAGGACGCAAATGGCTTCAGAAAGCAGGCTGAATGGGGGACCGCTCTCGTTTTTCAGCTCTGTATCATGAAAGAAAAGTGTCTTACATTATGCATCCTATACATTTACATTTTTCTTAAACTGTTACACTGACAAAGCCCAGTACAAAATGGTGTATTCTCTAAACTTTTATTTCTATTTCCTTAATCTCTCCTACAAAGATTTTTCAACCTGGGTGGTATTTAATCCCATTTGTCCACTTAAAAAGCATATCACTTTCCATAGAAATGATACTTGTCTACTTTACTATCAATAACTACAAATAATTTTCCTTCAGTAGCAAAAAAACAGCCTTGGCAGTAAGACTTGATTTGATCAAGCATCATACTTGATCTGAAAGAGCCTCATTGCGATTGGTGGACACAGTGCTGGAAGGTCTGGTAAAAATCCGCAGGCCTGAATTATCCGGTGCTTGGGTATCTTTGCTCTGCCACCTGTCCAATCATATCTGCCGAGTCACTTGAAGGGCTCTCATTATCTGTCCCTCGATCTCCAGCACCAGTATTGCCTGCACTGCAAATAATGAAGGGGGCAAAGCAGGTGACCTTTGAGGTGGGGGAAAAAAAGCTGGAATGGGAGCACAGGCCCCCACGTAGCCCACATGGCAAATATATTGAGACGTGCTGGCTGAGGAGAGCCCAGAAAGCAGCTTATAGACCCACTGAGGCTACGGTGTGTGAGCTTTCAACATTCCACCTTGCTGCTGTGTCAGTGCGTGGCTGTTAGTGAAAAACATGCTGGGGTGGTAAAGGAAGGCATGCTGGCACTTTGGTTAGCACTGCTGCCTCAAATACCTGGGACTAGAGCTCAGGTCTTGGCGGGGAGCTTGCATGTTTGGCCCATGGATGGATGGGTGGATGGATGGATGGATGTGGAGGAAGAAACAAGGATTTCATTTTAGAATGGAACTGAGTGTTGGGATGGAACGGGAATAAAAGTCAGACAGGCACTGGGTCACAGCCTGGGTTTGCAGCACGGTGCCTGATGTATTTTCTATGCTTTTCTGTTTATTATTGTTGCCATTTTTTAAGCGTGTGATGACCTATTTTAACCTTTAACTCTTATTCCCAGTTTCTACTGCACTGCCTTACCAGGTCACATGGTGTAGCATTTGGCAGATAATGATTCCCAATGATTCTGATTCGGCGTCAGGGTTTAGGAAGAGGATGGGAGTTGCCGGCGATAAGACTCAAGGGAAGTAATAATTAGTGAATTTCTGACAGAAAGTTTCCATATAGCACTCATTTGTCATTGGTCATGCCAGAATGGGTTGGCAGGCTGCTGTGACTGTGGGTGTAACAGCGATCACACGTCATGCCTGAGTTACACCTCCTAGCACTGCCACGGCTAGCCGGCTGGACCTCACAAGGAGGATGCTGGGAAACACTTGCGATTCACCATGGACTCATCAGTTCGAGCTGTTCTGGGCCATTCAGCCTCTACAGCTCTGGGGTAGGTGAGTCACGATGACTCCTAATTCACGAGGACTTTAATTTGTATTTTGTCTTTGATGTGACCATTACTCTGAAAGACAAATAATTGTGTTCTTTCCCAAACGTTAGATTTGACACTGAGGGGGTTATTAATTATGGTGATGCAGCCTTCTAGGGTTGAAGGAACGACTGTGTGGCTGTCTCTATTTTTAAATATTAACCTTTACCAGCCTTGAATATTTATGGCCAGATTAGGAGTGTAAAAACTGGGATCCCCTGTAGGACAATAAGGACGGCAGCCTCATTCTATTTATTAGGGGAATCATACCAGGGCTGCATGGATATCATTTAGCTATGTTTAACTACTCTTTAGGGTAGGTGCATGACTGTGCTGACTGTTTCTCCTAGGCATGGTGCTGAGCTCCTTTGATCTAATTCCGAAAGCATGAACACTTACGGTACAGGACTGGGCTTTTGAAAATTCGGCCCCAATGCATATAAATGGAGCAGCATTCACACACAGCCAGTCAGAAAGGTGCCTCATACATAGATGTTCACATCTGTGATTCAACCCGTCTTCTGTTAAAGCCTCAATTAAGGCATTTTAGTTTAAAAATATGCGCAGACCCAAAAAAACATCTTCAGAAAAAGATGCCTGAAATTGCTAAGAATCCCAGAATGGTTGACATCAATTTTCCTTTTAAATGACATATGCTGCAATTTACATATATAAAAAAAGAATACTCATTTTTAGTCTCAATCAACCTAAAAGAATAGTAAAACGTCATATAAATACCTTCACAGTCTGTTATAATTATCCTATGATCATATTCCTTACAGCAGTTTCCTTCTAGTTATAAATTTGCAGCCCTGCCCAACCAGACCACGCCCACCTCACTGAATACTGAACACCCCCTGCAGCCCTGCCCAACCAGACCACACCCACCTCACTGGATACTGAACACCCTCTGCAGCCCTGCCCAACTTGACCATGCCCACCTCACCTGGATACTCAACACCCTCTGCATCTGTGTTCAACCACACCATGTCCACCTCACTGGATACTCAACACCCTATGCAGCCCTGTCTATCCAGACCATGCCCATCTCACTGAATACTCAACATCCTATGAAGCCCTGCCCAACCAGTCCACGCCCACGTCACTGGATACTCAGCACCCCTTGTAGCCCTGCCCAAACAGACCATGCCCACTCTACCTGGATACTCAGCACCCCTTGTAGCCCTGCCCAACTAGACCACACCCACCTCACTGAATACTGAATACCCCCTGCAGCCCTGCCCAACTAGACCATGCCCACCTCACCTGGATACTCAACACCCTCTGCAGCCGTGTTCAACCAGACCTGCACACGTCACTGGATGCTCAACACCCTCTGCAGCCCTGCCCACCCAGACCACGCCCACGTCACTGGATACTCAACGCCCTTCCCTGTCTCATGACCATCCTTGTTGATTGTGCTTTTAGACTTGATATTGGCATTGTTATGGATTGCCTGTTACATTTTAAATATTCAGCAGACACTAGTACCTTACCACTCTGCCAATCGTGGGACCTAACACGCTGAGCCACACACAATTATTATCCAGGAGAACAGCTCCATTAGAGAATTACTGTATGCTGTGTATGTATAAAAAGCCTTATTAACTTTATAAGGAATGATTTACTGGGACTGATTCTGTGTAATGTATATGTATCACATCAATATGCAGTACCAGTCAAAGGTTTGGACACGCCAAGCTGCCCACAAAAGAGAGTGATAGTGTCATATCACATGACTTGGCCAGCTGACCTAAACCCAGTAGAGATGGTTTTGGAGGCGTCTGACCAGCGAATGAAGCAGCTGATGAACACTCAGCATATGTGGGCAGTTGGAAGAACATCCCAGGAGGCCATCTCATGAAACTGGTATAGAGGAGACAGTCGGGTCAGGGTTGTTACTCATCGGCGTAAGTTGTGGGGGGGGGGGGGGGGGGGGGGGGGGGGGGGGACGGGCGGGGTCGGAGGCGAGGGCCCAGACGGGAGGCCGAAGCGAGACAGGTGGGGAGCGG
>JABFEA020000098.1:29611382-29623354 GCA_019775915.2 Cyphomyrus plagiostoma | reverse complement strand
AACCTGCTAATACAACTCCCTGGACCCCCTTAAATGGGTGGACACCTCAACCCCTCAGTGCTAAACCCAAACATATGCCCTTACCGGTACTGTAAGTGAGACCTCATTGAATGTGATCTCACTCCACATAGGTATGTGACACACTGTCAGATAAGGCTTTATTCATGTCCATGCAAATCTATGCTTTACTTATAAAAATGCAAATAATGATGCAGTGATGCATATAAGGCACAGCTTGTGTCCCCCGAGGACAGGAACCACCCACCCCTGGCTTAAGGAGGTTAATAAAGCATCCTATTAAAAACAATTACCAAGGTTTGCTAAACCAGGTGTGAGAGTGAGTTTGTAATGTTTTTAAAGAGTAAAACAACGACGTTTCCTGAGTAACTTAATCACATGTGTGAATAATCCCGTTCTTGCTTATTCAAGAATGAGGGCAGCACTGTTAACTCGTCAAAGATAAAGCAACGTCAATCTAAAACTTCTTAGTGGAGTAGCTGTGTTTTTGTATGGAAACCGCGCAGGTTGGGAAGTGCAGCAGTTAAGAACATAGACAAGTACCCTGGAAACTATTCATTCGAGTCCCAGGCCCTTGAGCAGAGCACTTATCCTGAATGGCTCCTGGGAATTATTCTGCTGCATAAACTGTACGTTATCTCATACATAAGTGTCCAACAAACAGCTAAAATGAAATATAAGTGCCAGTTAAACAGGATGACCCACTGAAAATCATTTGCATCCCGTCGACACTGTTTTCCGTGATGATGCTTCAGCGTTACATATAATTTACAAATGAAGAATTTCAAATGCTGACACTACGGCATCTTCCATAGTAGCGCCTCTTTTGTTTTACACCTGACAGCCAAATGAGGGCTTTGCCGTATTCTGCTGGCCCGGATCCCAGCTACAGTAGGTTCGAGTGGTGGTGCTGATTTGCAAGTCAGTCTCTTCCTTGATCTGACCTGTCAGTCAAGTCCTTCTGAATTACCGATGAGCTTTACACAAAGTTTTCGGTCCTCAAAATATCAAGAGGTAGGAGGCAAGCATTACGAACATTAAATGAGGAACATTTCCCTCCCAGTGCAATGAAGATGCTAATGATTATTCACACATATTACTGTGTATATATTTCTATATTTATTTTTTTCTGCACAAAAACTCTATCCATTTCTTACCTAAAGAATGCTTTACACTGATCCAATTACTCAAAATTAGCTGATCATAACTTCAGAGAGAGAAGCTTAAAGCAAATCCTTTGCTTTACATCTTGCAAAAATGATAAATTTTCAGTCTTGAGGGGTTATGCAGACATTGTTAAAGGTACATGACTAACAGGAAATACCGTCAGAGAAGTGCTATGGATTACAGGGGGATGTTGTGGGAGTGACCACCCCTTGAGGGATAAACCTGAACATGAATCCACGACTTCACGGGTATTTTCTTGTCCAGACTGGAATTGACTTTTTTCCATTACAGACCATCCATCTTCTTATCAATATCAATATATACGCATAACGTTTCAGGTAGAATTTCTCCAGAAACAAATGTGAGTACATGTGATGGTTTTATAAGCAGGGGGTGTAATATTAGGGAATATGGTCACTGTACCCTCAGCTTCTCCTTTTTCCCTGTTAGAAAATGCTCCTTTTTCACCATATGTACTTGTTCCTCATTTTCAGCTCAGCCCACTTAGTTACCTCTCGAAGCATACTTCAGAGCAGCTGAGCAATGTAACTCGGTAAACAAAAATTTCTCTGTACAAGTACAGACAGTTGCGGTCGAACAATATCAATATTTAGGTTAATTTTTGTCTACAACTTACGGTGGAATTTAATTGTTCTAACTTTTGAAGTTAACACAAGGAAGGGAATTTGATAGCTGCTTGACACCTCACAACAGCGCGGCAGTCAAGCTGAGCGCCAGGCACGACTGTCATTTACACCGTGAGTCCGTATAAGGAGAAGCCAGCAGATGACGGTGCAGATGTCTTTATTCAGGGGAGATGAGTGCATGGAGGACATACTTACTGCAGCTGAGAGCTGCACCATATGTTTAGATGGACCAATCCAGACAGTGCACTCCTTAAGCTGAGACTGAGTCAGAATCTGGATGTGATGTATCACCGACCTCACAACACTGGGCTTTAACAGAAACCAAACAAACAACGTGTATTTATGAAATGAACTCATTCGGTGAGTCTTTCGTTCTTTCGACAGACACAACAATACAGTGCCGACTGAGCTACACACCGGGTATCCCAAAGCCTCTTATTTGCTTCCAGATGATGATGTTGCAGGTAGCACTGGGGTGGATGAGAAAAGTAAACAAAGAATAAACAAGGGCTGTGTGAAAATATGACACACACACACACACACACTCACACAGAAAAATGGCATCTGCCTTTTTGTTGCAAACTAGCAACATTGCTTTGGCACAGAATTATTGTCAAGTTGTCACTGCTAACATATAGTTTTGGTGTTGTCCTCGTGTATCTAATGTTTACCTGCCACATATTCGTCACATAGTCTCACGTATTCTTGGTCACCTGGGAAAAGTCCACACTAACCGGTCAGTAATACATTCATCAGAAGAAATATTTATGACTTATCTGTCATGTCAGCTTACTTAGAGTAACACAGACAAATAAGTATCGGATGTCTGACTCCAGGACCCCAGATCCACCCTGGCCCTTCCATACCTCCTACTTTGCCCCCATCACCATCCTCTGTGAAGTGAAATAATCTGAGTGCTATATCATTGTCTACCAAGTTAAACACCAGTGTCCAGCAGCACACTGTGAATTATTGCGAGATCTTCGCCATACTGAGTAATTTTCCTCATGAATTAGCAACCCTTTGCTCGTTTAACAGATTTTGATACTTTGGTTGACGATTCTGTTCTTGGTTCCATCTCGGTTCAGATTGCTGTCTGTTCTGCAGAGGTGGAATGTTCAGGTCCTGAAAGTACAAATCCAGACAAATATTCTGTTTCGACCAGCCAGTTGCGTTCTCTGTCACTGACGTTTTACACTCAGCTGGCTGAAACAAAATCTTGATCTAGATTTGTACTTTCTGAGCCTGAACTTTCCACCTCTATTCTGCCTGTTTAACAACAATAAGTTCTGAAGAACTCTACACTGGGCCTGGCTTGTCACAACTAGAAAAATACAGAAGAGTGATGTGCTCCAAAAATCTAGGTATATTAGTGTAATCAGTTAAATCCCACTGTTTCAATTTAAGCTTTTTTGAATAAAGAGGAAATAAGAGACCTGGGGACTGTAAAATGATTTTTTTCCCTTCAGAATGCAATATTTTGCTTGCATGCATTTTACAATAATTGATCTCCTTGACTTTCAAAAGCAAAATTATTTTAATAAAACCTGAATAATAATTTGTAGGTCAGTTAACGATTCTGTTATGGCTGAACAAATGTGGATTAGTAAGTAAGTAAGTAAGTAAGTGAACTTTATTGTCATTCACGCCATACAATAGTACAACAACGGATGCACAAGTGAACGAAAATGCGTATCTCCAGGCTCAATGTGCAGACGTAGAAAGACAAGTGCACTTAGACAACATACGGAGATTACAACAAAATTTCACTTTGTAAGACAGCATAAGGCAGCACAAGACAGACACTAAATATACAAAACAATATACAAAATTATGCAGAAATGTAAAACCAATCAGTGGTGAATTTGATGAAAAGACTGTTGAGACAGGCAACACTAACATGGGTAATTTATCATGTTGATGCTATGTGATGGAACGATCCATAAAAACAATACTGTACCTTGACAGCACGGGTATTATTCATCAGCAAAAATAAACATTTCGTTTTACAGCAAACCAAAAATAATGATAAAAAATATTACATATTAGGTTCTATAATCCTGTTCTTTAAATTCTTCTTGAATTTCACATTATTGAATGACATGGAAATATTATTTTCTGTTAAAAAGAAATAAGTCACAATAATTAAAATATGCTAAAATAAAAATTATAAAGTTTTAAAAAAACGAATTAATTTGTGTTAAAATCAATATTTGATGTACGAAGGCATTCGCATTTTTAAAGCTAATTTGTAAATGTTACGTCAAATTTAGAAAAAGCAAACATGAGATCTGTCGCTGGTGGATAGTTGACCGCTGATTGGTCAGACCCTGCTGGGGGGATGGGAGTTTGGTGAGCTAGCAAATCAGGTGCTGGACGAGCTAAACCTACTGTTCATGCCATGTCCAAATTTCCCACTAGAGGTCTTTCATGCACTGAAGTTGGTGAAACAACATTAATTATGTAACACACAGCAAAATCATGTACTAGATACAGGCAATATTAGATTAAAGATATAATTTCAGATTTAAAAAAATACATTTTAGAAAAATTATATGGTATATTTATTGATTACTGCAGTCATGAGGATCACAGAAAATTCCTGCTTCATATGTAAAATTACATTTAATGTTAACACAGGTTTTATCTTTTAACTTGTCAAGAAAGTAGTGGACCCCAAAGACATTACAAACTTTTGGGCTTTCTTCTAAATTAAATCTTGGTCTTGGGGTAATTGCAATATATTTTCTCTTTTTATTAAGTCTGACTGAAACCCAGTCAAGTCAGACCAAACCAAATCAAATGAAATCTGATGTGCTCACCGACATTTGCAGACATAAACGTTATCATCTTACAGAGCGAACTAAGCCGCTTTGAAAGAAACGACACACCCCGACACTTTGAGATCGAAATCAAAGATCTTTGCAGATGGAGCACCGGAAGATTCAGTCAAGACAAAAACTGAGATCTCCACCCAGACCAGGAAGCACAGCCTGAAGGAAGGAAGAAGGTTTTTGGGGGGCATGCAGGCTTCCGTCAGGGATTTCAAGAGCTTGTAACTTGCATTACTGTACTGCAGAAGTGAATTAAAGAATAAGGGAGGGTTGGGAGAAAGAAAAGAAAGCTTTGTCCTCACTGTGAAATATGGAGAGGTAAGGAAATCATCTGTCTTGGCAATAAGCGGCACATATAGGGGCCCTATCCTGGACTGCAAACACAGCAGTGCCGTTTGTGAAACAATACCTGCAACTCTTGGAAAAAATAATAAAACGTGCCAGGAAAAGATATTAAAACAGCAGAGTCGCAATTACTTTGGGCTTTTATTTGCCTATTTATATTGGTATTGTAATAATCTGTAAGAACATTTGTTTGTATTATGACGACACAATTAAAATATAATGTTAACTTTATTCGAGTACCATTGTTTTCCCAAAATCTCACACACACAGGCTCACACACCCATGTTCACTGCTTATGTTATTGATGCTGTTGGAGGAACAACCCCAAGTAAACGGTCCTAATGAATAAAACAATCCTATTTGCCCAGCCAAGCCTGGTTGGAGCGATCAGCGAGAGGAAACTGGGTCAAACGGCAATCCCATATGGAAAGTCTTCACCCCATTCTGGCCATTTCTGTACTCCTACCAGCAAGAACAGAGCACCTACCTTATGGCACTGTTTAAAATGCGGGTGGCAGGAGGCAGGTTTACAGAGATGCCGGCCGACAGCTTGTGATAATCATCAAGAGGAGGAGGTTGCTGATGGCGGAGATTAATCCCATAGGAGTAATATCCCTCTCTTATGATCGACTGCACCAGCTGATAAAAATTGTCAGAGAAGCTGCATTAAGTTTCTTTGTTCATACAAGCATAATGATGCAGCTCTTCTGCTTTGGGGACAGGACATTCTCATCATCAAAGCTTAAAATCAGAAGTACAGTCAATATATAGAGAGTATGAAAGATAGGATATGAGACGCAAGAAGCATACATTTCCCCTAGACCATATTATTACTCCATATTATTACAAATTGGATTGTCACCCCCCCCCCCCCCCCCCTTAAATCTGAGGAAACCAGGCTTAAGCACACGGATCCTTTGGTACTCAGCATTAATCCTTAAATCAAGCTTACTCTGTTGATTCTTGCCTTGACAGACAACATTTTCCCCTTTCTTTGTTAATAGTGTTGCTGTGAGATTTACCACCGTAAAAGTTATAGAAAATAAAAAGCATTCAGAAGTCTGAAAGGGATGCCTCTTTTTACTGCAGAGGTGAGGTAAAATTAATTACTATCAGCAGGGGCACGGATAGCCTGACAGATGTGGGGGGGGGCACTTTATAATGAGTAACATTATACATAAAATTTTGCGGGGGGGATTTGTACCCATTTCTAGGGTTTTCAGGTTTCAATGGAGAGACAGTCCTCAGAGTTTTAACAATTGCTTAACTTGGAACGGCTGGAAAGACAGTAAGGACAGGAGAATGTGCCCAGGAGTGACGTGAGGAGAGATGCCGATGGGAATGACAGAGAGGTAAGGAGCATCCCTCAGGATCTGCAGATCCGCACAGCGTGGCAGCTCCAGACCATCTGTGCACCTTCTCCCTTACGAGTGCCTCTGCCATGTGTGTTTAAAGCCACAGTCCCACCACACGTAGTCATAGCATGCAAACTCACGTGTGCACGTCGCCCTCAGAATTTCAAAGGAAGTGTTATTAGAGTCTATTTGAATGCCGAAATGTTTGTTTAAATATGGCCGACAGTGAGAATAACATAGTCTGATCTTGCCAAAATAAATTAGCAGGAGTCTGTGAAACAAATGTCACGCGGCAGAAAGAGGCTCCAGCACCTCCATGAAAAATGCTTAATACCTTTACAGGTTCAGCTATTGTGTTTCTTGGCTTGAAACCAAGCAATTACAACTGAAACACAATTCAGGATGGCATGACACCAGGTAACTTTTACTCTCTAATAATATCCCCAAGATCTTTTAAGTACAACTTTTTACAAGAAGTACTGCTAAATGTCCTGTCAAAACTGCAAAGGGAAGTGAAGGACAGCTCAGATGAATGACTCGTCTTGGCCAGCTTCCAAACCACATTCCCCTAGAAGTGAAGATTAAAAGTAGAGCACAAACAGCCTGGATCTCTGGGAGGTGCTGCAGAAAGACTGGGACAGGGTGGGAATTTTTTTTTTCTGAATCTTGAATCTTCGAATGAAGGTGCTATCAAGACAAACGCTTGTCTTGAGGAAAAATTTTTCAATATTTCTAGATGTGTTGCCGATTTAGTTGTCTGACTCTCCACTGAAGGAAGGCCTGGAAATAAGAAGGCTTTATTTTAACAATATGCTGGTTATTGTAGCTGGGGTAGGCAACATTCAGGGTATGTTTAATTCTAGAATATATCTGTAAGTGAGAAAATAAATCCTTTGGTTTGTCCAATGACTTATTATAGGTAATTACTGAAGCAATCAGGTACAGTCCCTTGTGGTGAATCACCCTGAAGACTGGGGAAAGGGATTATTTGCTAGTCTTGGACTCTGGGGCAGAAAATGTAAGTATACACTCACCCCTGGTAATGTTATATTGACATTACTTGACAGCTGGTGATAAACTTCCTGTATTGGTTTATTGATTTAGCTACTGTACTTGGGGGAAAAATATGTATAATACTCAGGGTTAAGAAATTAATCTTAGCCAACTCAAGATGAAAATAAGAATTGTAAAATGCGAATGCCAGAGAGACCAATGGCATGTCATTAATAAGTAAATTAATAAATCAGGTTTTAAAATGTGGCGGGGAGTATGTTAAATTCCAAAGGAGACCTGAAAACAATGTGTGCGACAATTCTAAAATATACCGTGCCTGTATTAAGACTACTGATATTTTGTGTAAAAGGATTCATTCCCTCTGAGTGCAGACAAGATCATCTCTGAAATACTCCAGCTCTTTAAGGAAACTGTATATTCATGCATCTTCAAGTGCGAGAGAAAAGAGACTCAAATACTGATAGGATGAAATTAAAAAATCATCTGTTCTGCTGACTTGTTTTCCTGTAATTACTTCATTTTTCAGAGCAATAAGGGAACCCCCCCCCCACCGGCCTCCTGACCTATTTCAATATGAAATCCATAAGGTCCCGGCAGCGTGACTCTGGAGGAAGAACACAGTCAAAGGGTGCATTTGCATTTCCATTCATGAGTAAAAGCACGAGTCGAGGCACAAAGAAACACTTTGCAGCACTTAACGTCAGGCTGCCATTAATAGGTCACTATCTGGAGAAAGGTTAAAGAACATCTTTGTTAATTACTTTTCTACTTGTATTGCCAAGAAAGTTATTCACTATCAAAGAGCTTGGATTTGTCATCGGGTAGAGCTAAATGCTGATTGGACAAGGGAATCGCCCATGTTTTGACAAATCACTAAAGAACTTTTAAGAAGGAGGTACCCTAATGGATACTAGCCTCTCCCAAGCATAGGGTAATTAAGAGTGCTCCTATTAGACTCCCGGATGTCATACTATGATCATCGCGACACAGGGTACCCTGCTGTTAAGAAGAGCCACTCTTCTGTCTTTGTAACCTTTGAGGATCAACTTTATCCTTAAAGTTACGCTTTGGAAGATCAGTAGTAAATAAATTAAATGGAACCAGAGCTGACTTTGGAAAATCAATCAATACCTCATTAATTATTAATTATCTGAAGCAGACAGGAGGTCCTCCAATCATTTAAAAGAAAGTGCCTTCTGTTTTTAGGAAATGCGTGTAGGAAAATCTGGGATTTTTTGAGATGTTTGGTGGTTTGCTTTTATGTGAAACTGTTCAGATCAGCTGAGCTGGAAAAGAAGATTAGCATACAATATCTCCTGTTCACCATACTCTATCAAAAAGATGACACCACATTCATTAAAATTTACTGTAACAGCTTACTCTTGTAAAGAAAACAACATATTGAACTAATTAAAAACGTCTGGTTGTGATGGGGGGCTTTTATCAGTGGCCCATTCAAGTTCATTCTGCAAAATGAAATAAAACAATGCAGTTTGTTTGTCTTGCACATGAATGAGAGCTGATTTTCAGTGGTTCCATTCAATGTTAACAAACAATGACATCAATGTCACAACACCATGGAACCCCATCAAATTTTCCCGCACATTGTCATTTTCTGTTTGCATGCTTTTCAGTAACCAAATGATATTTGTTTTGACCTTAGGGGGAATAATTACACCATGGGTACAGTTAATTGTTCGGAGTGCCTGCAGAACACTAGCATTTACTCTTTGGTTGTGCGCATGAAGATTTATTTAAGGAAGCATTTGCTTAAAAATTATTTGCAATCTTTGGGATGGCACAGTGGTTAGTACTGTTGCCTCACACCTCGAGGGTTTGTGTTCGAGTCTCTGACATGGCTCTGTGTGTGTGAAGTTTGCATATTATCCCAGTCCCATCGTGGGGTTTCCCCCCACAGACTAAAAACATGCTGACGTTAGCTGGAGTTGCCAAATTGTGCATAGGTGCACATGTGTAAGTAAATAGTGTGTGAGTGTGCACTGTGATGGGTTGGTGCCCCATCGTGGGTTGTTCCCTGCCTTGTACCTGTAGCCTCTGGGATAGGCTCCAGATCCACTGTGACCCTGAATAGGATAAGTGGTTACGAAAAGGGATGGGTGGTGCAGTTCTCTCTCAAGCCCCCATAAAGTCACAGGAACTCACAGAATACCTGAAGTCACCTTGTCCTTAACTGTCATACATAAATTGGAGTACTTTGATGCATGGAACGAAACAAAATGTTATTTTCCTGCAGCAGACTGTCCTATTCTGAAACAATACTTTCAATAAAAATGTTTGCTGCTATCAGAATAAGAGACAAACTGATAGGGAAATTCCTGACCACCATGTGATCCTCGTTACAGTGCTTAGCCTTTGCCTGCTGACAGGGCTTCCACAAAAAATCCCTCCAAAACTTTCTAATAAACTTCAAAAAAGAAGCACAGCGACAAGCTATTGCCATCCACACTTAAGTCCTAATTATTGAAATTTGCCTCTGAGCCGCAGAGCTTGGAGAAGGTGGTATTTTTAACTGCTGAATAGCATTTATGATATGTAGATAAAACAGGATCCATAAAAGTTGTTTACACACTACTAGCTCACATTAAGAGATTATAAAACAGCCTAGGAGGCCGATTTCACCGTCATCTGCTCAGAAAACTTTTATGATGTATTATTGTTGTCTCACACCTCTTGGGTTGAAGGTCTGATCCCTGCCTCAGCTCTCTGTGTGTTAAGTTTAGTTAATTGGCATCTCTAAATTGCCAATTGTGCATATTGGTGCCCAGTGATACTTTGGCATCCCATCCAAGATGTACCCCAGCCTCAGATAGGCTTCAGGTTCCCCATGAACTATACCACAATAAGTGGATAGAAGATGGATGGATGTACTTTGAACACATCAGGGGTCCTTGAAGCATCATTACAGAAGAAGAGGCAAAATAAAGTGACTTAGAAAGAAGTTTTCTCGTTGTAATTGCAGTGTGATGGTTCTTATTACAAACTTATGCAGACATAAATATATCTGTAATATGCTGTGTAACAGAATAGCCAGAAGAGAATAATGTTCACGCCATCAGAGGACTATATTTGCACCAATAAAGCCTGTGAGCGTGGCTCAGACTGTCAGTGGCACGTCTGCACACGCTCCCACACTCTGACGCACGTTGAACGGGCGCGTATCCCCGCGCCGTGCACGATCACCCCCCCTGGGAGGAAGCGGCCTGCCAGCCCGCCAGAACTGGCAAGGGGAGCCAAGCTGTTGCTCCCTGCCACAGAGGCAGACTCACCGGAGGGCCGTGGGCAACGAGCCGCAGACGTGGGGGTTGTGCGATGGCGGAGACCATGTTCACTGGCCCAAAGGATCCCAATTGCTGCCCCGTGGAAGGTGGACATCGGTGAAAGCGTGTCAGTTACGATGCCTCCTTCTGGCCCTTCTGCTCCACACCGGCTCGTGGGAATTTTGCTTAAACAAAAATATTCTGAGGGAAGAATGAAAAACGATTGGTTCAGAGAGATAGCCCATCAGATTGTTGAGGAGGTAGGTTTAAGCAACCAGAGGATGTGCAACCAAGACATACGATTGGCTGAACCCACCTCCTTTACAATCTGATTGGTTGTCTCTCTAAACCAATAATTTTTCATACTGCCCTCAGAACATTTCTGTGTAAGTAAACCTCCAATGAGCTCCACACCCTCTACTCTGCAGAGGGCCAACTTCCCCCATCTCTTGCTAAACATCCCATTTGGGATCTCTCAGCAATTGAGCCATATTTCATACATACACAAAGATCAGTCTAGAACTCATCAGACATACTGATAGTTCTTGCTTGCAATAGTTAATTGTTCTGCATACAGATCATTTTCGACTCTACAGTAACATTCAGGTTCATTATTTGTCTGCATTAACTAGCACTGTTCAGGAAAAGTACAAGTTGGATATTAAAATTGAGTAGCAGCACTGTGTCTGTGTCCTTTCACAATCACCTGATATCAGCCATCATTCTACACGAGGGAAAGTAATAGGGACATCACGATGCCTGCATCTCACTTTCTGAGCTTATATTTTTCCAGGCTTTGTGTACCCTTATTAAAAATTGTTATAAGTACTACTGGTTACTTCTGATTAAAGTTTAACCATACGCATTTAACAAAGAAATGAGTGTCAATGCCATTTATCAAGCAACTTCACCATGATTTTTTTTAATGGAAATAACTGTCACTGCATAAACTAGACAGGATGCTGTCAGAACAACAACAATGTACACTCCTGTGCAAAAGAACTGGGCCAACCCAACAGAACAGTCCCAGTACCACTCCCAGTGCCCTCATTCGCCACCTCATCCCTGCTCCTCCCACACCCCCAACCTCTACATATTGTAGAATTACTGGATGAATCAACTGGAAATGTATTTTACCCGAATGATCAGATCCCAATCATGACATATAACTCTGAAACTGCACCTAGCCACATATTGCACATTAATCCTGCATGATTATACATACAGAGGTATGGGGGTGCACAAAATGAATCAGTACAATCCAAAACAAAAAGTTGTAATATTAGCATTTTTACTTTGGAAATAAACATTAAA
>JABFEA020000098.1:29591303-29603316 GCA_019775915.2 Cyphomyrus plagiostoma | reverse complement strand
CCGTTGCTTCCGGGATAGGCTCCGGACCCCCGCGACCCAGTAGGATAAGCGGTTTGGAAAATGGATGGATGGATGGAAGAAAAAGAAAAAAATAAGCTAATAACTCACTTCAAAAGTACTAAAATTGCTTCCTGATGTCAAAAGGAATCAATTTACCCAAACTATGCATTTATGAATCTACTAGCAGTGTTACTTTGAAATGAAGAAACAGGTAAAAACGAGAAGTGAATGTGTTTTTATTTAGTTTACTTTTGTGTACAGTCAGGAATGTCCTGCCAAAATGTCCCATGCAGTCCTTTAAAGTGACTGGAATTTCCTGCTTCCACCGAGCACCTGTAATTATCAGCAATCATGCCTGCCGAGAGCTTGGTGCATAACCTGCACACACAAGGAAGCTGTTTTCCTAATTAATGTGTGAACCACATTTGTGTCCAATGAACACCAATTTGCCAAAACATTTAAATAATGTGACCATAATCTAAGTCATTACAATATTATCATTGTTGTATTCCTCTATTGAATTTGTTGTCATACAGGGAATTATGTTTTTATTATTGTTCATCCACATATGATTTTGCTACAAGTGATTTACACAAATAAATCCATTTGAACAAAGTGTTTGTCTTGTTACATGGCCGGTAAGGCACATCCTTAATTTAAATGGAGGACAATCTGACTCTATAAATTTGCCCAGCCAGCTAACCAGCTCTTAAATGAGTTAAATATTCCTGATATTACTTACTGCTAATGCAGTATTAATATCGCAGAAAAGAGAAAGACTTACAGTACAGAACTTGATGGGTGACGGCGGCTGTTTCAAAAGGAAATTCAGAGCCCTCAGCAGTTGACCTTGTACTCTGGGAAATACAAATGGTGCATTCGGATCCCACGTCATTCAAATAAATGAGATTTTAAATTCCAATCATTACCATTTTTGGCACAGGAATACTCTAAACTGACAGTTTACGTTGGCATCTAATACAGCGGGGTTTCAAAACTGCAATCAAGGAGCCGTACGCCTAGAGATTACACTTCAGATGTCATCTTTTTGTTCAATCATGCTGCTTGCCCATTAACTTAGAAAATTATAAAGTTCTCTTTCTGGGAAAAGATATTTTGGTACCAGAAGAAGAGCTCCTGTACCATTTCTTCCTGGGGTCTGGTGCCATCTGTCCTTTTTCTATTGTGTATTTGTGATTTAAAAGAATGTGTTTACACGTAAACTGTAATATCTGAAGCAGAAATGCATATTTAAACATTTTGCTACTTTTGACAGTGTGCAGGCCTACAGAAGATATTTTATACATGATAATAAGAAACAGATGAGACCTCTTCCCAGGATTGGCTAGAAATTGGTTTTGTTTCTTACTCGAAAATATCTTATGCAGTTTTATTTCAAACCCATAGCACAAACCCATAGTTTTAAATAATGCTAAAATAATCACAGGTTCAATAACAAATTCTTAATCATTTACAAAGACAAAAGACAAGGACATGAAGAATTTCTAGAGAAGAGAAATGGGTTACCACTGTAGACAGGACTGTAGTACACAGTCTTTATTGCCTGACAGTGTGATTTAGACAAATGGGTTTATGAGCAGGCTGACAATTTCAGAGAAAACTGTACAACGGAGGAAGAAGCCATGAACACTAAACATATTATACATTTGCTGCTTCCGGAAGAGATTTCAGTGCCCAGGCCATACATGGGTGTTTAATAGCTGCTCTTTATGAAATTCTAATCCACTGACTTTAATATACATATATAGTATTTTTCTACTTAGCAAAACATTATTTTCATATAGCCTGTGCTTCATCTTATGGACTGGAAGACAAGAACCATCCCATTCACTAGTGAAATACGCTGATGCTGGTGTAGGCACACAAAAGGACACGTTACGACGGTGTTTAGGTTTTGTGTAAGAGCTTGATGCATTACAGCAGACTCGCAATAACACACAGGCTAAACTGCATAGTGTCGAGAAACATGGCCTAAATTATCTAATTGCAGTTGGCAGGGTGATGATATGCTTTAATTCACCCAATTAATATACATTTCTTAACCAATTATATGGTGTTCGCCACAATGCTTCTATCTTTATTAATATTTATCATGGATACCCATGTCTGTTAACATTGCACCCAGTATATCTGCGAGGACATCCATCCAGCTATCCATCCATCTGTCTGTCCATCCATCCTTCTATCTATCTTCTCCTGAACAGAGGCATGGGTAGTACAATAAATATTTAAATGTATATTGCAATTATCAGCTCCAGCATCCCAGAATCCTTGCGGTTTCTTTAGGACATTAGTCAAAATTATTGCAAAATAAAGTTCAGCCAATTGCTCCCAGCACATCGATTACTGCCATTGTGGCTCCACTGTTATTATTACTGCAATAGACTGCATAAACTGGGATGGAAAGAAAATGAACAGCCTCCAGGCCCTTGTGCCAGTTTACGGTAATCTATAGGACAGAGCCATTGAGATCCTACCTCACACTAATAAGCACATAATCCAAGGGAAGCTACTGAACGTCCAAACATGGATTCTTGTAAGTGACACACAAGTGGTTCATCATATATATGCATTTATAGGCATGTCCATGGAATTTAAAGCTAGTTATGTTGAAGTTGCAGCACAACGTGAGGCGGTATCTCTGATACAGAAGCTTGGGTCGTGTTCCCGACGCCGTACACGCGGGCTGTTGACACCACAGTCGTAGCCTTGCCAACGCGCTCCGCATTTAGCGTCCCTAAAAGCGGAGCGCCGTGGAGGATGGGACACTAGTGAGGGTGTCGCAGACAGCGCCTCTCCACAGACATATGCCTCATGGCAGGCCTGTGGAAATTCACACTAGAGGCACCTCGCTGCTGCCACCAAGGGCTGCCACCCCTGCAGTCAAAGGCCGACGTGAACATCAGCTGATCATTCTCCACGCCCTTCATGACTTTAGATAGCAGAGAAGGCATTAATACACACAAACCTCTTTTAACAGAGCCATTGGGGTGTCAGTAAGACCTTCTGTACTTCATATCTAGTTTGAGTGACTTTTCTGCAAATTTTCTGGATTGAAACAGCATAAGGATTAACCTTGATTGATCATTAGTGCCATTACTCAATGTAAGAATGCAAGACATGTATGTGAAATCCAGTGGTGGTGAAGGATTTGGAGTCCTTTGATGATGCCAGAATGACATCAGTCTACTATGTTAGAGAAGCACGATGGCCTATTGGCATTGGACTGACAGAATTCAGCTGTATGGCTTTTGGGGAGTAGAGATCAGTATTTCCCTCTCATTTCGGTTACGAATGGTTCCTGAGCTTCCAGTGAAGGTCTAAACTCAGATCAAAGGACATATCCGAATGAAGGTTCTCGCTACGCTGACTGTGCTGAACATGCTGTGCAGTCACTCACATCCTTCCATGTGTCAAAGTGCCGTGAGCTGGTGTAAAGGAATCCAGGCAGAGCCCGCAGGTCCTCCACTGCTGTACAATAAAGTGATGCCTTCTGCATTGGCCAGATGGACCTTGCAGGGCTGTGAAGGAGAAGCCATCGCATGCTGACCTAATGCTCGGTATCATTTTGCATGTGGTGTTTTCCTCTGGTCTCCTGCTGCTGCTATACTTTTATGGTATTACTCCAAAGAAATGGAAAAACCATGCTGTTGGTGCTAATGACAATAACTATGACCAGTTGATTCCTTCCCTCCAACTTCCAGGCACTTATTCCATTGAGGGTTATGAGGGGAGGGGGTGGGGGCTCGAGGGCACATGGCTGGCACATTGTCACACACACAGTAGGCGTTCAGAACCCCGTCTAGAACGCTCTGGGTTTCAGATGAGGGATTCTCAGCTCTCTCTGAATTAAGAAGGTGCTCAGCTTGTATGATATGAAAGGCGGCATCCGATCATTGGCTCTGTCTGCATTGCGTAGATTTGGGAGCACAAAGCAGAGGAGAAATTGGGGCTATTCTAATGTACAGTGTAGTGAGGGTCCTTTGGCTTAGAGGGGCCTTCAAAAGTGCACTGATCTGAACCACAGTCCACCACCAGAGCAAAAGCTTCAGAACTTTCAAAATAGCTGGTCTTGATATGACTTCCATCTGTGTGGGTTCCTATCCAGGGAATCCCATACCTAGGGCTCTGTGGTGCCCAGGATAAGCTCCAGTCCCCTCCACTTACCCCACCCAGGAAAGATGGATGGATGCTATACTTCATGTGATTTCAACCTTTCTCAAAATGTCCTTGAAAGCACTTTCAAGATATTATCAAAGGATGAAAAGGTTCAGCACAAGTTATCCACATACATAAATTCAGTATACATATATATTTTTTAAAAATTGCAAACCTAAATGAAATAAACTCTTACATGGTATTTTCTGAAGCTAAATGGATGATTTGCAAAGAAACCTGGAGAGAACACTGTCCATTTAAATTGAGATGAATGCTGAGTGACAATGACGGGCAGATACTGAGGAACACGAAGAGGGAACCATTACTTTATGGGAGTCCATCAAACAAGGAATTAAAAGATCTGAAAAATGCTGATTAACACACTAGAATCCCCCATTCCGCTTTCTTTCCTTTTAAACATCTAAATGCATTCATAAAGACATCATATTAAATGTGTATTATACTGAATATTCAATCTGGATAACCCATTGCAGCAGAATCCATTCATGTACTGAGATTCTTAAGCCATCATTATATACGAAAGTCTTCTTAAAGTGACACATCACTAAAGATATCGCTTTTCAGTTTTTCACACTGCACGAGATCCATTCCATTGTACTTCTGCATGTGAAAAGAGATGTTCCTGATGTTCCAGAGCTGATGTGGCAAAGACACGCCACTGCATGTAGACCCGCCTTACCCTACCGAGATCGACCTTACGGCCGTTTCCGTGCAACTCGCCGTCACATTACAAAAGGTTCAGCTTTTTTTGCCCAGTTGTTCCGAAATAGAATTTGCCTGTTGTAATTAAGGAGATTACACAGTTTATGGTTGTAATGAATTGTACTCCAGGATAACAGGTACAAATCATAACCGAAAAAGGCAGATACAATCGAGCGCAGCAAGAAGCAAGTTAAATACCTTGCAAAGGGGTAAAATTTAGAGGTTTTTATATCAATCTTAGGATATACTATGTCTGCAGGTCCAACAGCATCCCTATCCGCACTCACTCCCCGCTGTAGCTGGCTGGTGTTTCATCAATGCGCCCCTGCTCATCTCATGGGGACACAATCATTTAATACGGTTTAAATGATCATAAGTTTGACTTCTGCTTCTCTGCCATTTATTCTAGACTCAAGGCCTTGTTATCACTCTTTCCACAGCCTACCTGCTCAGTTTGGTACTCCATTTCCCTTGTCCTGAAGACAAAATGGCTGCCATTCTCCTGTTTCTTCCCACTGTTCTGTTGAAGCCCATCTCTATCCCCACCCCCATAACTTTTGCTCATTCTCGTTTCACGTGGCTGTTTCTTGTTCCCATCCCAAACAAGTCTCACAGTTGTGTCAGAACTTTTTGAGCCTTCTTGCCATGAAAGCAATTCAAATGACTGTTCAGCAGCTCAGTGGATCATCTCAGTGCCTGGATGGAGTCTGCAGACAGACACTCATGCACATTTAAATACAGAGCGTGCTTATAAGTAATTCCTGTTTCCTCATATATATTTGATTTGCATAGCTTGAATATTTCTCCTGCCAGTGTAATTGCAATGCTTTGGGGTGCTTCAGCACCATCCTCATTCAAGCATGTAAATAACATTGTGAAATAAGTGTTACTGATGCATCATGTGCACCAATATTCTGCGCTAATTGCATTGGAATGCAGGCCTCTCATCATAACCCACATGAGTTTCCAGTGTGCCGGATAATTACTGCACAAAGTGCGTCTGATCCTTATCTGGAGCGTCTCTTATGAACATTGCCAAGTGAGTTTTGGGCTGTTTTCACACTCCTGATATTTCGTTGAATTATACACAAAGTAACCTAGACTCTAATCATGTCCTAAAATTAGATATGACAAAGAACAGGAGATTGACTGGATTTCTCTCTCTAATTTGCACAGAATTCAATTAAGTGAACCATGCAAAATAAATAAGGACACCCATAAACAGCTGTTTGCAGATGGTTTTGGGATATATCATGTGATAGGTGGTTTATTTCATTTAGGTTTCCAGACAATGTTAAAGGGAGGCTAAAGATGTATTACAGCCAAGGATCAGGAGCATGAATGTCAAATTCATCAAAGATCCTGGAGGAACAAAAGTAGCCTGCAGGTTAGAAGAGACAGGAGCAAAATAATCAACAATAAAAGTTGATTAAACAAGACAAAACCAATCTGGCTATTTTCTGTACCTCTTGGTCCTATTCAGGGTCACAGGGGACTAAGCCTAGCAGGAAATAACACAGGACAGGGTACCAACCCATCACTGGGCGCGCACACACACACACACACACACACACACACACACACACACACACACACCCCCCATGTGGGAATAACCCAGGGCAGGGTACCAATTCATCACACAGCGCGTGCACACACATACACAATGTGGGAATAACCCAGGACAGGGTACCAACCAATCATAGGGCACACACACACACAGCCCATGTGGGAATAACCCAGGGCAGGGTACCAACCCATCACAGGGCGCACGCGCGCACATACACACACACCCACACCATGTGGGAATAACCCAGGACAGGGTACCAACCCATGACTGGGCGCGCACACACACACACACACACACACACACACACCCCATGCGGGAATAACCCAAAACAGGGTACCAACCCATCACAGGGCACACACACACACCCCATATAGTTTTGCCATCTCATCTTTGCATGTTTTTGGACTGTGGGTATTAACCCTACAAAAACACACAGAGAACAAGCAAACTCCACATACGTGGAGCCACGACAGATTCAAACCCTGGTGCCAGAGGTGTGAGGTAACAGCACTAAGCACTGCACCACCACGCCACCTCAAGACAAAACCTTCCTTATGAACATCCCATAGAGCACATGCACCACAGGAATCCACCTTGGACCACCAGAGCTGACTTCAAGTACCGCTAAATGAAATGAACATTTATTTTCAGCAGAAACAATGGATTCGTATACTCGTTTCAGTCATTTTCCCTAAGGAGCACCATAGTGGCCTTACCCTTTCTTCTTTTATATATATATTTACGAAAAACAAAAGTCTGTGCAGTAGCCAGTTAGCAGACATTCTCGAAGCACCACTGGCATGAGAAGAGAAATGTCTGCCCCATTTATCTTAAGCATGGCCTGAATTTCCTTTCCAAGAAGGAAATACATTCGAATGTAGCCCCAAACCGCTCTGGTACCAGTGGCAAATTACAAACGGCTGTACCTGTCTGATAAGCAAATCAATGCTGCGAGAACGACACGCACATGAAGCCTTAAGCCTTAACTCCGATTTTACAGTACAGACGCGCTTGACAGGGAAACAGAGGCTGATCTATGGGGATCTAGCATGACTGGCGGTGATTTTCAGCATGCAGTCGTCCCTGGAGTCCCTTGCATGAAAGGCATGATAGTAATTTCTCGACTAACAATGGCACAGTCAACTAGTAAATAGCAGAATTGTAGGAGAGCATGTTAATCAGAGAATAATGGAAAGAGATCATTCTTATACACAAATCACAGACCTTCAAATTGCCCATCTTTCATCAAAAGAGCAAGAAATACAGATGATAATATTGTGTCAATGCATATTTAGGAAAAACCTATTAAATGTACAATTTCTTCTTATGATAAAAAACACCTTGTTTTCCACAATAACCACTGCTAGAGCTAAAAATTCATTATTGAATATGATGAGGCAAGACAGTGATGTGGAGACCATTTTCTCCTCAGAGATGATTTCAGTTGGACTCGGTTACAGAAATTAAATTTTCAAAGATTTATTACAACCGAGAGAAACCTTTGTATTTCAGCAATGGGGCTAGAGTACAAAGTGCAGACACTTCAGAAAAAGCTGTAGATCAAGCAGCCGCACAAAGCGTGACATTCATGGAGACAGACAGTGCGACTGGGCTGTCGCCCGAATTACCTAATTCTGGCCTGACGGACACACGTGCTGCCATGCCACGGACAGGACATCCTCACCATCACTTTCTCGCAACAGCTGAGATAATCCAAAGCTGGTGGCTTGATAGGGCAGACTGGGTTCAGGTCCTTCGCAGACTCCCCCTGCCCTGCCTGTGTGGAGTTTGTTTTTGTTCATCCTCCCTGTGTCTATACAGGTTTCCAGTGCAAAGATCTGCAAGGAGTGGTGCAGCAATGTGGAAATTTTGGCATCCCTAATTTCTTCATATTGAAGGGGAATACCCTACACCTAAGTAATTTATGAGCTGATGAAATCCCTCATCGACAACTACGGAAAGCGGCTGATTGCCCAATACGATCTTCTCCATTATTTTAATGGTCATGTCTTTAGCTCTGGTGCTGTTAACTTTTAATATCGATATAGTTTAAATATCGACCAGAAGCTTCGCCCAAGACTCACACATTGGACCAATATGAATATCTTGTTTTTTGACGACTATCGTTTGATACCATTAGGTGAATCGGTGCCTCTTTTACCCCTATTGTGTGAATTTGTGTGTGTGTTGGTCATGTATAAGTACATTGTGTGGAACCAAATCTGCCCACAATGTGATGAAAACCTATAATATTTCAGTCCCCACAAGGGGAATCTCAGTTTTATAAAAAAATTTGTGACTGCAATCAAAAAACTAACAATGCCAAAGTCTTGCATTGTGTTCGGATTCATATGGTTAAGGTTAGAGTTGGGTAGGGGTTAAAGGTGTCTTAGTTGGGATTAGGGTTATGCCCAAAGAAATGAATGAACAGTCCCTACAAAGATGTGAATACAAATGTGTGTGTGTGTTCACATGCGTGTGTAGGTGTGTGTGCGTGCATCCTGAGATAGACTGACATCCCTCCCAGGATGTTATCCTGTCTGGTGCTCTGTGCTTCCTAGGACCAGCTCTATGGCTTCCAGGACCCCGCACTGGATAAGTTGTTATGAATGATGGAGGGATAGATGGATGGAGAGAAGTAAAATCAGTAGGGGTAAAAATGTCCCCATAAAACCCTGCAGAAACATAGCAGTATGGCAACCTATTTATCTATTAAAGTGAACCTTTTTCGCAACAGGGCTACTCACATTTTATGTTCTCCCATAATCTTTTAGCATGTTTACTCTCTAGACATTTTCATTGTTATTTATTGAGTTATTTGTTTAAAGAAATATATGTTAATGGCATTTTAGGTGGCAGTAAAATTGCTTGCATTATGGCTTACATTCAGACAATTTATGACAAAGGACTTTTCTATAATAATTTCTTTAACCAATAAACAAATTACACGATTAGCTAAATTTGCTCCAAGCCATCTACAGAAAATAGCTACTAAAACATTTTTGAATTGAACTCCTGTGCCCAAAGACCACTCCCAGGTCCCAAACCATCTAAAGAGTGCACCTCCAAGCTGCAAGAAAGAGAGTCTGGAATAATGACATGACAATGAAGAAGGCATGACAGGAATGACCAACAAAGATGACCTTTGGTAACCGATTAGGCTTTTGCTGATATGATTTATTTCAAGCTCAGCACACTAAAACGGAGTAAATTGTCTGCTGAAATTTAATTTTTGGAATTACAATTTCTGCAAACAAAGATACGGACCTTAACACAAATAATTCTCAGACAGGAGAAAATTCATCTTGAAAATGAAATATCACTAGGTGAAATTACATCATTAGTTATTTATGGATAAAATGGATTGAATAATCTTCGCAAAAGCTTATTTGCTTTGCAGGTGGTCATGCATGGAAATGTAATGAGGAAATGTGACTGAACTCAACCACCTGTAAGATATCGACTTGGCAATTTTATTTTATTCTCATAGAAATAATTTGAAAGTTCACGCTTGTGGCTACAGATAAATCTGACCTTAAGACACGTAATAAATCAAAAGCCTGTATTTTGGTTGATGAAAGTCACTGTTGATAAACCTTACAATAATCCTTAATGTACAGTAGTAATTTAAAAAGATTTCTGATTTATTTGTTTACTTCTTCAATTATTTCAACAAACTAATTCATATTTTGAAGGCAGAAAATACTCACCACACAAATAGAACTTGCCCGGTGAAGATTCCAATGTACTGAAAACACAGGTGTACCAAGCCGTAGTCGCAAATCTATAATGAAGTTGATTCTCCCATCTGCCTTCAAGCAGGACTTTTTTTTATTCATTAAAATAATTATTTTTCCCATTCAGTTCACATACCCTCACCCTCAAAGCAGACAAATTCAACATTTACAGATTCTCTGCTTCCTGAGTTCCTGTAGGCTGAGTCAATTTAAACCATAAACAAAATTGGATGGTAATTTATTACCTTTTGTATACCTCTACAACATACTCTACGCTGGGGGTCACCAACATAGTGCCCGCAGGCACCGGGATGCCCCTAAGGATCACAAGTCGCCCGCGGACCTGTTCTAAAAATAGCACAAATCAGTACTGAGCAGCTTCTAAAATTTACATTTATCCTGTTGCTATTCTTCTCTAATCACATTTGCATTTACATAGATTTGAAAATGACAATATATAAAGAAAAGCATTTAAAACATGTTTATTAAACATGATATAAGAAGAGTGTTTCAAGCTGGTAGCCCTTCGTATGGCTCAGTATCCGTAAAGTAGCTCTCAGTTTCATGAAGGGTGGTGACCCCTGGGCTATGCCGTCCTAATTTACATGACAGCTGTGCTTAAAAGAAAAAAAGTCTGGCAGCATATTGGTTATGATACCAAACACTCACACTGTGAGTGTCAACACACACAGTGCGATAAACTGACCAGACATATAAATACATTTTATGTTGCATTAACAGCAGTAAACCAGGGAATAAGAACTGGTACAACAAAAAAGAGACCTGAGTATCGTTCTACGACTGTTTTATTTTTTTATTTCAAAGTAAATAACTCATCTCCAAGACAAGACCCACCAGCTCAACTCAAACCAGAAATCCACAAAATGCAGAGTGGCCCTGGCCTATCAGTGTCTGTTCATATAACCCAAAGCAGAGGCATCACCCCCAAAGACGCTCACCATGATAATCAAAAACAAACATCACAACCTAAAGCAAATTATTAACTTGAAAGCTTAAGTACTGGTGTAGTTCTTGGTCTACAGCAAGTCATCCTTTTCACATTGCTTTTATCCATACAGAATGAAGGAATCATTTTCTCATTAGATCAATCCATCTATTGTAGTGTTTCTCAAACCAGTCCTTGGGGACCCTTGGCCAGTCCAGGCTTTTGCTCTCTCCCAATTCCCTGAGACTTGGGAGAAAGCAAAAACCTGGACCATCTGAGGGTCCTCAAAGACTGATTTGAGAAACACTGATTTTTTGGATAAAACCAATGACAAGTACTGGCACATTCTAACTAAGCCTCTGTAATAATCATTCTTAGAGGTCATTTATTCTAATTGTACCATGTATGCAGTTTCCTGTGTATAACAAACAGTACTGCACAACTCATACTTCACCAAAAACGATGTGAAATGAATGGCAAATGCTTATCTGGATACAACTTCAGTCTTTATGGTTTTGTCTGTTTTTTTTTATTATTATTAAATAAACGAACTTAAAGTGAAAGAATAAACAAGGAAGAAAAATCATTTGTCCTGGGCGATATATCGCCCAGCCCTATAAATAATAGTTGGCAAATTAACGGTAAAATCTGAAGTGACGTGTTCAGAGAAGGATAGTTAGTCACCTGCACACAGTCACCTTACAAACCAGTACTCAGGTAAAGCCCTGCTTATAGAGCCTGTGGCCCTGAGGACACGCGTAAGCTTGATATCGTGCTGTTGCAGATATCTGATAACTGAACCCTCATCGACCAAGACAAAGGCAGCAGAAGAGGTCACGGCCCCCCCCCCCCCGGGGGGGG
>JABFEA020000098.1:29547953-29562353 GCA_019775915.2 Cyphomyrus plagiostoma | reverse complement strand
CCAACTGCTTATCCGGTACAGGCTCCCAGTTCCCCATGGATCATCCATCCATCTTCCAACTGCTTATCCGGTACAGGTTCCCAGTTCCCCATGGATCATCCATCCATCTTCCAACTGCTTATCCGATGCAGGGTCCTAGTTCCCCATGGATCATCCATCCATCTTCCAACTGCTTATCCGATGCAGGTTCTCAGTTCCCCATGGATTACTGCAAATGAAATCGATAGATCTATAATGTGGAGCAGGAATCCGTGCGTGCGTATTTTACATTGGTCCCCACAATGTGGTAAACTTTTTTGGGTCCACACAAGGGGAAACTCAATTCTGTAAACATTTGTGACTGCAATCAAACTAAAAATACCAAAAGTCTCATACTTTATTTGGTTACTTATGGTTAAGGTTAGGGCTGGGTAGGGGTTAAGGTTGTCATTGTCTGTAATCATAATTTTAATGACATTTTTTTGTAATCCACTAATTTAAAAGAGTTAGTATTTGAGATTGCATTTCAAATTTTCAGTCAGTCAACTGATGATGGTCATTTTCATATTTATCTCATTGGTACTGTCGGCTAGTTTATCATGTTGTGTGGAAAGTTGTGAGACTCTGCCTGTGATCAGAAGGTCAACGGTTCAAATCCCGTACTCAGAAGAGTGATGTCACTGTCCCTGAACTCCCAGTTGATCCAGAGACTGGGTGACCCTGCTTTCTCGAAAAACGCAGTGCAACAAGTCAGTCAGGAGGGATCCCCAGAGTAACTGTCAGCTGAGAAGGCTATGTAGGCATGGCTGACTGTGAAAAGTGTTACTGATGTTTACACATTACTTTTTTTGCAATACAGCACAATCTGAACAATGACAACAGTCACGTTCTTGCTTTAGTGAGGTACAGCATGAATTAGTCCAGACTGATAAAATTAAATATTCATCTACATGTTCTGAAAAAAATCCCTAAATATAACTGATACATCAGTGTATTCCACTGCAGTGACAAATGATTCTGATTAAATTAAACGATGCAGAAATGCAATGGTCTGGTAATGATACTGTTGAGCTGTGCCTGCTTGCCTGCGCTGGTAAGGTCTGCATGGTCCAGCAGACCTGGTGTTGAATGCACATGCTCTACAGAAAGACCAGTGTGGGTCTCCAGCCTCTGCTGCATTGAGAAGTCAGAGGCACATCACGATAAAAGCTACAGCGACATTACATGCTGGTCTTTCTACCTCAGGCCCTGTGACTTTGCTAGCGAAAACAGACTGGGAAATGAACGTAAAACTTCCTGTCTTTTTGGGGTAAATGTAGTGGGTTTTTTTTAACCAGTTTGCACCAAAATTCTTCAAGTCACTTGTCTGCATTTTGTTTTTGTATACAAGACTGGTAGCTCGCAGTGGTCAGTGACACATGATATATTCTGAGAGCTTTTTGCTGTTTTCTATGTGGTTTTGTTCAGTCCAGTCTTTAGGAAGATTCTGAAGCTGAGCTTCAGGATCTGCAGGCAGTGAAGCGCCTCGCCCGTTCACTAGCCGTGCAAGCGTTCACATCAGAGCATCATGGGCTCCATGGTTTTCACCCAGGCTCTGTACTTAGTCGTTGAGTTACTGCTCCAGTCTGCAGTCAAAACTCCTACAGGCAACAGAGAGAAATGCTCCCTAAATACTTATTTGATCAGCACTTGTTCAGTTTGTCATGCCTGATTTCCCAGGCTGAGTGCAAGCTGCCCGTTGGGTCAGATTCAATTATTTAGAGATTTTTGCAATGACACTTTGAGTCTCCCTTAACATACAGTACTGGTGGGATGATTTTTATATAAGCCTGTCATACACTCATATAAGCCTGAGCCCTATAATAAGCCCTATAAAATTGCATCACTCAACATACATCTTCTAGTGTATGTATAACTGTTTCTCTGTCTTGTCAAAGGGAAATTTATGCAGGAATATCATTAATGCAGCTGGATATCTGTGCTCCTGTGACATGAGGTGGTGAAATACTGCTCATTAGATTGGTGAGGTTTAGCATTAAGGCCTGGGTTAGATTTAGGATTAGCATTAGGCTCTAGTTCTGAATACAGTTAATCTGAGGATTAGTATTAGAGTGAGGGTTAGGCTCATGGTTAATGTTAGGCTCACCATTAGGGTTAGGTTTAGGATTTATGTGGGACCTGGCTTCTGTGCAGGGTACTCTGATTTTATACTGATGACTTACGGAACCATGCATGTAAAATCAGACGTATAACTCTTATGTTTGAGGTTAGGAGCATGCACTGATTATAGCACCCACCACACGACAAACTACTTCAGTGATGAGAACCTGAGTGTAGCTATGTGGTAGGTGATCCCTCAGCACTACACTAGTCCAAATAGGCCATCCATTTTCCAACCTGCTTATGCTACTGGGTCGCGGGGGGTCCGGAGCCTATCCCGGATGCAACGGGCACAAGGCAGGGATGGGGGGCCAGCCCATCGCAGCAAATAGACCAATGTAAGGTTTTCTTTTTTTTTTTCCTTTCAATGGCTGGACTGCCAATCTTGCCACCAACCCCCTTAAATTGGAGGATCTCCTTATAGGGCTGGATGAAGATTAACATCATTCCCAGGACAAAGCAATTGCAGGTCAAGGGTCTTGCTCAAATCGCTCTAGGCATTCACAGGATTTGAACCAGCAACCTTCCAGTTGCCGGCACAGATCCTGACCTCAGAGAGTCCACTCCTGGCCGTCTCAGGCATCGCTTGTGTTTGGTAGGACACTAAATGCCATACCGGAGCAGAAATGATTTGTGCTGGTTTATTACAGTCACCTCTGAGTAATGTGCACCTTGATTTATTTATCTGAAAAGCATATAAGTCGCTAATTGAAAATCTCACCTGTTTTTAGTACACTGCCACTCAGATGAATGCATCCTTGCTGCATGACAGCCTTTGTGTGAGTAACAGGTTTAAATGCTGCGCTGTTTTATATCTTACAGCTTCAGATCATTTGTTTTCCTGATTTTTTTTTTTTTCCATCTGCCAGTTTTATGCGCACAATTTAGTTTAATCTTTTTTTTATGACAACAGGAAGCATAATATAATCAGTCTGAGTACTGATATTTAGTCATCTTGGATTTCTTTGCAGTGTCACACTGCTGGTGCTGTCTTCTTTGTTCACTAGTACCTTTAGTGCCACAGCACCTGGGGGCGGGCGGGGTTCGTAGATTAATGTGGCGCTGTAGAATTAATTGTGGGATGGGATTAATCATAATTACCACCAATTAGGCTGCCACGTTTGGCAGGTAACTAAGGCCAGTGTACGGGATGGTATATAGCAGGTATATTTGCTGTAGGTACTGCCAGTACACCTACGGCAGGCATCCTGGCCGCTGACCTTGGTTGTGTGGCACCAGCCCTTCCTTGTAATCGGACTCTGGTGACGAGGGCAGTTTTCAGGCAATCCGTGAAGCTGCCTGTGACCCTTGCAAGCTATCTACAGAGGAAGACACTCTTAATGCCATTTTCACTGGTGACACAGTGACCCCCCCAGCTAATAACAGAAGATGGTATCATGCACTCTCGCAATCAAAGTTTAATTTGCTCTGACTTGAATTCCTTGGCAGTTCTCATTTCATTTAGCAAACAGTTAATTAGTACTTCAAGTAAATCAAGTCTATCAAGTAATAATACACAGTGCAGCCCCGTTAGAATAATGATTTTTGATGCTTCTAATGGTAATGATGTTTTAAGTATTTTGTTGTGTGTTCAAATAGTACTTTGATTTTTAAATGTTGTTCTTGAGCAAATCAATATTCTCAGTGAAATGAGTTCATTTTAGTTGAAATAAAAGTTCAAGTTTTCAGTTAAAATGAGTTTTCTTCGGTTTGGCATTTGGTCCCTATTGAGTTTCTGTGAAAGTTTTTTTAAAACTGCTATCTAAAATTATAAATTGGGCCTAAAACGGTTTTTTAAATAATGTAGGACCAAAAGAATTGACCTCAACTTCAGCAAAATGCAATTTATGTATTTTGTGGTGTTTTCCCCCCACCCCAGTCTGATTCAAATGCTGCCTATTAAGCCAGAATTGTACAGTTTGATGATAAAATATAAGATTGCACTCCAGTGTTTCCATAGCTTTTGGGCTCACTGATGCTCTTTGGTGTGTTTAACCCAGGAGTGAAGGCGGTGTTCTCAGGCCACTATCACCGCAATGCTGGAGCCTCGCACGACGGCCTGGACATGGTGGTGAGCTCAGCCGTCGGCTGCCAGCTGGGAACGGACCCGCACGGCGTCAGGGTGGTGGTGGTCACGGGGGACCGGCTGGTTCATCGCTACCACAGCCTGGATCAGCTGAGCGAGAAGGGCGTGGATGAGGATCTGATGAATCTCCTGGCCTGATCTCTTAACCCCCACTGCCCCTTCAGCAGATGGTACTCCGAGCAGAAATCCAGGGGGGTGCCGTTTCCAAGGAGAGCCGTTAGTCTTCCAGGATCTGTGATAGCCATCATTTTCAGGACCTGATTGGTGTATTGTAATGATCTCTTTCACTGCGTCTTTCCTACAAAGGCCTGTAAGTCTTTCTTAAAGGGGATGTTGTCTGTAGTAACCCAGTGCTGCAGAACGAGAGTGGAATTATCACATGTGGACAGACGTGTTGCCTCAACATTTCAAACCGGGGTTTGGTTTGGATTTGCCCATCTCATGATTTGAAATGTGATAAATGTGATTAATGTGAAAACAAGTTCAATTAATCCAACTGACATTCATGTTACGTCTCCGGTGCGAAAAATTGTGAGGGAAACGTATAAAACAAGGTCCACGGTGGTGGAAAGATGCTCATGTGACCTGTGAGCTGACCTCATTTCATGCTGGGGTGGACTATTCGATCTGCTCTTTTCTTTAAGCTTGAAAGTACAATGTGAAAGAAGGCATTGTAGACTTTAATATGATTATGTGACAGCTGACTGAAGCCAGCTCTCATCACTGCATTCTCACGCTTTCATTCTCATATTATAATCTTTTTATTCACCTCTTGACGTTGGTTCCTGGTGCTTCATTTCCACTTGCATTTAAGATTTTCGTAGATCTGTGCTTGCTTCAATTTCTATAGCTACATTAGTTTCTAAAAGCATGATTTGTAGGAATTCAGTTCGCTAATTTCTTGTTAATGAGAAATAACAGGCATTACCAGTTAACATACAAATGGCAATGAGTCAGAAAAAAAGGTGCAATCAGGAGTTTGTTAAATAAAATCTGTATTTACCAAATGTATAATTGTGTCTGGTCCACGCACTGCTCACAGAGGTTACATATCACAGGCTGAGAACATATTTATTTAGTGCACTTCAGATTGAGCCACCTGGAGATGTTTAATAGTCGACATCAGGGGATTGGCTGATACATGGGATATTAGTGAAAGTTTTTTTCCCCCGTTACTCTGATTTGATAGTTATTTTAGGGTAACTTCAAAATTCTCCTGAACCCACTGATATTCTCCTAAACATTACCACTCGAAAAATATATATATATATCTTCTGTGATGAACACTGGAAGGATTCTGTTTTTTTCTCCAAGGCGTTGCCATCTTTGTGTGATTGCTACATTCAGAAGGGCTAATGTCCGAGATCAGGGGTCTTCTCTAATGTAGCACGAGCTTGAATCCAAGGGGCCCTTGTTCTTCTCTTTTCCAGCCTGCATTCGGGTTGTTGATTCTCTGAGGTTTACCATGACGAAGGTCTTTCTTCCGCTGTTCATTGGAAGTTCAAGGTTACCTCCAGAGCCGCTCCTCCATTTGGGTGGGGTGGCGAGGAGACAGTGGGGGGTGGGCAGGACTCCTGCCGCTGACAAATGAGAGGGAGCAGTGAGTTATTGATCACATCTGCCCCTCTTCTGCCTCCTTATCTGTTCTGGGCTCCGCAGTGACCTGCTATTGGATAGCTCTAATGGAACGCCACTCTGCAGTCTGCGTGCCTCTCTCTCCTGTCGGCTCCGCCGCCGAGATGAACCCCGGCTCCTAAAAATGGCGCTGCCGTTGCTGCCAGTAATTGCCCGACTCTCCGATTATGTGAGCTAATAGACACAAGGAATCTGTTAGCCTGTCAGCATTTGAAAAACGGCTCTTTTGAGATGCTATATAATTAATCCAACCCTCCCCTCTTCCCTAATTCCTTTGTCAGCTGTATTCATTTGACTGAGCCGGAAAAAGAAACATTTAGGCTTGAACATGAACACAGACGTGGAGTTTGCAAGGAAGCATGTAACCACCGATTTAAAGAGAATGTGTTCGGCTAATAAGTCCTACAGAGTAGCTTTTTGAAACACTTTTATGCAAGGACACTACAGGCGTTCTGTTTTAACGACATGCGATATCCCGGCCTGTTCGCCCAGGCTAAGGTGCTGACCTGCTGATCGCAGCTTTGCTTCCAAAGTGTGAGTTTTGGCTGCGTTTATCTTGGCTAAATGTTGCACTTTTTGGCAGCTTAGATGTGCAGCCTAACCTCTAATTGGCTGCTCCTAGTGTCACGGAATCACCGGTGACGGCTCTCTGACCCCTGCTGCCCCTTCCTCACACCCTCTGGACAGAGAGCTGGTTGCCTTGTCCATGTTTTGACAGGTCTGCTGTTTGGCCTCCTGCTGGTCCTGTGGTCTTAGGCCGTAGAGCAGAGCTCCTCCCTGACTGCCTGGCCGTGAGAAGGCTGGTCTTACTCACCCGACTGTACCCACAGGATGACTCGCCTCTGACTCTGCATGGAAACTTTCTTCTGGACGGTTCCCCATCCGCGTTCCACCCACCGCCGCTCGCACAACCTCACCCTGGCCTGCTTCATTTGCATTCTTCTTTACATTCAAAGCATCCGTGCAACAATTTAAAAAGTTGGGTCAGCCAGTCCCTGTAAGGATTGGGGTTAAGGGACTTTGTCAAGGGCCCAACTGTGAAATCACCCTGCCAGCCACAAGATTTGAACTGGCGACCTTGTGATCATGGATGTTAGATCCTAACCTTCATGGCCCAAAATGCCCCAAACCTGGCCAACCATTCTGTTGAAAAGTAACAGCAACACAAAAGAGATGCAGCCAGCTATTCTCTCAAATGTGAAGCTAAGTCAGGGCGCTGTGGCTTTAAATTTATACTGTGGCATAATTTGAAGCACTATGTATCACGGTATTTTTGTTTCAATTAAAATATCACCACAAAAGCTTCTGAAGGGGTACAGCACTGATATGGCTTCTGCATGGTAATAATTACTGTATTCTTAACTGTATTACTTGGACATATTTCACATACTACACAGGTATTTTAATAACATCCAGTGATTTTCTATAATCACCTGTCCTATTCGGAGTTGCAGGGGTCTAGAGGGTCTGGCTCTCAGAGGCTAGACAATTTGTTGGTACAGACTGATGCCAGTGATGATAGTCTAAATCTATACCTTAGGGCAAATTTATACCAGTGTATGTATATTACACTGTCTGAACCGCTTTCTGTTCTCTCAGGCTTTGATACTTCATTGTGCTACAAAATTAAAAAATGCTTGCTTCAGAAAGCTTGCGTTGTTGTTTTCAAACTGCTGTTACAATAATGTGCAAAGAAAGGTTTTCCAAACCGCTTTGTACATGTGCTGTAAATTTTACAGACTTTGATAGTTGCTCCTGAGCCTGTGTGACATCATGGGTTTTCCGTTTTTTCCCCACCGGTCACATGAGTCCATCCATGGATCACCACGAACCAGGGAGTCAGTCGGGCCACCATTCCCCATCACCCAGAAACGCTGACCCTGCTCTGTTGTCTCCCAGCAATGGACTTTGAGTGCTTTTCCTGCAATGGCGCCACTTGGTTAAAATTAGAGTCAGATGCGAAACAATGTGGGAATTAATAAAAGTAAAAGAATCGTTTGCCCAACATGAGTCACCCCAACTTAAACTAGCTGGAATGAAATGAAGACCACACCAGTGACAGAAATCATCAGCGGGCACATATCGGGACAGGTGGCGAATCTGTGAAATAAAACTCAGCGTACCCCGTCATAGCTTGGCACAGGAGAAATAACCATCTCACCATCTGCCCCCAGAGAGAGCACCATCTGGGAGCCCTCCGCCTCTCACTGCCCCATCCACGCCGTCTGTCTGGCCCGCGGCCCGCCTTACAGAGCATGAGCCTCTAAGAAGTTCCCCGTCCCCCCCCCGCTCCTACTTATTGGCACAAACAATGTGTATTAACATATTAAAAATGAAAATAATCAGTGTGTCTGCCCGCCTGCTGTGTGACGGAAGCGTTCAGAAATATTTATAACTTCTTTCTAAACACGAGAGCTCAAGAGTGTCGACAGGCACGGTGATCTTGCTGGGTTCATTTGTTTATCGTTAGTTGCGGTGGGTGTACTGGAGGTGGCTGCACAGCTAGAAATTCTGGGCCCCTGGCGAAATGTCACCTTGGGGCCCCTAGGGTGAAATGATCTTTGTCTTAAAATACGATATCCGTAGCATATTTTCCCAAACCTTGGGATATGGATTTTGGGGCCCCTATGTTACACTGGGCCCCCTGAAAAGGTCAGTGTATCCTTGCCCCTGTAACAAATGCTATGAATATACCCTAATGCTGTTTTAGCCACTATCTAGACATAAAGTTTATCTATTTTTTTCTGTTTTTTGTTACATTGTCACAGTAGACGTGGCAGCAAATGTTATCTTCATTTCATTTTGGTTATGGTGATGGCAAGGCCGTAATCCCAATGATATCTTTTGATGCGACCTCATATTTTTATTCCAAATGTCTGTCACAGATGATATTAGCTTATTAATCACAAAATTACACATGCTGCTTTTTTTGTCTACAAGGTTCAAAATAAGTAAATCAGTACTGCTGGTCTTGTTGAATCAACGGCGTTGCACATGTCATACATATCTCAGCTGTGATGGAGATCATCGATTCGATTTCAAAGCTGTCAGTGTGTGTGGTCTGCAGATATGCTGCAGTGTAATCGGTAACTGTCAATGGTTGCGTTTCATGTTATGATTTTGACAGACACATTATAAGGAAAACCAGAAATAATTTACGGTCCCTCCACCAAAAATGATATTGCTTCATTTTGTTAATCCCCATTGAGTTTCTGCAAAGAACTATTAGACACAACTTCTTTTCCAAAAAAAACCTTAGTCTGACATCATCAAAAGGTGTTGCTGTTGTGTTTCGCTGTTTATTTTTAATCACCTGTGCGTTTCTGATCATTTATCATTAATGTAACATGCTCTGCATGTCCTAAATCTTTATATTTAAATGTAACTTATCATCTTTTCTGCTTCTCAATGCAGTGTTCATTTTAAATTCTTTAATACACCGCTTTAGTGCAAATGATGGTAAAATGGGTACTGTGCATCAAATGAAAAACTACCAGCAGTAACTCCATTTCATTATTTACAAAAATGAACTTGTTCAGCGTATATGTTGTGTAACATATTGTGCTTTTTTCCCCTCATTTATAAAGTTAGTTTGTCAGGAAAAGTGGAAGACTACTTTCTGGGTGCATTTTAAAAACTGGAATTTATTAAAATATTAAAAATGTATGGCAATATGTTATGAATGGTCAGTCCTGACTGACGTATTAGCGTTCTGTGGCGCCCCAGCACTGGGCCACTAGCTGGTGTTTGCTAACTGACTTGCACTTGCAGCAGTATCACTGTAGGGGAGCCCATGCCTGCAGGACACGGAGAAACATGCACAGTTTGTCCACATTTCAATATTTCCAGCCCAATTGAAATGGGGTGTTAGTTTACGATGCATGGAAGGAAATTTATTCATGAGATTTCCTGTCGTGGGTCACGACCGTGTGGAGGGTGCCTGACTTATTTTAATGTATGGCAGGTACGGACAGATTCCAAACCTCGTCGTCGTTTGTCTAAAGTCAGAATGAATCGACCCCCCCCTCCCCCCCCAGGCCCACTGGGTCTGTGCTGGATGAGAACAGAAGGGGACTTAGTTTCACTGTCAAGACGCAGGATTTCTCAGAAAAATATCGGTTATGTTCAGGATTCCACGCAACACCAGTATTGCTATGGTGGACATTCAGCTGTGGTGTGGTGTTTGTGTGCTGCTTCTTCGGAGCAGCATCAGACCCCCCCGGGGAGATGAGCTTTGCCGCTCGGCTGTGTGAATTGGTGTAAAACTGTAAGCTATGTGTGTCACATTGGATGGGAGCATCTGCTCCGCAATTAAATAATGCAAATCCTGCAACACAGCGAGTGAGCGAGCCATTGTTATCTCCTCAGATATGGGCCACGGAGACGAGATTTCTATGGTTGCTGCCTGCTCGCTGTGGGCTGATGGTCATCAGTGTTTGTGTGACAAGTTTTTTTGCATATAAACATTACTCAGCAACACTGCCTATTGTCAGCTTGGCTGGGGGTACAAATAAACAGAATAACAGTTTGTCACATGGCACATGGTTCTCTCTGGTTCTGTTCTTAAGTGGTGCCGCTCATAATGGAGACGATGTAAAATGTATAATCAGCATGTAAATCTCCCTGTAAATACTGTCAGAGTCAGATTGAAAAACATTCAAAATGCTGGTTGCAGATCCTGAGGTTGCTGCCTCCTGTGTAGTGAATACTAAATACAGACGACTACTTACGAAGGAGATACGTATCCCAACGGCCGTTCCTAACTTGAAATGTTCGTGAGTTGTTATTCAATGTCATTTTAAGGGTATACGCAAGTACATAGAACTAGTATGCTGGGAGTACGCATGCTACGCTGCTGCACGGCGGGAGTAGCGGCCAGAAGTCATACTCGGTGAAATTGGCGCACAAAAAAAAAAAATATGTGGCGGACAGGAAACAGGAGCCCAATGAAAACAATTTGGACTTACAATCCTTTTGGTTTGTATGTCTGAAAGTTTGTAAGTTGAAAGTTTCTAAGTAGAGGAGCGTCTGTGCGTTACTACCGGATCAGTAGGTACATCATAAAGATGTTAGCCTGATGATACATATGGTGTTGCCTTAAACTATAACATTTACTCTGTGAGTACAAGCATGTCACGGGTTCCTGGGGAGGGGGGTACAGATTGGGATTTAATTTGGAGCCAAGAATGAATTTTGGGGGTTGGAATGAAAACATAATACAGCAGCATCAGCTTCCGCACAAGGGAAACATACCGGAAAATGATAGCGACTGTAGATCTTGGGTTAAGATTGAGATCAGGCAGAATTGCATAAACCACAATAGCCAAAACGGTTTATATGAATGGTAGTTGAATAGACACTTTGTGCTCCCTCCCCCTCAGAAAACAAAGATGTGCATTTTCTCCATAGGATAGAGATGAATGCATTTTGCACAGGCTAGTGATGTACAGGGCTTAGGTGAGCCAAATGATCTGTTTACCCTGGAGAATATTGTGGTGCTTTCATATGCTGACTGCAACTTGACCCAAACTCCTACAGAGCACAAGCATGCCCCTACCTGTCACTTAGGATTAGTGTTTCTCTAGTGTATATAATAAACTGAGAGGATGCCTTTCAACAGACAACATAACAGATTTAAAAAAATAAATAAATAAACGCTTTTCTGCATACACTTGTGTTCCTCAGAGATGTTTAATGCATCACTTCAGTGAAAGAGATTATAATTTGCATTTGTGTGCACAGACGCGTCTGGGATATAGTATTCGACACATTTTAGTTCAGCACTGTTATAAAAAATGTTGTCCTCAACCGTGTACATGCTCAGTGTGATAGTTTCCTGAAGTTGAGCAGCAAGGTCTTCAGTTCAAGATCTTTATTGGCCTTGTGCAACATGGGCATTGGAATGCAAGTTCATTCAGCCGCACTTGGTTACAGACTGACAAAGGATACAATACAAGACAGAGAAAAATATTTACACAACAGTGCAAAAACTAGACAATATGTTGATAAAGTGACTGAAAGTCAAGGTGAACACATGTAGAGGTACAAGGGGGGACAATGTTACTGACAGGCAATAGACCGTTCATCGGGTGAGTGAGAAGTCTGTAAACGCCTCCTACCAATCAGAGATCCTGATTCACACAGCTGAGTTGGGGCAGCCTATTGGCTCCTGCTGCCAGCGTCCTAGCTGATGTCAGCCTGAAGCTTGCTCACTTGTTTAGTCACTCCGGTAACAGAAGGGCCCGTGACATTTACCAGGTTGCCATCTTCCACACAGCAAACTCAGGGTTTGCATGAGAGGCTCCTGTTTTTTTATTTTAATTGCTCTGTTCCTAACTAAGTGCCTCTCTGGCGGTGCCAATAGCTTGAGTGTCAGCCATCTTATTTGCTGAATGCGTCTGGCAGCGATGGCTCCCCCTGCCACCCTCCCTGATCCGATATCACAGCCAGCCTGCAGCCTGCTGTCCCGGCTTCCTACACACCCCACCTGTGTGGTGGAGAGCAACACGCCGGCCGCCTCACCTTGTTTTATTCTCAGAAACTGCCGCCATCCCTACTGCACTAGTAAATTTAACCAGTGACGCAAAATCTATTTTCTATTTCTTGCACCAATCCTAAATATGAGGGATTTTTTTTTTATATTATTGGATTTTGAATCACTTTGGATCCTGGCATAAATCTCCAATCCCTGTTGATACGCTGAAAGTTTGCTGTAGTATTTTTCAGCATTGACTAGACGCTGCTTGTTTTTCGCTGATGCATGTTGAGGAAACGGCAGCTACAACTTCCTACGTTAAGCTGTGTATCACGCCACCCCTGAATTCAGAAAGATGCATTTGCATCTCATAACACAGCCCTTTTCGGGAGAGCAGCAGGCATTGGGAGACATTTAAGAAAATCAAGGGTGGAAAATCCAACATGCAGAACATGCTATCAGATCCCCCAGCGGGACAAGTGGCGAAAGAGTGCTAGGAAGTGGCGTGAAAAAGGCTCGTCCCTGAAGGGGTGGAGCTGAGCTTCTTTTACTGACACGCTAATAGCAGCTCTGCCAGTCTTTCTAAATGAAAACAACACATTTGTCACATACAACTTCATATGACTTATGACTCATGGGATTTAAAGCACCAACTGAGCAGGCTAGCGGTGGTCAGTCTACAGGCGTCATTTGGGCCAGGGGTTTCCATGGGCGAGGAGCTGTTCTCTGCCTCCTTCCTCTGACTTGTTATTTCACGGCTCTCCTAGGGGCGTCCAATACACTCTCCGCATGTGGCCACAGGCGGGGACAGAGACGACAGTGCGGCGCCAGGGACTGGGGGAAGATGCTGGAGGGCTGCCCAGGTCCCCAGCAGGGGCAGGCTAACAGACTTTTGGCCTGATCCTATGGCTTGGGAGACGTCACAGTCTATAATGGGCTTGTGTACATCCTGGAGTTGTCATGCTAGGGAAGCACGCATGCCGGCAGCCTCCTCTGCGTTCTGCCATCCTGATTCGGTTCCAGGTGGGGCGCGGAACAGAACCGCGTAACATGTGACTGTGTGACATTTTGGTGTCAGAAGAAGGGTAACATACAGGAAATAAAAATGAACAAAACGGGAACTGGGGTGAAGCCTGGGGCATCAGCATCTGATTTTATATGAACTGTTTACAGGTAAAGTGAATGTCCATGTGCCCTGATTGTACCTCAGATCAGAACATTTGCCCTCTCCCAACCGCATGTACAGCAGAATGAAAAATATGACAATGAAAATAAGCACAAATGGTTATGGGACACAACAACTCATTAAGGAAAAAGGACTTTAAATGAACATTGCACCAATCTTATGTCGTCTATTGATGATGGCTGCTATGCGTCCTGTGATGTGACCTCCCCAGAACTGCATATATGATTGTTTTTTGCAGGGGTACCATTCCAACAAAGCTAAGTGCTGCCAAGGGGGGGGGGGGGACTCATTTTCAGATCACACTTGAGGATTGCATTGATTTTTGTCAACATTCTTCCTGCTTATTCACCCTTCACTTTATTTATTCATTCTTCCTGCAGATGTGTTTTTCTAAAAAGTTACAAAATGCCCAACCTTGGAACCCTAGCACAATTTGCCAAGGTCTCCACCTAAACAAACATCATCCTTATCTTTAACTGTCTTCGCCCACCGAATCAATGGGTCAATTCACCTCCATCACTTTCTATCTTTTCTCTAACTATTCTGCCCTCTCACTGGAGTATCTGTCACATGATCACAGGCTGTTTGTCTTCCAATTTCATCAGAGTATGTTAAAACCATCCTGAAGGAACCTTGCTAATTCTACCACCCAGTCTCCCTTGATATCTTGGCCATGAAGTGACCTGTGAGTGAATAAACATGTTTTTCCCTGACTGACAAAGTTAGTGTTACCGACCAAGTCTGCTTTAAAAGTTGACTCTTCTGCTTTTCATCAATACTCTTTGCTCTTCCCCAGTGCTCGTACCCTTTCACCAGTGATCTTTACTCTTTATTAATACTCAGTGCTCTGTTCTCATTGTCAGTGCTCCTACCCTTTCA
>JABFEA020000098.1:29507881-29518677 GCA_019775915.2 Cyphomyrus plagiostoma | reverse complement strand
TGTAGTGTCTTAAAGCACTTATGTAAGTCGCTCTGGCTAAGGGCGTCTGCCAAATGCTGTAAATGTAAATGTAAATGATCTGAAGTCTAGCTGCATTTCACTTGAAAGGATCCCAACACCAGGACGTGCAACAAATGTTTAGAAAACAATTGTGTGTTTCCTGGGACACGTCTCAGGCTCTGCACACTCCCGCACTGGAGAAGTGTTTATGGAAAAACCATGAATGGATGGTGGGGGCTTGATATTGCCGTTCTCTTCAGCCCATGTTATAAAGCTGAGTGAATTCATTGTTCCCAAAGGTTTGTATTCTACATTTTCTATTTATGCTTTGCTCTTTATGTTTTTACAAAGTTGCTTGACAGTTTTTTCCATCACCTGCCAATCGTATGACTATACTAACCAGCAATATTGGTCCAGATTAAAATAAACCTGGATACAATGTAAGTCTTATCTGCTCCATATCCAGTGCGAAGATTCATAAATAAAATCCTGTCCTGCTATTGTTGCTCTTGTTGCATATTCTTACGACTAATTTCTGTTTCCATAGCGATCACTGGAGATAGACTGTAAACCAGACTCGAATCCCAGCCTACTTGACATTTTACAGTAAATCTTAAACATATAGATGTGATAAACCCTCTCATCCATCACTTGAAAGGGGTTGTGATCTTTTTATGATGATCCTTGTCTTTTAAAAACAGTTTGCTTTTTTCTTCACAAAAAACAACTTGGTGGACTAGAATGAACCTTTGTAAGTTTGCTGCATCACCTGGAGAAAGGCCCAGTTTCTGTCCGTTTCCCTAGAACAGTGCTGGCCAATCTTATCTGCAAGGGGCCGGTGTGTATGCTGGCTTTTGGGACAACCTGTAGGTCAGCTGTCCAAACCCAGGTGTGAGGACTCTTCAGCCAATCAGTCCTCTAATTAGTAATCTAATTAGAGAGTTTCACCAAAAACCCGCATACACATCGGCCCTTTGTGGATACGATTGGCCACCCCTGTTCTAGAACATATGTGACATATTTAGCTCTTTCTTCCTTTCACAGGTTGCCCACAATGGCCTAGTGTGCCCTGTAGTGAACAGGCGAGGGCAGCTCTTCGCACGGCTGATCGGCACGTTCTCTTGCTGGTAAGTAGAGCCACTAGTTACCTGGTTTGTCACTGAGTTTGTAGCATACAACCAAAACTTGTTAGAGGACCCCTGCACACCCCTGTACTGTATAAAGTTAGTTCTCTTGTGTTCCCTGGTGAATATTTTCAAGGTTGAAGTGCTGTCTTCGCTCTAAGACGGAGGTAGTGTTGTCTGCGTGTGCGTAGCTTGGTGTGAACTAGCTTGTTTTTGGTACAGCATAACAGGTTGGATCAGCTGCTAATGCCTTGGGCTTCAGCTCACTTTTTAAACAAACCCTTTATTGGTCTGAGTACAGAGAAGTGGAAAGCTTTAATCAGCGGGATGCTGACATTTCTGTCACCCATTGAGATCCTAGTAGACAGCTTGGTGAGCCTTGAGTCATTGCACTGAAGCTTCATGGTTTTATTTAGCACTCTATTCATCTATTCATCAGTTTGTCTTCCATACTGCTTATCTAGTAGCATAAGATATGATGAGCTGTATTGATTCTTTTGCATACAGCACCAAGGTAGATAAAGTGCAGACAAATAAACATGCATTTTCGGGGGGGGGGGGGCTTGAAGCTAATCCCAGGAATCATAGGGCTCAAGGCCAGATGCACTCTGGATGGGATGCCGGTGCATTTCTGAGCTCACACACAGTCACTCACTATGGGTTGTATACTTGTGCAAGATGAAACTAAAGCCCAGCGCTGCCTGTTGCGCTGTGACCGCTGCTGCACGGCTCCGTTGGGAGACCCTGGCTGACTGCTTCTCCCATCCCAACCGCGCTGCGTCTCTCACGCCCCGCAGGCCGCCTGACCCAGACTGGAAGCTGCCGTCAGCCAGCCTGCCATCCACACGAGAGGCCCCCGCTGCTCTTCTCCGCGTCATAAGCAGCGCGAGTCCACAGACAGCTGGCGTGACACTCCTGCTTGCAGGATTCTGAAGGTCGTTTGTTGGTTCCTGTAACCACATCTCATTATGTCTGTCTGGGATGGATTCAGGTTCTGGCTTGTTTTCTCTGTTTTAAATAACAACTCTGAGGCTTTCCTTTGTATGTTCGATAGTGAAAAAACAAAAAGGCAAACAGTGCACTGGAATCGTCTGGGAAAAGCTGGGCTGCAGTCAGCGCTCTCGTGCAGGTTCCCTAAAGCACGGTGATGGTGCCGCTGGGTTCCCAGGTGCAGAACCGCGCCTTTGCTGCGTCTCCCCTGTTTCTTGCCTTTGTGTTCATGGCCATCTGCAGTTCATTAAGAGTTCCCTGTTCCTCTTTGACTGATTGTGAATAATTTTGCATTTCCTTGGGCGGCTCACCACCTGTCTGTGCTTCTCTCTGGTAGAGCTGGAAGGTCTACGTTGTTGCTTTGACCGGGACCTTTAGTGGGTAGGTGTGGAATGTTAGTAAAATGACGCATGTATTTACCTGCAAGGGATCTTTCAGAAAATGAATAAATGTGCAATGATATTTGTGTAAATACTAGCTACATAGTGCTGGCTGTTCTGACTCATGAATTGCACATCTTATTTATTCTTTACCAGAATCCCTTAGGCATTTAATTACAATCTATACCAGGGAATTCCTATGGCTATAACACTTGTGGTGTTATATTCCTGCATGCATTTCTTTATGTTTTACATTTATTTAGTTGATGCTTTTTAGTCAACTAGTCCCTGGAGCAACTACTAACCATGAGATTTGAACCAGTGACCTTCTGATCACTAGCAGAGAGTCCTAACCTGCAGAACAAAACACTGTCCCAATGGTATTTTATGTAACTTTTTCCATTAAAGTTTCATTTTTCAACAAGGGGAGACTATCAACCATGATACATAAGAAATTTTGTTGTGATATGGCCATCCATTGTTACAGTAATATAAGCTTGGGTTAATGTCAAATTTACACCTGAAATTGTTGTCATGACACCTATACCACTTTATCAGATTATTCCACCCTGGCTAGCTCAGCAACTGAGCACTGATCGAAGTACACCAGACCAGAAATGGAAACTTGTTGGGTATCAGTCTAAATGATAAAGACAATGTTTTTTTTTACACATTTATTTTACACAATCAGTAGTAGATGTATGGTAAGGAATTGCATTGTGGGCACAGTCTTTTGTTCTCCTAAACAAACAGTTTTACCTGCACTTAATAATTCATATCTTAAAATAGGCAAAGACACATCTTATTTGTAAGACATCTTTTCTTTTGCCTGAGGTCATCTCTGCATCCATGTTTCACACACATTAAGGAGAGCTGCTTGTTTCTCTGCGCTGCTTCTCAGAGAGCAGAGTCCATCTGATCCATGCTGCTAGGAGGCTGCCTCCTTGCCAGTTATCCAGCCCCTGGGAGTCCACCCAACTTTGCTGGCAGGTTCTTTAAAGGAGCCAGGAGTAGTGCAGGTGTTTGTGAGAAAAGAATATGACCACTGTTCCTTTTAACTTCCTTCTTATGGAAGGGAGAAGCTAAGCTTTTGGATTACATTGGTATACAGACGCTCCTCCACTTACAAATGAGTTACGTTTCGAACGGCCGTTCGTAACGTGAAATGTTCGTAAGTCGTTATTGAACATCATTTTAAGGGAAAACAAAGAACTAGGATGCTGGGAGTACGCATGCTAGGCTGCTGCACGGCGGGAGTAGCGGCCAGAAGTCGTACTCGGTGGAATTGAAAAAACAAATTAATGATGCAGACAGGAAACGGGAGCCCAATTAACACAATTTGGACTCATAGTCCTCTTAGTTTGTATGTTTGAAAGTTCGTAAGTTGAAAGTTTGCAAGTAGAGGAGTGTCAGTATTGTCTCACCATGTTAGGGTTACAGTTAGGGTTCCATTGGTTTATTGAGATACCATATTAAAGTTCCATCGGTTCAATGACAAACCATGTTAGGGTTCTATCAGTTTATTGACACACCATGTTAAGGTTCCATTGGTTTACTGACACACCATATTAGGGTTCTGCTGGTTTACTAACATACCATGTTAAGGTCCCATTGGTTTACTAACATACCACGTTAGGGTTCCATTGGTTTATTGACATACCACATTAGGGTTCCATTGGTTTATTGACATATCATGTCTGAAATAGCCAATTACACTGCCTTTCCTCTGTGGGAAACGTCTGGCTAGCATATCCAGTTCACAGAAAGATGTGAAGATCTTTATCTACTTGTCTGAAAGATGCTGCCTCTACTTCTGTCCATTAAGGTCTGGGTGGTGGTGCTGCTGGAAGGGGGTCAGTTATCTACACAGGTGTGGCTCAGTAGCCAGGCAGGACTGTAGCCCCAAACACAGATGGCAGCCAATGGCCGTTCCGTCCTACAGACCATTTCCCTGCATCTACCACAGCTGAAGATCTGCTGTACCGGGCCCTTTGAAAACCTACACTAGTGGAAAATGGGCTTCATGACAGAACAAACATGGATTGTGGTTTGGGAGGGGTCGCAGAAAGATCTGATACCTGCTTGAACCCGAGTGTTCGTCTGCAAGGAGTGCTCATTGTTTCAACTTGGGTTCAGCTAAAGCCGGTTTGTGGTGAAAGCAGTGCTTCAAATGCCTAAGCTGCATGATAAAGCCACATGGAATGCCTAAAATTGCTCCCTGTGTTAATTCCTTTAGGATTAGAAGGTGTTTAATGGGAATGTGCTGTGAACATTTAGGCCGATGTCACAGAATTTTTATATACTATTTAGATTTAGGTTCGAACAGTGTTCATTCTCTTTTTACACTTTTGCCAGCCAGCCCTGTCATCTGCCTTTGAACGTTTGTTTGTGCCCTGATATTTGTTGTGGGGTGGGAAAATAGTTGAATTAGTTTCGCATTGAACTTATTGGATCTAACCAAAAATCAGCTCGTGTTCCTGCTTTATGTGAAATGATTTCGCTCTCCTTTGTAGAACAGCAAATTAATGAGGGCATGTGGTGAGAGTTGCCAGTGGAGATCCGGGGGATGTAGATGTTTCACTTTGGGGAGGCAGGAGGGGAGGCACAAGGATTATGGAGGCATGGCATCTTTGCCAAGCGGAACAAGCCACAGTGGGCGTTTGGCGGAGATCTTCAGGAGTCATGGGCTCCATGGCTCCCAATAAGGAGCATGTTGAAGAGCATGTTGAGGAGCATGTTGAGGGGATGGTGTAGCTACTGAAGACAGAACCAGCTCTTTCCTTCCACCTCTATCTCCTGCAGATCTGTTTTTATCCCACTGCTGTATGGATGATGTCTTCAAGAGTCTCTTGTCTCTTTAAAATCCACCGATGAGCTTCTGAGCTTCATCAGCATATTTCATAAAGATTTATATATTATGGAATTATAGTTATAATAGTACAGTGTAGTTGAATACTGAGGAGCTGCAGTTTGGCCCACTGTCTTCAAATGGAATCTACTGCTTTGCAGGGTGTTTGGGTGCTTGCGTCATACACATGGGATTATGTCCAGACGGAACGTGCTGTACTAAGAAGTGCATGAGTGAACTCATCACCACGGCCATTCCTTGTGATTTTCATTAATATTGCAAGTTCCACCCATGTGCCCCACAAAGCTGGCTGATCTCTTGCCAGACCCCACTTTTGCGTATGGGAAACACCTTTTGCTTTTCATCTCATTATATGACTCCCAGTCCATGTATCGGCTGTTATTATATCCTTAGTTTGCCTTTTGTTAACAATGATCTCACAACTGCCATAGTACAGTACGCGTTCCGGAACTCTGGGGCTGTTTTGGAGATGGGGCCACAGGTGTTTGATTGGATGCTGGAGATCCATTCAAATCACTGTAAAGGATTATGCCCTATGAGCCCTCTTTGCTTTTCAGTGTTTGTTTAAATTCTAAAACTTGGTGATATATGTAAAGTGTGTTCTAGGTCTGTTAGTCATTTTCTGTTCTATCAGTTACATTGTTGCCAGCTTAACTGTGTAACTGAGTGGGTAGTAAACAATTAGTATTTCTCCTTGTTTGTAGGTAACCTTCTGTACATGTATCTATTGGCTTTTATTAAATGTGAAAACTGAAAAAAACTGGAAAAATAAGAATTTTGATTATCTTTTTCTTTAAAAAATCTGGGAGCCTGGCAGCTATAAATGTCTGTATTATAAAGACTCCAGTGTCATGATACCACACAATGATAGCATGGATGATTCTGCCATAATAGAACATCCTAATTGCTCATGTCATACTGAGTCTATCCGAAACGACTCAGGCCTCTTAATTTATCCACAGCTGGAATTATTTTTAATCGTTATTACATCTGTATTCTCAGGTTGGTGATGGTTTATCTGATATGAACATGTGTTCAAGCCAGTCCTTGACCTGAAATAATATGAAAAAAGTCTATTGATTCTTATGGCCATGACTGGAGAACCTGGAGTATTTATGAAATGTAGTGGTTTACTTTTTCAGAAAAAAATACCTTATTTTTCTTTGAGGATTAAATGCAAAAAAAATATTTCATCCTGATTTAGAATCAATAGCCTTCTCAAGTCACCAACAGGGATGTGACTATTCTGCCAAGGATGGGATTCGAACTGGCAACCTTCTGATAAGAGTAAGCGAGACTTCAGTCGCTAAGCCATATACCGGCCCATAGATTCCACTGTGCATAGCAAAAACGGGGTCTGGTCTCCTGGAAAGGCCTCTTCACAGTACCACTTCTGTGGAATGCCATGGCGGTCTGGGGGTTTTGGAGTTTTTTGTACCATTTACAGGAAAACCAGAGTCTGCAGAACTGGGTGGGGATTAAATATGAGGCAGGATCCAGGGATGATGAGATCAGGTCTGGCTACGGGATGCTGTGGTTTTAACATCCGCACGTGCCTGTGAGACGGTTTTACATGTCCGTGTCCAAACCGCACTTTGACAACACTGCTGGCTCTTACTCCTCGATGGACGTCAATGTTTACATGACCATCATCGTAGGCAGGGTTGGCGTATGAAGACCCTGACAGAATCAGGGGCCCCCAGCACTTTACTTGGGCCCTGGAATACGTAAAATTGTGACTTTTATTAGGTGAGGGGGCCCAGATGACATTTTGTCAATGGGTTTCCCAGTGAAAATGGGTACTTATGGCAAATTCTTGCACTGTGTTTAAGAATCAGTCTTGGACTGCTCTCATTTTCCTTTTCAGCCATCTCATCTTCTTAGCATTTATTTCATTATCCTTTTAGCCGTTTCTTTTGGAGTGAGTAAAGACTGAAAAGTGGGGGAATGAAATGTTTCCTTCCAGTGGGTAATCAGAACACTTTGCAGTTCTAAAATTGCTCTCCAGGATATGCGGGGTAATTCCTTTCCTGCCTGCTTGGGCATACCTTGATAACAGGAAGGGAATGTTGTCATCTAGGCTTCCATAACAGTCACACCTACTTAACATGCCAGTTGCTGGGGGAACTGGCTGAATAGTGCCTTCATTGTGTGTTATACATCTAGTCGTTGGTTCTATATTCCAAGTAAAATGGGGCACTGAGTTTTGTTCTTCGGTAGAGACACTGCCATTCTCACTTATGAAGAATAAGCCAAGTGAGTATTGTTAAACCCACAGATCATTCACCACAGCATGACTGAGATTTGCTTGATAGCGGTTGGAGCTCACCAAAGCCTGCTAAACGCTGCTAGCTCATTAGACTGAAATGCAGAAGATCTTTCAAGGAGAGTGGGTAACTTTTTCCAAATGAAAACTAGTTTAAATCGGGCTCCCGAACCTCTGCAAACACTCTGCTAGGTCAGCAGTTTGCTCTATATCCCAGAAGTCCCCCAAAAATAGGCTAATGTAGTCTGCTACACAGAAGCTATCTTCCGGAAACTAGGGACCTAGCATTGGGTTCATGTTACAAATGGCAGTGGTGCAGTGAGGTGGCAGATCTGAAACTGAGCGATCTTTATAGCTGCGTCGTGTCATTTTGTGAGCTCCTTCCAGGGTGAAAGACCTCCTTTTTAGGAGAAAAGCTCTGCATGCTCCTTCTTTTGGCCAAAGGGTTTGATTTGTTTTGATTACCGACAATCTTCCTTAATCTCTTAAGACATCACCAAACTTTTGGAAAGATTTTACGTTTGCAACTTTTCAGTGTAATTTATTTATTTTTTTTCTTTTCCTGCTTTGAATAAGAGTCATTTTTCAACATCCTGGAGCCTTTTGCTGTCTTGGCTTCTGTGATTAGTTCCAGAAGACCTGGATCATGCCCTCATTTCAGTGTGGACAACAAATCTAGCACATAGTGATTCAACACTTTTCCCCAGAAATATTAGTAACAATGTTGAAGATGCTGCAGGACTATCCCACTGACAATGTTATAAGTGTAGAACAGCCTCGAAAGTTGGAAGTTGATAAAATGCTACTCAAGGCACTATTTACAGAGTGAGTGAACACAATCTCAATATGAAACCAATTACGAAGCATTTTATCATCGCGGCTGGGCCTGTTTTGGATCCAAGGTTACTGCACTGTTTGTTTACTCACCAGAACTTTAAATTTTTCTGATGTTCACCAAAGTGACCGTCCTAGTTTAATCACTTGCAATGTGGTGTATGTATTTCCATCTTGTTAGGGTGTCTTATGGTAGTAAATAAAGCACTGTCCTTAACCGATGAACTTGTAGTGTATGTTTTAGGTGATAAATATTTTCTTGATATGCAGTGCATGTACTTTATGTATATTTACTATGGGAATGCTTTGAATATCACTGCCTATTAATGAAAGTTGTAGGTTTGCTACATATCCAAGTTTGGAGTCTGATGTGTGTGAAATTCTTTTTATAAACAGATCATATCCACCTGCCATTTCTTAGGGGGCCGACAGCATATCAGCTCTTTCAGCTCTATGAACAGGCTTCATCTCTTAAATGGCCTGTTTAGAGTTGAATGTTTTCTGTCATGGTTATTTTATGCAAGTGAAATTTGAAAATTTTGATTTGTCCAGAAAGTACAAATCCAGACCAAGGTTTTGTTTCAACCAACCAACTGAGTTACTCTGTTTGAATAGACTGTGACTCTTTATACTCCACTGGTTGATTGAAACAAAACCTTGGTCTGGATTTGTATTTTCTAGACTGGAACTGTCCACTTCTTTTTCTACTACAGGGTTATTCAAATCACGGTCCTCAAGGTCTGAGCACTGCTGGTTTTCCAGCCTTTTCCACACCTGTCAGTCAGGTGTGAAGCCTCTGACCAATCAGAATCAGTAATTATTAAACTAACTACCTGGGAGAACTGAAAACAAGGCCTGGATTTGGAATTGAGGTCCAGATTTGAAGAACCCTTCTCTAATGGATTACCTTATTGAATAACTTCCCCAACACTGCTTATAACATGCTAGTAACTGCAGCTAGTTTATACTACACAGTGATACTGTAAATCAGGCTATCTACTTCATAGGATACTTAGGCTATATTCACTATGGATCTGCACTGAACCTAAATAAATTCTCTTTGATTTCCAGGTAGTACGTGGGAAGCACTGAGGGTCCGAGGCTCAGTTCTTGCTGGTAGACCCCTGACACCTTCCCACAGGAGAGATGGAGCCTCAGGGGCTGCTGGATATAGAGGGTGATGCAGGGATGCTGGGGCTGCTGGTTCCCAGTCCACAGAGTGAGACGGTGACCCACGAGCTGGAGGAACTGTCGCTGCAGTCCACCCAGAACCTGCCAACCCTCAACGAACGCAAGAACGGTAAGTAGCGGCTGTATGTAACCTTCAGGCGTCTGATGTCTGGCCCCCATGAAGCTTGAGTGTCACAGCATATCTTAGACCTGGCTTAGCAGTCTCAGTATGCTTTATTGGACAGGAATTATAGGGTTCCTTAGCCATTAGAAACACGTAATTTATCCCCTTATACGCTGGGAAATTTGGTGGGAACTATGTCAGAATGCACTTTATAATCAAAATTAAATGTGTTTCTGAAATCTGTTCATCTTAATTATTCAATGAAATATTTTTTTATCTTAAATATTTTAGATTATATTTATTACCTTCTGGAAAGTGTTCACTCTATTATTTTTAACTTCCTGTTTTGTGCTGTTTGCTGACAGAATTCCTTAAACTGATTCATGAGAGCAAGGGCGGAGAGGGGGCATGTTTTCCGAAATCAGGGGCATTGAGTAGGTTTGCAGAGACCCAGGATCAGTGACCTTTGGTCCAGGAAGGCTTGAAATACCACCTGTCGAAATGATTGACTACCCAACTCTAAGCTATGAACTGTGAATGGGGTATTTGTGCCTTCAGGCTGATTGCAGATGACTTTTCAATGATTGTTTCCATAAAGTAGGTTAATACAGTGGCAGAACTTACTTATTAAGTTCCCCTTTTTGCTCTAGTCCCACACCTATGTAGAGCAGTCTGAAGCATGACATGGTCCCACGCCTATGTAGAGCAGTCTGAAGCATGACATGGTCCCACACCTATGTAGGGCAGTCTGGAACATGATGTGGTCCCACGTCTATGTAGAGCAGTCTGAAGCATGACATGGTCCCACGCCTTTGTAGAGCAGTCTGAAGCATGACATGATCCCACGCCTATGTAGGGCAGTCTGGAACATGATATGGTCCCACGTCTATGTAGAGCAGTCTGAAGCATGATATGGTCCCACGCATATGTAGAGCAGTCTGAAGCATAACATGGTCCCACGCCTATGTAGAGCAGTCTGAAGCATGACATGGTCCCACGCCTTTGTAGAGCAGTCTGAAGCATGACATGATCCCACGCC
>JABFEA020000098.1:29491399-29502192 GCA_019775915.2 Cyphomyrus plagiostoma | reverse complement strand
GGTCCCAGAGGTGTGAGGCAACAGTGCTAACCACTGCACCACCATGCCGCCCCTCAGTGATATACCATACCTCATTAATATACCATACCATCAGTGATATACCATACCTTCATTGATATACCATACCATTAGTGATATACCATACCATCAGTGATATACCATACCTTCATTAATATACCATACCATTAGTGATATACCATACCATCAGTGATATACCATACCTTCATTAATATACCATACCATCAGTGATATACCATACCTCACATCTGGGGCTGCTCTACATTCTCATGTAATTTTCCATTATCCATTACATTCCTGTTTTATCGAAGAAGTTGTGTTTCCTGTATGAGTATGACAGTAGTATTTATTAAAATAATATCTTAAACTGTAGGTTTTGCAGGAATGCATCTAATATTGTTCTCTTTTTCAGATAATATTGCAGTCTGTTTTTATTTGCTTTCTAGCAGTAATAATACACAATTTCTCTCTTAGTGATTTCATGGGGGCTGTCATTGCTGTTCCAAACATGGTCATTCCCTTAAAATGTCTAAGGAAGTTATAAAAGTAACCATAAAGGACTGATCTAATGAAACCAGTTTTCCTTGTTCATGATTTTACAGATAATTTGTATAAGTACAGGTACACTGTAATGTTTTTTCACATATTCCCATATTCCATACTGCTCTATTCCATACTGCTCCATACACATTCATGTAGAGATGAGAGTTTGGGGTCTGAGCACAGGATCAGCTGTCCGTCCAGCACTGCTGGGGCTTTTTTCAGGAGGTTAAGGCCCTTGCTCAAGGGTCAAGTGGGGATGTGACTGCTCTGCCAAGCAGAGGATTCATACAGGCGACCACAGATCACAGACACAGAGGCCTAACCTGTTGAGCCACACTGCTCCCCCCATCTTTAAAATGTGGCTTGAAACTGTCATTATTGCACTATCAAACATCAGTTCATGCTTAGCCTAGTCCCAGGATCTGCTTCCTTCTTAGTGACGCAGGACTTAATTGTGCATGAAATAGTCTCAATTCCCTCCGTACTCCTGCCATGGATGAAACTACTAGAAATTCATGGCTTGTAAGCGAATAAAAGATGCCAGTGTGTTTGAAGTGACCGGCGCTCAGCTGTGACCTTCCATGCCCCCCCCCGCAGCTCTGAAGAGTCCCGCTGCCTTTCACGAGCAGATCCGCAGCCTGGAGCGAGCCAGGGTAAGTCGCATGCTGCTGCGTCTCTGCCAGACCACTCCCCGAGTCTAGCCCTTCACCCTGGCAAGTCCACCATAAAGGGTGGTGTGACACCCCCGCCCAGCGGAACCACATCAGAACTCTTTAAGCATCTCTTTAAGATGAGAATTTCCAGTATTGATTAAAAAATGCATGTTTCAGTGTCTATTTAAAAGAAATGACAAAATGGCCTCCATCTTGCAGACCGAGAACTTCCTTAAGCACAAGATCCGAAGCCGCCCTGAGCGCTCTGAGCTGGTCCGCATGCACATCCTACAAGGTAAGCCCTGCCACTTGGCCGCAACTGCACATGCTCATCTGCTTGGCGGGCTTTGAAGGTCAGGATTGACACCCGAAGCCCGTGCCACCTCTCCCACTGCAGTGGGATGTGGCTCGAGGCCCAGGTGCCCAGGGCCGCATCAAGCGTCTGCAAACCTTGTATCGAAATCTAATGAAAAACCCAGGCTAGTGGTGTTTTGCTGAAAGACTCCTCCACATGTCACTTAATAATAATAAAGAAAATTTTACTGCCACTTTATGGCAAATGTTTATGTCTGAAACAAACAGACCTGAGATTTTTTAAATATATACTGTATAGAAACAGTGTTGCCAACTTTGGTCAGCTGGCTGACATGAGATTTTCAATTTGAGAGAAGTCTGCACAATCATTTACAGGTATGTAACATGTTTTATTACCTTGTAACTAGTCTGTAGGGTTTGCAAACTCCCCCGACAGTTCTGACGTAGCTAATTTTAGGTTTATGATGGAATAATATAGATCTGCTGTAAGATTGCAGGCATGAGCCTGAGAGTCAGGAAGCGTGAGTGTCACGGCAGATTAGTGAGAGCTGGCAACCCTGATAGAAATGACGTCACATTAACATATATAGTTTGGATAGCGGGAAGGCTTTTCCTGAAGTGGGACAGGTGAGCTCTGCATTCGACAGTTGCGCTGGGCCTAACCTGTGCGGCTTCACGGTGCCGTCAGAGACCCTGGCGGAACCCTCGCTACAGGCCACCCAGCTGAAACTGAAGAGGGCCCGGCTGGCCGACGACCTCAATGAGAAGATCGCACAGCGGCCGGGGCCCATGGAGCTGGTGGAGAAGAACATCCTGCCTGTGGACTCCAGCGTTAAGGAGGCTATCATTGGTGAGAATCCGAAAAGCATTATGGAAATTACTTTTTGAATAAATGACTAAAAGTTAAGAGAACATTGATTCCAGACGTCACCCGCAAGTAAATGAAACTGGTAGAAGATCAAATAAAAACTCTACAGATATAATATTGCCCAGGCTATCCTCTGAGGAATTCCCATACCACAGTTCTGGAGTAGCTACTGAACGTTTTTTGAGCATGAAACACCACACACCATACCTCCGTCACCAGATCTCCACCCAGTCAAACACTTAGAGACTGGTGAAGCACCTGTGGTGGCTGAAACACTGTGGTCAACCAGTCAGGCTAAACAGTTCAGATTATCTTCACAGAGCTCCGAGCTCAAGCCCGATCTCTGTCAGGACGGCTCTCTGAAGCTGCCCTATGAATTCAGGGTAGCACAGGATCCTGTTTGTCTACGCTGGTGCTTCAGTCATCTTGTAGTTACCTGTATATGTGTATGAAGAATTTTGAAAATTATTTGGTATTAAAATAAAGGAGTTTGTTGTGCATGATGTGGGGGGGGGGGGTGTGTTCTTTCCGTAGTGGTGAAAATAGTGTTGGGGTGAATCTTAGTTCTTATTTTATGCACTTATACCTCATGAAACAGATCCTTGGTATAATTTCTGTGACAATATTTTTCAACATTACGCACCTGACCTTGTGCTGACAAGCCCTGTCCCTTTTTGTCCCCTGTGTTGGCCCCAAAGTGGGCCAGGTGAACTACCCCAAGACGCTGGACTCGTGCCCCTTTGAGGAAGACAGCAGTGATGCCCTGTCCCCAGAGCAGCCGGCCAGCCAGGAGTCTCAGGGATCTGCAGCTTCCCCTGGGGAACCCGAGGCCAAGCCCAGCGAGGCTGTGCTCCTGCTGCCCAGCTCCAGCCTGCAGGTACAGGTAACATCACCTCTCAGGGCCTCCATACTTATCCGTCATGGATTACAAGCCCGTTTTAGGAAGACAGCAGGTCATTTAGTCTCTTCTGTTTAGCCCATCTGGTCCTATGAGCAAAAATGCTAATTCAGTTTCACATCAGCATCATATAACAGATGCTTATACCAGTATTATTGTCTCATTATTAGTGAAGTGACAATAATAGCACACAGTTCTTGGTTATGTAGAGTCTGGGCAAAGTGTGGGTTTGATTGAAGTGAGTACTGTTGTAGGTGTTTAGATGTTGTCTGAATTGTATTTTTGTCTACTGGTAGAGTTCCTCTTTCTTTCTTACATAGCCGAACATAAATTGTCAACGTCTTGGGCCATATTGTTTATATTCATCTCTCATCTCTGACCCAGACCTATCGAGCTGCCTCCCAGGCTATGGCCGACGTGCCCAAGCTGGTATCCGCCAGCGAGCAGCCAGCCAGTCGGGTGGTGATCAGTAGTCAAGCCGTAGCCTCCGGATCAAAGGCTGGGCCCACCCTAGTCAAGGTAAACCAATGACACAGCATGTTCTGATGCAGGGCCTGGTGTGTGGTTTAAACATGGGGAAACCTTCCAGTTTGACAGATGAATGTGCTGCTGATTTGGCATCATTCTCAATTCTCTGTTCAGTGGATCTTCCCAGTTAGTATGCAGCCAAATCAAGGGCACTTTTTTTATCATTCAGCTTGACCTTGTCTGCCAGGAGGTTCATCGAAAATCACATACTTGTTTGCTACGTAGGAGTCGAAATATAGTATGCAAAGTGATCAGTATGCTCAGTATGGATGAAAACACCGAGGTCAGGAAAGGTGCAAGATGGCTACTGCAGTGTGTCCAAGTGCATACTGTACCTACCACATTAACGGCCAAGTAGTCGGCTTCTAAGTTGTATTATAATCTGTATGTATTGTCTAAGTTTGCGATTTTGGGTGCACCAAGGGAGTTTACTTCCCGCTTCCTGTGGCTAGGGTCTCTGAATTTATGTTTTGAGTGCAGCTGCTTTTTCAGGTTACAAGTAAAATCCTGATTTTGAGAATAACAGAGAAGGGTACGTGCTCAAAGCGGTGTGTCTATTCTCTTCTGAGCATTCCTGTTCAGTCTGACAAGGTCATTATCTTAGTTTGACATTTGATGGCTGCTGTTATTTAGGGTTATTTATCTGGTGTATCCTGTAACAAAGTCACATCCCGTATAAAATCATGCTCCTGTCCCTACATGACCATCTCTAGTTCCCTTGCTTTTTAATCGTAGCTAATATTCCGTAATACACTCGCACAGTCAATGTTCTGCTTCTTGTTGTTGGTATTTGTATGGAGATATTTCAGGTTTAATTTCTCCTCCTTGAACCAAGCGCGCACCTGTTGCCGGCCTTTTGATAACCTGATGGGGAGGCTCGCTTCTCCTTCCCTCTATGAAGCCCTCCTCTTCTTCTTCCCCCTGTTCTCCTTCCCTCACTGTAGCAAAGCCAGCCCAAACAAGCGAATGACAAGAGTCGCAGCAAGAAGGGCAAGGAGGCCAGACCCCGGGTGAAGAAACTGAAGTACCACCAGTACATCCCCCCCGACCAGAAGGTGGAGCCCAGTGAGGCTCCCATGGACTCCTCCTACGCCCGACTCCTACAGCAGCAGCAGCTCTTCCTGCAGTTGCAGATTCTGAGCCAGCAGCAGCAGCAGCACTACAACTACCAGACCATCCTACCCGCCCCCCTCAAGTAGGCCACGCCCCCAGCCCCACCTCACTGATCCGGGAGAACGTGGTCTGTCAGATAGCAGGTTCCTTGACCCGCCATGAGCCCGGCATTACACTCCCCAGGCACCTTACCCCTAACCCTACCAGACCATCATACCCACCCTCTGAAGTAGGCCACGCCCCTAGTCCTGCCTCGCTGATCCGGGAGAATGTGGTCCACCTGATAGCAGATCCTGCAACCACAGGCACATGAAAGTCACTGGTCCCTAATCCCCCCACTGGTCCCTTGCACTTCACACTGCAGCCCACTGGCACATGATCTGAGTGACCAATCAGGAAGCACAAGCGAGTGACCAATCAGGAAGCACAAGCGGGTGAATTTGGGCCAGAAGCCGCTAAGAGGGGTTTTTTCCCAGTGTCTGTGGGTTTTGCGGAAATGGTTGGAGTCACGCTTCAGACAACGAGAGAGATACTTATCGAGACGTTTTATCTCTCCTACATATAACAGTTACATTGGTTGACAGAATATTTGAAGTAGCAGTAATGATTTACAACATAAACAGTAGTTGTACTGCACCTTTGAATAAATAAGATGGGCTTATATTACCCTTGCTGGCCAATAAAATACAATTTCCATATTTCTGCTTATGGACAACAGTGTTTATTTTAATTCCATTCACTGAGTTTCAGTATTTTTTAGTAACTTTCTGTGGAATACTTGTGGATGATTTAAAATGAGTATGAATTATAATCCAAGCCAAAATCAAAGAAAAAGGCAGATTAGCTGCACTCAGTGGCATTAACATCAGCCGGGGGGGGTGATGCAGGTCTTCTTTATATCAGCATTTCTATTTTGATGGGAATACTGTGTGACTCTGCCGCCATTCCCATCTCTCATTGTTCCGCTATTTCCCAAGCAGAGCTACAGCAGGAAGTCTAGCCAGACTCTTCCTCTCTCCCCCCTCTTCCTTCCCCTGTAGGCCACTGGCTGACGGGCAGGCAGCTACTGCCGGCATGGCCCTCAACAGCAACAATGCTCTGCCCAACTCAATCATGGTGTCCTTGCCCACCGCTGCCCCCATAAGGCCCAGCAACACCCTGACCAATCGCAAGCCTGGCCCACTGCCGCCAAACCTGGAGGAGATGAAGGTGAGAGATTTGACGGATGCAGGGATTCCACTGACGCTGATGTATGAGTAATGCACCATTTAAGCGGTGAACGGTGATGCCCGGAAGCTAGGAGATGAAATGTGTTTGGAATGGCTGATAAAATGTTTCTGCAGGTGGCCGAGCTAAAGATGGAGCTGAAACTGAGAGCCCTGCCCGTGTCAGGGACGAAGACGGACCTCATAGAGCGGCTTCGGCCTTACCAGGAGAGCTCCGCCCCACACACCACCTCCACCAGCAGCGCTGTGCCCCCTGCCTCTATGGAAGTGACCACCTCGTTGTCCAGTCAGCACCTGTCATCTATCCAGCAGGGGGCGACAGAGTGCATGAACGCTACTCCCCCCTCTTCCCCCGTGCCCTCGGAGCTCTCCACCGCCAGCCTGGAGGAGGCGCTGGCATCAGAATTCTCAAAATCGCCACGCAAAGTGGCCCCTGAGGAGAAGGACCGGCGCCTCCATGAGAAGGAGCGACAGATCGAGGAGCTGATGCGCAAGTTGGAGCAGGAGCAGCGGCTGGTGGAGGCACTGAAGATGCAGCTGGAGGTGGAGAAGAGGGCCCAGCAGGTCTGCCAGGCCGCAGAAGCGCCGCCTGCTGCCGTTGTGAAGGAGGAGAGCCGCCTCCCCCCAAATTGCTCGACTGTCTGGGCCCCCCTTGTCCAGCCAGCCTCACTTACGGTCAATCAGGAGGAGCCTGTCACACCCTCTCCTCAAGCCCCCATCCCCTCGGTCGCACTGCCCCCCTTTTTCATCCACCCGCACGTGCCCCAGGTCCTCGGGCAGCCCCAGGCCCTGATCCCCGCCCAGCCTGGCACAACTCAAATCCTAGTGCCCGTCTCTCTCCCTGCCAGCGCCACCACCATCCAGCTACCCAGCGCCAGTGTAAACCTCAAGGTACCGTGGTCGTACCTGGGGGTGGCGTCCACCGCTGCCCAAACACAATGCAGACTGTGGGGTGGGCTTTGTTTGTTGGGCTGAGGTTAGGAAACAGCAGCACACATCATGGAATTGATCTTGGCTATTTCTCTGTGTGTAAACCTAACCATTAGCCTTTGTTGGAAATTCTTATAATTTATTTTGATTGCCATATATATAAATATGAATTAATATGCTTATTAAATTATATTCCAATATTGTTTTATTATAGTGATATCATGGTATGGTTGGACAAAGCCTTTCAGCTGTGAAGTGTTATTAAGAGTAAAATGTTAAATAAGGAGAAAAGGACAGGTGCTTTCTGTGTTTAAGTGTAGTTTTCTTGACTGTTTAGACCCAGCCAGTTGTCCAGACTGCTGTCCCAGTTCAGAGCCAAGGTCTCGTGCATCCTTCTGCCCCGAGAACAGACGCGTCGCCCTCCCAATACAGCAGGCAAGAACAGAACATTGCTAAGGTGAGTCAGAATTAATGAGTAGCCAGCTTGCGGAGGAAGAGGTGAGGTTTTACTGAAGAAATCACTATGAAAAGGTTACAACACTCCTCTGGAAAACAACCTTTATGGTTGAAAGAAACATTCAATCACCAATGAGGAGGTATCTGGTTCGCAAACCATTTTGTTAAGTCACACGCGATGGGGCCTGTTAAAAGGCCAATTTAAACAGCAGAAAAACAAGTCGAGTGCATGAATTGGCTGTAAAAAGTATAACAAAGTATAATGTGTAATGAAACTGACTAAGTGTCTGTTTCAAGCTTTTGCGTGTTATGCTATACTTTGTTTTTTCAGGGCTTTGTGAGGGTCTTACCCTTACTCGTGTAAATGACAAGGATGATTTCACTGTAACGTCATTCAAGCAATAACATCTATAATATCATCGCAAAAATATACAGCAGAATTCCAGCAGCAGAGTAGTAATTAATTGGAACATATTGTGAATATTCCAGTGACTTTAACTGTGAGGGAAAGTACTTCTTTGTGAATGCTGTCAGTTTTTAGTCTTTCCATTCCGTCTTGTGAAACGAATAAGGTATTTTACAGTTTTTGGAAATGCTACTCATGCACAAAAGGTGTTGCAATGGCCACTTTTAGGTTTCAGTTAATGACTGTGATATTTGTTTGCCGCGTTATGGTGTAAGATGTACTTAGTGAAAATCAAGACTGCTTCTGCAGACAGAGAGTGATGAGAACTGGGGCAGATCTGCGCCCTTGCAGCCTGAACAGAGCATAGGATGAACTGGGCAGCTGTGCGTCACTGAGCAGCGGGCGTCATATCACAGCGCCTGTCTGCCTGCCTGCGTGCCTGCGTGCCTGCCTGCCTGCCTGCCTGCGTGCCTTCCAGCACATTGAAAATAGTGCTTTATGCCTTCTGAAAAGTGATTAAATTAAAAGCAATTGTCTCAGGTATACCTCTATGCTTTTGATATGTCATCGAGTAAAATGTGAAAACAGATAAATTATTGCTTATTCTACAAAGTAGAATTTTAAAATGGCCTGGTCAGATTTGCTAGTTCCTCTAGAAAAGATTATAAATAAGTGGATTATAGTGATTTTTCAAACTGTTTTTTTTTTAATCACGCATCTTCTGTCTTGTAATCAGTCATTCAGCCTGTTTAAATGGAGAGAAGTGGTTACTCTGCCGTTTGGTATCTTTGTGTGTACTACACAGAACACGGACCAGGGAAAGCAATGGATAGAGTTGTCTGAGGAAATCATAAGAAAAATTATAGATACACTTGTTAAGCTCAAAGGCTATAACAAGTTTAAGATCCATGTCACTATAGCCAACCTCTTTGGATATGGCCACAAGAGGAAAACCGACCTCAAATTGAGCAGAACGATAGTAAGAATGCTGGACAAAAAAACTAAAGACGACTTCCAAAGAGATACAAGCAACAGTGGGCTCAATGTAAGAAGACCCAGGTAGACTCCACCATGGAAAGAAAAATGTGAAAAAGCCAGACTAAAATTTGCTAAAATGCATATTAACAAGCCTCGGTGCTTCTGTGAGAATATCCTTTGGACATGTCAGACAAAACTGGAGCTTTTTGGCATCATCTCTATGTCCACAGACAAAAAGAATGAAGGTTTACAAGAAAAGACCTACTGTGAAAAAAAGGAGGGGGCTTGGTTATGTTCTGGGGCTGCTTTGCTGTGTCTGGCATGTAGCAGCTTAAATCTGTGCAGGGCACAATGAAGCCTCAAGACTATCAAGACATTCTGAAGCAAAACATACAGCCCAGTTCCAGAGAGCTCAGTCGCAGGTCATGGGTCCTCCAATGGGATAATGACCCAAAGCATACAGCGAAAAGCACCCAGGAATGGCTAACGGCCCAAATGTTATCATACAGCAACCAATATAATGCATTACAGACTGAAACATTTACCTTTGAACAGAAAGTATTAGGTATATGTCTGCACTGAAATACCTTCTTAATATACCATGTTGACTCGGTATAAAAATGCAAGTCTATATGGGTTTTTTTTTAATGCGCCGTTTTAAAAACTAAACAGGTATTTTTTTACCGTGTCTAGAGGGTAAAAATGCCATTTGAAGATGTATTCTGTGTCACGGTTTAAACCCGAAGATGCTTGGAAACTATTTAGTCGGAACAAAAGTTTACACGCCTGTGGTCTGTGGAACACTTTTTGGCGGAGCATCTCTACATTCCGACTGGGTGCCGCCAAACCACGTCGTAGCTCATTACCATAAAGTTGATTAGGCTTCTAAATATCAGGTTGAGTCCCATAATTTTTGCCCATGCCATTTTCATTCGTGTTATTTAAAATATCCTGCTTGATCTCAAGCAAAGTCTGATTTTTATTAAATGTGGAATGAGCAATGATGGCTGCCAATTACTTTAGTCGTTTTCCAGTTATTTCAGAGACAGTCGCAGGTTCTTCTTTTGTCATGGAAGGGTATCAACAAATTTACCCAAATCTGCAACATGTAACTGCAGTATGTGCACTTTGGTCCCTAAACTCTCCTCCCAACCTGTGAAATGGCTGCCAATGGCAGGTTTGCCGATCGGGTACCCGTCACTCGCCGATACACGCTAGCTGGACGTGTCCCAAAGTTGTGGGTGGTTCCGGGCCTTGGGTGACTACTTACAAAACGGCCCACAGGGCTGGGCATCTCTCCCCGCAGGCAGCTGCTGGCACTTCACCAGGCTTTATCCAACTCCGCCGGCGCTCTAGTTCCTGTTCCGCAACCCAGCCCCATGATCGAAGGGGAATTTCTAAACAAAGCCTTGCAGATAGTTCAGTGGTAAATGTGCCTGTTACTCGAAGCCGCCATTGTATATTGTAGACTACCTGACATGAACTGTATTAATACCTAAAGCAACTTGAGGCATGGTCATTGCTGTGAATTGAAGTACTTCAAATAACAACAGGTAATTTATGATACATGTTTATATTAATTTGTATTTACAGTGGATAAATAAAAATATATATCCCCAAGTTCATCTTATCAAGAGCACTAAATTGGCACACTGACTGAGTTAGGACACAGTTCTTATTTTATTTTCTGCTTAAATTGTCCAGTCAACCTTTGCACTTTTGCAACACGCCATTTTTTCCAGATCACTGCTCTCACGTGGATCAGGAACCGGGGGGGGGGGCGCGCCGGGGCGGGGGGGGCGCGGGGGGCGGGGGGGGCGGGGGGGGGGGGCGGGGGGGCCGGGGGGGAGGGGGGGGGGGG